>OY720430.1:107285115-107785157 GCA_963082735.1 Pocota personata
AATAATAAATAATAAATAATAAATAATAAATAATAAATAATAAATAATAAATAATAAATAATAAAAATAATAAATAATAAATAATAAATAATAAATAATAAAATAAATAATAAATAATAAATAATAAATAATAAATAATAAATAATAAATAATAAATAATAAATAATAAAAATAAATAAAAATAATAAAATAATAAATAATAAATAATAAATAATAAAAATAAATAATAAATAATAAATAATAAATAATAAATAATAAAAAATAAATAATAAATAATAAATAATAAATAATAAATAATAAATAAATAATAAATAATAAATAATAAATAATAATAATAAATAATAAATAATAAATAATAAATAATAAATAATAAATAATAAATAATAAATAATAAATAATAAATAATAAATAATAAATAATAAATAAATAAAAAATAAAAAATAAATAATAAATAATAAATAATAAATAATAAATAATAAATAATAAATAATAAATAATAAATAATAAATAATAAATAATAAATAATAAATAATAAATAATAAATAATAAATAATAAATAAAAATAATAAATAATAAAAATAAATAATAAATAATAAAAAAATAATAAATAAAAATAATAAATAATAAATAATAAATAATAAATAAAAATAATAAATAATAAATAATAAATAATAAATAATAAATAATAAAATAATAAATAATAAATAATAAATAATAAATAATAAATAATAAATAATAAATAATAAATAATAAATAATAAATAATAAATAATAAATAATAAATAATAAATAATAAATAATAAATAATAAATAATAAATAATAAATAATAAATAATAAAAAATAAATAATAAATAATAAATAATAAATAATAAATAATAAATAATAAATAATAAATAATAAATAATAAATAATAAATAATAAATAATAAATAATAAATATAAATAATAAATAATAAATAATAAAAAATAAATAATAAATAATAAATAATAAATAATAAATAATAAATAATAAATAATAAATAATAAATAATAAATAATAAATAATAAATAATAAAATAAATAAAATAATAAATAATAAATAATAAATAATAAATAATAAATAATAAATAATAAATAATAAATAATAAATAATAAATAATAAATAATAAATAATAAAATAATAATAAATAATAAATAATAAATAATAAATAATAAATAATAAATAATAAATAATAAATAAAAAATAATAAATAATAAATAATAAATAATAAATAATAAATAATAAATAATAAATAATAAATAATAAATAATAAATAATAAATAATAAATAATAAAAATAAATAATAAATAATAAATAATAAATAATAAATAATAAATAATAAATAATAAATAATAAATAATAAATAATAAATAAAAAATAATAAATAATAAATAATAAATAATAATAATAATAATAAATAATAAATAATAAATAATAAATAATAAATAATAAATAATAAATAATAAATAAAAATAATAAAAATAAATAATAAATAATAAATAATAAATAATAAATAATAAATAATAAATAATAAATAATAAATAATAAATAATAAATAAAAAATAATAAATAATAAATAATAAATAATAAATAATAAATAATAAATAATAAATAATAAATAATAAATAATAAATAATAAATAATAAATAATAAATAATAAATAATAAATAATAAATAATAAATAATAAATAATAAATAATAAATAATAAATAATAAATAATAAATAATAAATAATAAATAATAAATAATAAATAATAAATAATAAATAATAAATAATAAATAATAAATAATAAATAATAAATAATAAATAATAAATAATAAATAATAAATAATAAATAATAAATAATAAATAATAAATAATAAATAATAAATAATAAATAATAAATAATAAATAATAAATAATAAATAATAAATAATAAATAATAAATAATAAATAATAAATAATAAATAATAAATAATAAATAATAAATAATAAATAATAAATAATAAATAATAAATAATAAATAATAAATAATAAATAATAAATAATAAATAATAAATAATAAATAATAAATAATAAATAATAAATAATAAATAATAAATAATAAATAATAAATAATAAATAATAAATAATAAATAATAAATAATAAATAATAAATAATAAATAATAAATAATAAATAATAAATAATAAATAATAAATAATAATAATAATAAATAATAAATAATAAATAATAACATAATAATAATAAATAATAAATAATAAATAATAAATAATAAATAATAAATAATAAATAATAAATAATAAATAATAAATAATAAATAATAAATAATAAATAATAAATAATAAATAATAAATAATAAATAATAAATAATAAATAATAAATAATAAATAATAAATAATAAATAATAAATAATAAATAATAAATAATAAATAATAAATAATAAATAATAAATAATAAATAATAAATAATAAATAATAAATAATAAATAATAAATAATAAATAATAAATAATAAATAATAAATAATAAATAATAAATAATAAATAATAAATAATAAATAATAAATAATAAATAATAAATAATAAATAATAAATAATAAATAATAAATAATAAATAATAAATAATAAATAATAAATAATAAATAATAAATAATAAATAATAAATAATAAATAATAAATAATAAATAATAAATAATAAATAATAAATAATAAATAATAAATAATAAATAATAAATAATAAATAATAAATAATAAATAATAAATAATAAATAATAAATAATAAATAATAAATAATAAATAATAAATAATAAATAATAAATAATAAATAATAAATAATAAATAATAAATAATAAATAATAAATAATAAATAATAAATAATAAATAATAAATAATAAATAATAAATAATAAATAATAAATAATAAATAATAAATAATAAATAATAAATAATAAATAATAAATAATAAATAATAAATAATAAATAATAAATAATAAATAATAAATAATAAATAATAAATAATAAATAATAAATAATAAATAATAAATAATAAATAATAAATAATAAATAATAAATAATAAATAATAAATAATAAATAATAAATAATAAATAATAAATAATAAATAATAAATAATAAATAATAAATAATAAATAATAAATAATAAATAATAAATAATAAATAATAAATAATAAATAATAAATAATAAATAATAAATAATAAATAATAAATAATAAATAATAAATAATAAATAATAAATAATAAATAATAAATAATAAATAATAAATAATAAATAATAAATAATAAATAATAAATAATAAATAATAAATAATAAATAATAAATAATAAATAATAAATAATAAATAATAAATAATAAATAATAAATAATAAATAATAAATAATAAATAATAAATAATAAATAATAAATAATAAATAATAAATAATAAATAATAAATAATAAATAATAAATAATAAATAATAAATAATAAATAATAAATAATAAATAATAAATAATAAATAATAAATAATAAATAATAAATAATAAATAATAAATAATAAATAATAAATAATAAATAATAAATAATAAATAATAAATAATAAATAATAAATAATAAATAATAAATAATAAATAATAAATAATAAATAATAAATAATAAATAATAAATAATAAATAATAAATAATAAATAATAAATAATAAATAATAAATAATAAATAATAAATAATAAATAATAAATAATAAATAATAAATAATAAATAATAAATAATAAATAATAAATAATAAATAATAAATAATAAATAATAAATAATAAATAATAAATAATAAATAATAAATAATAAATAATAAATAATAAATAATAAATAATAAATAATAAATAATAAATAATAAATAATAAATAATAAATAATAAATAATAAATAATAAATAATAAATAATAAATAATAAATAATAAATAATAAATAATAAATAATAAATAATAAATAATAAATAATAAATAATAAATAATAAATAATAAATAATAAATAATAAATAATAAATAATAAATAATAAATAATAAATAATAAATAATAAATAATAAATAATAAATAATAAATAATAAATAATAAATAATAAATAATAAATAATAAATAATAAATAATAAATAATAAATAATAAATAATAAATAATAAATAATAAATAATAAATAATAAATAATAAATAATAAATAATAAATAATAAATAATAAATAATAAATAATAAATAATAAATAATAAATAATAAATAATAAATAATAAATAATAAATAATAAATAATAAATAATAAATAATAAATAATAAATAATAAATAATAAATAATAAATAATAAATAATAAATAATAAATAATAAATAATAAATAATAAATAATAAATAATAAATAATAAATAATAAATAATAAATAATAAATAATAAATAATAAATAATAAATAATAAATAATAAATAATAAATAATAAATAATAAATAATAAATAATAAATAATAAATAATAAATAATAAATAATAAATAATAAATAATAAATAATAAATAATAAATAATAAATAATAAATAATAAATAATAAATAATAAATAATAAATAATAAATAATAAATAATAAATAATAAATAATAAATAATAAATAATAAATAATAAATAATAAATAATAAATAATAAATTAATAAATAATATTCAATAAATTAACAAAAGAAACATGATTAAACATTTTATAAGTGTTTTTTCGGAGATCTCACAATTGTGGAGAAACCGTGTTGTTAGTTTGGTAATTCTGTCATGAATCAAGTCGACATTTGCCCTACTATGAAGATCATCGGTTGAGTGATACGAGGGAAGATGAAGCATCATCTTAAGAATTTTATTTTGTAAACTTGCAGTTTTTTAAGATGGCATTTTGCTGAATTTCTCCAAATTTGGTAACCATATAATAGGATCGATTGAAAAATTACTTTAAAGATTGTAATCTTATTGTCGTTGCTTAGTAAAGACTTCCTGTTTATAAACTAATACAGCATACTTATCGCTATATTTACTTTGTGTGTTGTTTTTGCAATATGTTCTTTAAATGTGGGTTTTGCATCGAGATGAATGCCCAAATATCTTACAGATGGAACCCAGTTAACACATGTATTATTAACAACTAGCTGGTTGGTTGGAAGAAAATATGTCTTTCGTTTCCTACTGAAAAAGATAGCTTGCACCTTTTCAGCATTTAGTTTAATTTTCCAGCAGTTGTAATATCTTAGCAATATTATTATCGCATGTTGTAAATTTGTCTCTGCGTTGAGACTAAACTCATGCGAAAAATATATTGCCTTGTCATCCGCAAAAATAGCTACTTCACAATCAGGAAGTCTTTGAATATCAGACATAAAGATGTTGTATAAAATTGGACCCAAAACCGATCCTTGATGCATACCATCAACGACACTATGACAAACAGAATAATGATAATTGACGAAAACTCTAAAAACATGATCGGAAAGAAAGCTAAGAACAAGTTTGATGAGGTATGGGTGAAAACGGAGTATCAACATCTTATAGATAAGTCCCAAATGCCACACACAATCAAACGCTTTCTCAATATCCAGCAAGACAAGGCCAGTCGATTTTCCCAAGGAACTATTTTTTTTTTATGTTGGCAGACTCTAAGTACTTGATGAGATGTACTATGGTTTCTTCTAAAACCAAATTGATCATTTTTAAGTATATTACAATATTTTCTTCAGTTCCTCTTGTAAGTTTTCCTTTTAATACTTTCTCAAACACTTTGCTAATACTACTCAGCAGACTAACAGGTCTGTAGCTGTTTGGTTTATCAGGTGGCTTTCCTGGATTTGGAATAGGTATCACCTTAGCTATTTTCCAAGCCTTTGGAAAGTATTGGATTTTAATGCAGACATTAAAAATAAACGTTAAGTATCCAATGGCTGATTTGGGAAGATATTTTTTGCACATATTTTTAATACCATCAATGCCATTGGATTTTCTTGATGACAAACAACACAAAATGTCTTCAACGCTCTGCTGAGATATAAGTTCATCTTGAGGCGTTTCAGTAGTTTGCGCAATAAAGTTGCTAGTAGCATCACTAACCATTTGATTGGTAACGGCATTGCCTAGATGTTGGGACACAGAATGATTTTTCAGAAATGTATAAGCGAATAAATTCGCCTTCACATTTCCCGAATCTTGGAGAGTTGGAATTCTTCTGTTCTTGTTTTTAACAACTTTTACAATATTATTTTTGAGTTCCACTCAATATTTCGTTGCTTTTCTATTTCCTTGGATATAAGCTTATTATAATATTTAAGGTATGATATAAAGACTGGTAGCCTATACCGTTGCCAATGTCTCTTATTTGAATTGCCTATGCGGATATATTCTAAAATATAATTAGGCATTTTAAAGAAGTGCTGTTGTTTTCTTTTCTTAGGAGTACATGAATTCATTACTTCCAGTACTTTATCTGTAAAATCTTTGACAATCACATCGATTTCATCATTTGAGCTCACATCATCAATAACTGTTGGCAAGTTCCTATATATTGTGTTCAGTTCCGATCGGAATCTACCCCAGTTGGTTCTCTTAAAATCTGAAACAAACTGTTCGTATATTTGAGCAGATTTAGAAATTGCAATAAACAGGATAATGATCTGAGCTCAACTCTTGCAATGATATCGGTTGCGAACACATTTGGGACGCGTTTGAAATGAACAAATCAATAACAGATGGACGACCTCTTGAACCAGACGGTACATATGATGGACTAAGTGGGCAAAGAACAGAAAACGGAAACAAATTTGAAAAATTCGAAAGAATGTTACCCCACGCGTTTGCTCGATTACATCCCCAATCGCAATGCTAACAATTTAGGTCACCTCTAATTATGTAATCATCGTTTCTAACTAAAATGTTTCGTAAATCGCGTTCAAAATTTGTCGGCATAACTGCAGATGCAGCTTTACCTGGAAAGTAAACGCACACTATGCTTATTTCCATCCCATAACTCAACATAATCTTTATACCCACATTTTCCATGCAGCGAGTTCTAATAATCGGGAGCAATGTGTGATGAATGGATCTTTTTTATAAAAATTGCAACACCACCACCTCTTCCATTTAGTCTATCTTCACGATAGCATTTAAAATTCGAAGAGGACAATCTAGTTTTAGAGTTTAACCATGTTTCCGTTACTAGGGCTACATCTATATTTTTAGAATCTCGAAAATCATTGAATTCAATGTATTGTAGCATAATAATAACTACGCTCCTATGACTATGCAGCAAATTCCGAAGTGACTTTTCATTCTGGCAGAATTTTGGTTCGAACTGTCCTTTCATTCGAGGTTCGTGTCTGGGACGAAGTCTCCACAGCTCATGTCAACGAAAGAGACGAATAATATCAGGGATAAAAGGGAATTATAACTGCAAGAATTATTTCTCTTGTTCCAGTGGTCGAAGAATTTGCTAGAAGTTTCTAGCTATCAGAAACTTCTGCTATATAAGGACAGATGGCGATCAAAAAGACACAGTTGGTTTAGAACCGTGGCGAAGAAATTGGAAAAGTGATAATGGGCGAAGTTGTAATTTGGTGATAAATTGAAAGTTGAGAGTGAACAAGAAAAAGTAATTAGTTTGGATTTGTGAATTAAGTAATTGAAAGGAGATAAAGTGATTTGAGAGGAAAGAGACCTTGTAAGAAAAGAATTTTTGAAGAATAGTATAGTGTGAACTTGAATTGTTCTATAGACTAGAAAATAAAGAAATAAATTTCACAGAATATCGTTTTATCTACTCGAGCCGTAGCTTGCATATTACATTGGTGTCAGAAGCGGGATAAAACTTATTCTGTGAATAACTATTTCCGTGGTGTGAAATTGCACAATTAAAAAAAAAAAAAAAAAAAACCATTTCTGTGTTGAGTTAATTAGTTGCGCAAAATGGGTCGCAAATTGGGAAAACTAACTATAACTCAACTAAAGGCAGAACTCAGTAAGCGGAACCTCGACACAACTGGGGGAAAAGATGCCCTACTGATTCGTTTGGAAGAAGCAGTAACGCAGGAAGGTGAAAATCCGCATGACGTAGAGTTTGACGTGGGAGAGGAACCAGCAAGTACAGTAGCCGACCCGGATATAACAAGTCTGCTCCTGCAACTTAAGTCAGTCATGGACGAACAAAGGAAAACAATGGAAGACCAAAAGAAGTCTCTGGAACTTAAGCTCGATGACCAAAAGAAAGCAATAGACGACCAAAAGAACTCTCTAGAACTTAAGATGGACGAACAAAAGAAAGCAATGGACGACCAGAGGAATTCTCTAGAACTTAAGCTGGACGAACAAAAGAAAGCAATGGATGCACAAAAGAAAGCAATGGACGAACAAAAGAATTCTCTAGAACTTAAGATAGACGAACAAAAGAAAGCAATGGACGAACAAAAGAAAGCAATGGACGAACAAAAGAATTCTCTAGATGCTCTGGAAAGTAAACTTGATGAGCAAAACAAAAACTTGGAATCCAAATTCGAAGTGATCGAAGAGAAAATCGAGAAGGTCGAGACGAACCTCGAAAAAGTCGAAACTAGATTAGATGAAAATTTTGAGAAACATGAAACTCAGTTCGGGAAGATAGAGACTCAGATTGAAAAAGTGGATACGCTATTCGAGATAGTAGGAAAGCAAGTCGAAAATCTTGCTAATTAACTCAGCAACGTGAAGAGACAGAAAGCACGGGAATATTCCACTGACGGTCTGAGAAGAAAGGAGATGCAGAAACCTATCTTCGATGGTCAAACATCATGGCCAATTTATAAAAGGCAATTCGAAGCGGCCGCAATGACCAATAGCTGGGACGATGAAGAGAAGTCCATTGCACTCACACTTGCACTGAGGGGTTCAGCTGCGGAGCTCTTGCAGACCATCCTGGAAGATAAACAGAAGAATTACGACTGTCTGGTTCAGGCAATCGAGATGCGGTTTGGGGATGAACACATGCAGCATGTGTACAGGGTTCAGCTGCGTAGTCGAGTCCAGAAAAGGGGGGAAACGCTCCAACAGTTGCAGGCGGATATAGAGGGACTAGCCCATCTTTCATACCCTAAAGCCGGTGAGGAGCTTATCAACGAAATGGCGGTGGAAGCTTTTATTCAGGCCATAGAGGACAGACAACTGCAAATGGCTGTAAGGATGGCTGAAAAGCGAACACTCCCCGAGGCATTGGCATTCGCTTTGTCAATGAAGGCTGCGGACCAAGCATACCAGGGAATACACCGTGTCAGGGAAATGTCCGTCGTGGAATGCTCATGCCAGAGAACAGCCGTTATGGATGAAGACAAAGCTCGCGGAAGTCAAATCCGTTGCTGGAATTGCAACCAAACCGGACACCTACAACGGCAGTGCAGAAGTGCACCTAGACGAGGAAATTGTCCACATTGCAGAAGTAGGAGAAGCAGAGAGGAAGCATCTGGCGGTGATAACATCCATCCTGTCAGTCAGACTTCCCAAAACCAGCAGTCGGGAAATGTGTAAGGACCTGGAATCGAGGCCCCCAGGACCACCATTCAAGTTTCGCAAACCAAACGGGGTAACAAGAGCCTGACAGTGGAGGCATTAATCAACAAGAAGAAGTGCGTAGCCACCATCGCCACAGGTGCCACTGCCTCCATTGTAAGAAGAGATATCGTCAGAAGCTCATGGCTGCACAACACCAACAGCTACTGCCTGAAGACTGCAACAGGGGAAATGGCGAAGGTGTTTGGAGAAATTCGTCTTACGATTACTCTGGCAGGACTGACGTTCTCCCATGCGTTTCTGGTGGCAGATATATGCGACGAGTGCATCATCGGAATAGACTTCATGAAAGCAAATGAAGTTATCTTTTACATCGGGATGCAAGTACTGAGGTATCGAAATGTGGAGATTCCGATGGTGTACGGAAACGAGAATGCCGTAAATCTCAGGACAGTCATCAGCAAAGACGAAGTTTTGCCGCCGTCTTCAGAGACAATCATTTGGACGAAGCTGGAAGGTGATCTTGGGAGCCACCGATTCTACATAGTAGAACCAGACCCGGAGAAGAAGTCTCAAGACTACATCGTGGGAAAGACGTTAGTCGAACCAAAGAACACCATGGTTCCAGTGAGAGTTTTGAACGCAAGACCACACACTGTCAAACTAAGGCGAGGGGAGGTGACTGGAAAATGCACGCCGATTACTGCCGTCGCAACAATATCTGAACGTGATGCTCCAAAACCTCTCTCATCACCTTGGACAGCGGAAACGAGAGAGACGATTCTCCAGTCCAGTGAGCTGAATCAGGAGCAGCGAACTATGGCAGAGAATCTTATCAATGAGTACGCTGATGTATTTGCCTCACAGGACGGAGAATACGGCCGAACACACCTGGTACAACATCGAATAGACACTGGTGATACTAGACCAATTCGTCAGCCTGCCAGGCGCCTTCCATTGGCAAAGCAGACAGAAGTTGCAGAGATGGTGTCGGCAATGGAGAAAGAAGGTCTGATTGAAAGTTCCAAAAGTCCGTGGGCATCACCGGTTGTACTGGTTAAGAAGAAAGATGGCAGCACGCGGTTCTGCGTGGACTATCGGCAGCTCAATTACGTCACCAAGAAAGACAGCTACCCTCTGCCACGGATTGACGACACGCTAGACACACTATCAGGAGCCCGGTTTTCCACTCTCGACTTGAAGAGTGGCTACTGGCAAGTACAGATCCATCCAGAAGACCGGGAGAAAACCGCCTTCACCGCAGGAAATGGGCTATGGCAATTCACTGTAATGCCATAGCTGGTTTCCATCCAAAGAATGAGAGCCGAACCTATCGCCGGCTGGAGCGTAGATGAGATCCGGAACGCTCAGAAGGAAGACCCGGATATCGAGCCGATTCTGGCCTGGAAGGAGAACATGGAGAAACCGGATCATCAGGACATCTCTCACAGAAGCCCGACCTTAAAGGCATATTTTGCGCAGTGGGACTCCCTCCATGTCCAAGAAGGTGTTCTGAGAAGAAAATGGGAATCCTCCGACGGAAAGTCGTTTGTAATGCAGCTTGTCGTACCGCGGACGAGGGTCAAGGAGGTGTTACAGGAAATGCATGGCGGGGCGACCGGAGGCCACTTGGGAGTGAATAAGACGCTAGAAAAGGTACGAGATCGTTTTTATTGGTTAAAAGCGAAGGAAGATATCGGAGACTGGTGCAGAAAATGCGACGTGTGTGCAGCTAGCAAGGGTCCGAGAATCAAAACTCGAGGTAAGATGCACCAATACAACGTGGGAGCACCTTTCGAACGAATCGCCATTGACATCGCAGGGCCCTTTCCGGAAACCGACAATGGTAATCGGTATATACTCGTAGTGATGGACTACTTCAGTAAGTGGCCGGAAGCGTTTCCGATCCCTAACCAGGAAGCCAGAACCGTGGCGGAGCAGATCGTCTACAATTGGGTTAGCAGATTCGGTGTGCCCTTGGAATTGCATTCTGACCAAGGGCGGAACTTCGAGTTAAGAATCTTCCAAGAGATGTGTCAACTACTCGGAATCAAAAAGACAAGGACAACCCCGCTTCATCCACAGTCGGACGGTATGGTGGAGCGTTTCAATAGGACTTTGGACGAACATCTCTCGAAGGTCGTAGGTGACTACCAACGGGATTGGGACCGGCAGATTCCCTTGTTTTTGATGGCCTATAGAAGTGCCGTGCATAGCACTACTCGACATATGCCGTTCGAAATCTTATTTGGTGGAATAGCTCGTTTACCCAGTGAGGTGAAATTTGGATCTCCTACCAATGAGCCCAGAAATGAAGAAGAGTACGTGGCGGACCTTAGGGAAAGGCTTAGGGACATACACCAAAGGACCAGAAGCCAGATTAAGATGACGAGCGACCGCATGAAGACCAGGTATGATGCCAAGGCAACAACGTCAGGATTCCAGGAAGGAGATCTGGTGTGGCTGTATAATCCCCATCGCCAAAAGGGGAAATCACCTAAATTACAGCGGAACTGGGAAGGTCCCTACAGAATAGTAACCCGCATCAACGATGTTGTCTACCGCATCCAGCGAGGACCGAGGGCCAAAATGAAAGTGGTTCATGTGGGCCGACTGAGTCGATACAATGGCCGAAATGAGGATGCACTTGTTCGGGACGAACACGTCTAAGAGGGGGGCAGTGTAGCATAATAATAACTACGCTCCTATGACTATGCAGCAAATTCCGAAGTGACTTTTCATTCTGGCAGAATTTTGTTTCGAACTGTCCTTTCATTCGAGGTTCGTGTCTGGACGAAGTCTCCACAGCTCATGTCAACGAAAGAGACGAATAATATCAGGGATAAAAGGGAATTATAACTGCAAGAATTATTTCTCTTGTTCCAGTGGTCGAAGAATTTGCTAGAAGTTTCTAGCTATCAGAAACTTCTGCTATATAAGGACAGATGGCGATCAAAAAGACACAGTTGGTTTAGAACCGTGGCGAAGAGATTGGAAAAGTGATAATGGGCGAAGTTGTAATTTGGTGATAAATTGAAAGTTGAGAGTGAACAAGAAAAAGTGATTAGTTTGGATTTGTGAATTAAGTAATTGAAAGGAGATAAAGTGATTTGAGAGGAAAGAGACCTTGTAAGAAAAGAATTTGCGAAGAATAGTATAGTGTGAACTTGAATTGTTCTATAGACTAGAAAATAAAGAAATAAATTTCACAGAATATCGTTTTATCTACTCAAGCCGTAGCTTGCATATTGCAGTATTTATTTTTATGCCTCTGGCATTCCAAGTTACTACATTCAGATAGTTAGTTACCATATTACTTAACATTAGCATACAAAAACGTAGTGGCTAACTGCGCGATTGCATTGAATTGATCTATTTTAGTTTTACAATTGCTTAATTTTGAAATCATTTCCATTACCAATGAATTGAGTTCCTCCATAGAAAATAAATCACCACAAGTAGAGGTCGTTGAGAAGTTATTGTTGTTGTTAACACACGGTTGTTGACTCTGAACAACATCATGCACGCGTAGACTTCCCCATGCATTTGGCTGCTGGACATTGTTGCTGGCGATTTGCTTTGCTACCTTATTATGACCCACACGTTGGAGAGGAGGAAAATCATCCGTTGGCAACAAATATGCAGCCGGAGATGTTGCATTGTTAGTGCTGATGATGTTGCTGGTGAACTTCGGATGCGGCTGCTGTGAGTGAGAGCGATTGTTTGCCATTTTCGCTCTCAATTCCATATAATTGCTTCATACTGCGCATGCTCTGTCCGTAGATTTGTGGCTAAGACTGCAATTTGCGCATTTTAGTGTGTTTGGGCTGTCACATTCCTCTGTTTTGTGAGAGCCTGCACAGATGGAACAATAAGTTTTAACGTGGCAGTGTCTCCCTCCATGACCAAACATCTGACAATTCCTGTATTGTGTCCGATGATTTTTTTGCTTACGCTGGAAGCTCCACCTCACTTGCGTGTAAAAGATCGAACGTATATTTACAATGTAGAATGTATCTGTAAAATGATCATATTTTTTGGCGATCATTTTAACTTCTTTACACTGGAGTCCAAGATTAATTAGTTCATTTTTCAATTTAGTTGTGTCTATTTCACTTAAACTTTTAGAGCTTTTTCACTTTTAAGTTCGTGAGTAAAAAATTGACAATTGTCTTCACGTAGTTTGGTCAACACTAGATTGTAAGTGTTTAGTGATTCACAATTAATTTTGATTCCGATCGACATTATTTTAATCGAGTAATCGGCTATTTCAATAGATGTCATTAAATAGTGCACATAATCAGATGATTTCTGCAATAGTTTTATGGGAGGGATATGAATTTTTTTAGTGACATCTGGTGAAACTATTTCGTCCATATCAACACTATCGTTGTCGCTATCGGGTAAGCATTGCAACGGACTCCAGTAATTTTTTCTAGAGTGTACCTTACGTTTATCCATTTCGAAAAAAATTCGCGACTTTTTATCCAAGGACAGAGTTCTGCCCCGACTTTCTAAGTTTTTCGAAGACTTAAGCTATACTTTCTTAATCCTCTTGTAGAGAGGTAGAAAATGTTATTATGTCATCAATGTATACTAGACAAATTGTTCCTACCAAATCTTTTAGGACGTTATCCATCACCTTTTGGAAGGTCGATGGGGCGTTTTTTTTGCCTATTGGCATTCTAAAGTATTCATAGTGACCGCCCTCGACGGTAAATGCCGTTTTTTGGATGTGTTTGAGATTCATTTCAATTTGATGGAATCCACTTGCTAAGTCGAGGGTGGTAAAGTATACACATCTACCGAGTTTATCCAATATTTCGTTTATATTGGGAATCGGGTACCTATCAAAGATTGTTTTTTCATTCACTTTTCGGTAGTCAATGACTAATCTCCATTTTTGTCTGCCGCTAGCATCCAGCTATCCATACTGGGGAGCTCCAGGGTGAGTAGGTGTGGCGAATGATCCCTTGTTCTAACATTTTACTTATTTGCGTTTGTATTTCTTGTTTGTGTTTATAAGGGTATCTATAAGACTTTGTGTACGAGTATATTGGTAAGTCATCAGTTGTGTTCATCTGATGTTTTATTTTGTTTGTGAAAGATAGTGCTTCATCCTCCATAAATAATATATCTATATTTATTCCATAATTTCGAAATCTCCTTATGTTCTTAACAGGTTGTTTATATTGGTTGAGGATTTGTTCTCAATGCTTTCGGAATGAGAGTGAATTTCGTTTAGATTTATTTCGACAAAATTTGCAGTTTCATATTGTTCTGCATTTAATGGGGATTCTATTAGAAGGATTTGATCTTCTTGAGAGTGGTTTGCTAGTTCCACTGTGCTGTGCCAACGTTCGGCGTTTACAACCCTTGGCTGACAAAAAGAAGGGGTTTGAGTTCGAAAGTGTTTAAGTAAACACTGCCCAGTTCTTTGTTTATTGGTATTTTTGCAAGTATTCTCGAGCTAGCTGGAATTCTAAGTATCCTGGAGGAATAGTTAGGTTTAATATTTATGTCATTAGTAGCATTCTTTGTTGTTAGTGTTCTATTTTCGAGATCAATCTTCGCTTTTAATGAAAGAAGGGTGTCGAGGCTTAGGAGGCCATCAAAGAAGTTGTGGAATTTAAAAATTCGGAACTTTAATGATCCTTCTCCGTTATATTCAGAGAAGATTGGCAAAATTACTTGTTTATTTAACTGATGGTTTTTTAAAAATAGTGGTTAGTCACTGGTTCGCACTGAATTTGCTTATTTTGAGGAATATATTCGGGGCTAATAAAGGACGTTGATGCGCCAGTGTCTAGGAGAAACCTAAGTGGTCTACCGAAAAGGGAAGAAATGTTTACATAGGGTAAAATTGGTGGATGTTTAATTGGGTTTATGTAGCCTGTTGGTTACTCGAGGCTGTCGTGAAAAAATGTTGGGTGTCGTCGATATTAGTGGGGTCTTTTTCGAAAAAATCGGTATAATTGTTGAAGCTGTTACTGGTGTTCTCTAGTTCATTAAAATTGAAGTTAGAGTTTCTTGAAAATCTCGTTTGTTGGCTTGGGTTTGATTTAATTCTAGAAGTTTTCGGATTGGTAGATGTGCGTATTAGAGGTTCATATTTTTGATTTTTATACCTATTATGACCGAAATTGGTTGTGCTGTTGAAAGGATTTTGATATGTTTGGAGTTGATGGGTCTGTTGCCCGTCCCTTTCTCTAGTGGGTAAGGGTCTTGGGTTCTCAATGTAAGAATTTTGTTTGTTTGGATGGTCTCTGTTTTGGGGGTAATGATGGTTATTGTAGGGTTTATATTGGGTGAAGTTTCTAAACCTAGGTACTTGCGACGTTCTTTGGTATGAGATATTCTGTTCTTTTATGCAACACGCTAGTGCTGTGGCCAGTGAATCTGGCTGCATAGATCTTACCCTTGACCCTAAGGGTTCTTTTAGTCCACTAAGGAACGAATTTAGACACATTTCGGAATATAAGTCCTTTTTCGCGGTTATAACTTTGTCTTCCTTTTCGTGAATGAGAATGTTATTACATACTGCGGATTGCAGTTCGATAATTTCTCCGTAAAAGGATTTGATGATTTTATCAAATTGTTTTCTGTTATGTAAATCCCTTATAAGCGAGTTTTCTGTTCGCTTGTCAGAATAATGGAGGATGAGATTGCTTTTTATCTCATCCCAAACAAGAGAGGTGCCGTGCATGTTTAGGATTTCATTGGCTAGTCCTTCGATTTTGTTTCGTATGGCCCTTAGTAGTATTTTGCCCATACGGAGTATTGTCTGTTCCTCTGATGTAAAGGAGTATCTCTTTTACATTATTGAAGAATTCGTAGACCAGCCTTGGGTTACCATCAAATTTAGGGAGATCTTTGATGGCATCGGGAATTCTTAATAAATTAAAGATTTGGCTTGCCGATTGATTACTTGCTGATTGTTCCGATTGACTCATTGTGCCAGAATTTAGGATAGAACTGAGGTCATAGTCTGAATTGTGGAGAGTTGCAACGATTGAATCGTTTTCTGGAATTGAAGGCAAACTTTTCGAGAGTTTCCTCAACTGATACTGAATGAAACTAAGTTTCTGTTTTTGTTTCTTTGTAGTGGGCATTCGTAAGAGAAATGCCTTGTGTGGTTTTAATTGCAGATTTAGGTTTGAATATATTTTAGTAGATTATAATAGGTATAGTTTTGTTAGTTTTTTATTTTCGTTAAAATATGTAAAAATGTTTTTATTCATTTATTGCTTATTTGTTAATTTTATTATATATAATGTTTTTTTTTTTTTTTCTTAATATTGTTTATAAAATAGCACTGCACTTACATGCACCGAAAGATGAACGTCTTGACGAACATGTTCTATGTTCAGGAGTTGATCTAATTTTCTTGATGTTGAGGAGTCGTGATGCCGTTGGTTGAAACAGGATGCGTTGGGTGTTGATTCGGTAGTGACAAAGGGTTGAAACCCACCGGAATTTGGTGTTCAGTGTTTTTTTTTTCGATGATATCGTTGGATACGATATTGAGCACTAAGAGCACTAGGAGCTTTGTGGAAATACTATATATACATATATATACATATATACATATATATTTTTTTTTTCCAATCACTATTGGTTTTTGTGGAAACACTAAAGTTCACTTAGCACCAAAACCCGTTCACTGTTCCGGACGACTGCGCCAGTTAAGATAGGAAAATCCCGTGAGGTTAAAAAAATAAAGATCTCAACGTTACAAATGACTTTATTCAACTGAACTGATACATTTATTGGCACGAGTACGATAACTTTGACGCCAAAAATTGATAACGGTTTTTTGTAGAGGGGTCAAAAACAAGCATTTTTTACTATAGGAGGGGGGGGGTCAATCTCGCCCCGTTCAGGAGGTAGGGGCAATTTTAAAAAAATGGCTTAAAAAAAAAAATATTTAAAAACAACGGCAACACTTACAATGAAGTACTATACCGATTTCGAAAGCCAGAAACCTGTTCTTTAATCCTAAATTTAAATTAAATACTTTGTGTCAATAGTTTTTGAAAAATTCGCATGCAAACTCAAAATTTTGATAAAAAAAATGAAAAAAAAAGGTTAAAAATTTTCGCATGCGGCAGGTCCCGCTCAAGCAACTTCGGTGCACCGCTCGGAGTAGGTGCTTTTCGTAAGGCAGGCAAGCGCCTTTGTCATCAATACTCTTCGTCTACAGTACTTCTTTTTTTTTAATTTTTTTTATCAAAATTTTGAGTTTGCATGCGAATTTTTGAAAAACTATTGACATAAATTATTTAATTTAAATTCAGAATTAAAGAACAGATTTCTGGCTTTCGAAACCGCTATAGTACTTCATTGTAAGTATTGCCGTTGTTTTTTTAATAATTTTTTTTTATTTTAAGTAATTTTTTTCTAAAATTGCCCCTACCTCCTAAACGGGGAGCGATAGATCCCCCCTCTCGTAGTAAAAAATGCTTGTTTTTAATCCTCAACAAAAAACCATTATCAATTTTTGGCCCCAAAGTTATCGTACTCTCCTATCGAAAAATAAATAAATAAAAAAACCAGTGCTATAAAGTGCAATGGAAAAAATAAAAAAAAATATTATTATTATTATGTATTATTATTATTTATTAAACAGGTAATTACAAATTACAAGTTAATTTTACACTTTGTGTAAACTGAACGATATTGAGAGGAGCAAGCAAATTCTAACCGATGTACTCGAGGATATAATAACTTGGTTCAGCACCTCGGATGCCAAACTCTCCGTAGAGAAATGTAAATTATTACATGTTTGTCGGTGACTTTCTTGTTCGTAACTTGCGATACACCTAAATAATGTTAATATACAATACAAAACACTAATGCTCTAAAAACCCTAGAATTAACTATAAATCATAGATATAATTGGAAAACACATTGTCTAGAATTAAAAAAGAGCCTTGCTGCTAGGACCGATCTTCTTCTTCTTACGGCGAAGTTATGATCCGGAGTAGAAGGATCACAACCTTCCCACTTTACTGCGTCCCTACTGGTCCGCTTGTGGGGTCTGCCGGTTTGACATCAGAAAGTACCGGCAGGCTTCACGGTTTCGGATAACTTTGTCACTGAGGCCAATCAAATGCTGGTGTTTTTGCATTTGTGTGATCCAGTTGTTTTTAGGTCTGCCTTTTTTGCGCGATTGTGTAAGAACGTTGATTGATATTGCCTTTTTGACGGGGTTCGAAGGATCTCTCCTTTGAACATGACAATACCAACTGAGCCGGTCGTGCTCAATCTTGCTTGTGATGGGTTATTTTACATGAAGGCTTCCTCGAATCTTTGAACTTCTTATTCTATCAATCATCGTTACTCCTGCTGTCATGCGAAGCATCTTCATCTCAGCTGCCGTTAATTTGCTCTCATACTTTTTGTACATTGTCCAGCATTGTGAACCGTATGTGAGCGCCGGACGTACAACTGCGGTGTAGAGTCTTCCTTTAAGCTTAGGGGGCATTTTTCGATCACAGAAGATAGAGGAGTTTTCCCGCCACTTCATCCACCCTACGCTTACGCGATGATTGCTGTCATCATCATAAGTTGCTTCGCTATTGATCATAGATCCCAGATATTTCAACTATTCACACTTGGGAAGCACTTTTCCATTCAAGTAAATGTCTGGAATAGGCCGGTGTGGATCAGAGATTGGATTGCTGCTAGGGCTAATATCATTAACTATTTAGATAGTAAAAAACTTAATATTCATGTTAATACCCTTTGTAACATTACTAGATCTTTAGTTCTAAGTAAGATTGATTATGGCTTCAACATATATGGAAAATGCTCTAAGTTTTCATCAATCTTTTCACTAAACTCTCATTCTCCACCGACTCCATTATCGACAAATACATTGCATCCACAATCATCGCCAAAAAATCATATCGGATTCAGTCTTCAATAGCTAAAACCATCCAAGCCGCACAGCAAACCTAAAACTTTCGTAGGACCACTTACCCACCTTGGTGCATCAAACCTGACTCCATACTACTTAATTTGTCTCTACTCTGCAAAAGAAGCACAAACTGCGATATCTACCGAGCTATCTTCTAAAATCATACGGTTGGAACTCAGTCTTTACTGACGGCTCTGAATCTGCTAATAACACATCCTTCGCCGCCGCCTTGGAAAATGGGACCGTTTTAAGAATCGGACTTTTGCCAGATTACACTTCAATATTTACTGCAGAAGCGATCGCCATACTCGAGACAACCAAATATTTGGTAAAACTCCGCTCTAAATCGGTAATATGTTCTGACAGCCTGTCGGTGTTAAAATCCAAACCATAAATCTGGTCTCATAACTAACTTCAGGGATCTCTTGTTAAAGAATTCCAATAAAATAAAACTTATTTGGGTACCAAGCCACAGTGGGATACAAGGCAACGAATTTGTCGACATGGCCGCAAAATTATGCTATAGAGCTCCAGTCCACACCTTCGACATTTTTTCAAAAAATTACCTTCAAAACCTCGTCAAACAAAAGATAAAAAAGGAAAGGTCTTTAAACTGGTATAACTACCATCATCATTACTCCAAAATTAACATCGACGAAAGCATGCCCATCTACCCCGCAACAACATCGAAAGCAGCCAACATTACTTTTACCAGGTTGCACCTAGGGCACACTATAATTACACACAAATACATTTACATATAGAGCCACATAAATTGTATTTCACATCTATGTACAAGTTATAAAATAATAAATTGAACCCTTTAAAAAATATTTTCTTCTGGCAGTTTGCCAGTCCTTTATTCTATAAATCAAACTTAAGACTAAACCTATACTAGAACTTCACATGCATTTATTGATTATCTAATTCTATGTCAGCGGAATATTGACTGCGGCTGTAAGTTCAGTTGACGATTTCCACGAATTGCTTCCGTTGCGGATCGCAATAATTTCCAGGTATTTTGTCTGGGCGGAAATTAGGTCGTGTGAACGACTGCCTGGTGCACTTGCTGAAAGTTAATTTGTTTCGCGTTAACTCTTCCCCCTTTAAATGCGATAGTCCTCAATCGCTTAGAAGTAAGGAATGTCATTGAACTTAGTTCGTGCAGTAGTGGAGTCATCTGCTTTTGGTACGTCTTCGATAGGCGGAGGGATTTCAATGGTTGTCATCTCTGGTTGCTGAATAACTATTTTCGTGTTTCCCCGTTTGGTCAAGATTTTACGAGCTGCTATGATTGCGAGGAAGATGCCAATGAAGGTGATTGTCCCATAGCTGATGATTGTTTGTGATTCACTTTCAAATTGGAGTAGCTGAATCTCTTTTGTGTTGTTGATGTGCATCTCGCCCATCATCTCGAGGGATAGTAGTCTGTGGAACGTATTTTCCTTTGGAGTTTGCTGTAAGATCGCTGGGAGGATGGTGTGTGTGGATGCTTCTTGCGCAACGAATATTCTATTGTTGGGTGATATTGGTTTTTTGATACTTGATGAGAAAGGTACCAGTAAGATTCCGTAGTGTGGCTTCAGCTTCGAGGGTCCCGTTGAAGTCATTCAGCAGTATTATTCCAGGTGTTATTTCGTCAATCATAGGGATGTGCTGACTGTTCATTAAGTTACATGTGGCTATTTTGCTATTTAACAAATTTGGGATGCATGTGGAGTTTATAAGATCTACAAGGTTATTTTTATTACAAATTGAGATATAATTAATCGATTTACATTCGTTAACTAGTCCAAAAATTTCTTCTCTATTTCTTACAACTTCTTTGTAATTTATTTCTATTGCTATGCCTTTCTTTTTGACAGGCTTAAGTAAAATTTTATCGTAAATGTACGAATCAGTTATTGGAATATTAACAATGAACAAAATAGAAATTGAATTGGTTATTATTTTGATTTCAGCAAAGTTTAGAGCTTCTTCTATACTGGAAAACGGAACATTTTGTACATTCAATGTGTTAATGGCTAGGCTTATTTCTTCTTTCGATAAAACGAGTGAATTGACAATTCCTAACTTTGCCCAATGAATTGCTAAATTAATGTTTTGTAATTCTTCTTTTACAATTTTCAATTTATATTGAGTCTCGGATACAATTTCTTTGTTGATGTATTTGTTCTCTCTTAACATTGCTTCGATTTCATTCGTGATTTTGGTTAAATTATTAAGTCTTTCATTGTGTAATTTATTTATTATAACTTGATTATTAGAGTTAACAAGTAAATTGTTCATTTTCCGTTTTATTGTTATAAAGTCGTCGTCGTCCGGATTACCGGCAATCCACTTCCACGTTGAACCTATAAAATCTAAGGACCTTTTCACTTTTTTTTGCTTAAGGTTATGGATCAGGGTTTGAATTTGTTGGTATTCATGGGATAGGTAGGGAAATAGGGGATCGTTTTTTGTTGAGTTTAGTTCAAGCGTCGGGGCAATGTTGGTCACAAATTGGTCGTACTGGTCAAGGTCAATTTCGTGGATCAGCTTAAAGTTTCCGTTCTGTATTTTTACTTGTCCGGTGTGCAGTGAAACAAACTGAGAATTCGAGAAATCTAAAATTTGGATTTCTCCTGTTACGACATATAGCGCAAGTCTGATTCTGTTATTACCGTCGTGTTCTTGTCTTCTTTAACTATTTCTTTTTTGTATCGGAATGTTAATTTTGACCCTAGTCTCTTATTGTGCTTAACGAAAATTACATCTCCTGGATTATAAGTCTTACTTGGTTGACGTTTTTTATTATGGTATTCAATATCTTTTCGTTGTTTCTGTGTAATCTTTTCGATGTTTTGTTGGCGGGTTTTTTCGAATTCTTCAGGGGTTATTCTAGGGCTTCGGCCAAGGAAAAGCTCGACTGGTTTTTTACCAGTTGTGGAATGGACTGTGAAATTATATTCGTTTGTTGCTCTTTCGAGCAGTTCTTCAAAGGAGCGAGGGGTCTGTTCGGCTTTAAGGCATCGCATGATTTCAGAAAGAGTCGAATGAAAGCGCTCAATCTGTCCATTTACCTCACTTTTGTATGGTGGTGTTTTATAAATGCGTATTCCTAATTCATCCTCCATCATGGAAGTAATTGATGCAGAATTTAAAGCTTTTTCGTTGTCAATGACTACATTTTCAGGAATGCAAAATGAGAACAGCATTTCTCGAAGTGGTTGCCTGATGTCTGTTATAGCTCTCGATTGGATTATTTTAGTTTTAGCAAATTTAGTAAGTTTGCATATGGCAGTTAACACTAATATTTTTTCCGTTGAAAAAATGTCAAAGTGCACAGTGTGGCCAGGATAGGTTGGGATAGGAGTTGGTTCAAGGATGGGTTTGTTTGGGTGTCGTTCGTACTTGTTTGTTTTGCATGTGTGGCAATTTTTGACTAATCTTTTAATCTTTGCTGCCATGCGTGGGAAGTAAAAGTTTTCAAGCAGTTGCTTGCGGTTTTCCTCTGGATTTCGATGTGCTCTTCGATGAATTTTTAGAATTTTGTCCTCTTGCTCAGTTTCGTTCGTAATGTCTTCAACCATTGTCTGGGTAAACCTAACTTTGTAATTTGCGAAATGTAATGGATAAATGTTCTGTATTCGTCCCATAACTTCTTCTTTTGTGAGTAACCCGTTTATTGTACTGGGGTTAAGGAATTTTTTGAATATATTGATGATGTCGGTGTCAGTATAACTGGGCTGAATGAAAATATGCCTATGATAGGTTGGGAATGGAATAAGGAATTGGTGATTCGTCTCATTTCCGATTTTGAGGATCAGTTGATTGCGGAAAACGTTAATGGGTGTTTCTACTGTTGGTATCAAATTATGTGATGAACTGTCATCACTGTGCTGTGTCATTGTCATTGAATTTATTTGTATTTCTTTTCGAAGTCGTGATAAAGCGTCGGCAACTACATTTGACCTCCCTGGTTTGTACGTCAACTCATAGTTGTATTCCTCCAGGATGGCCTTCCACCGCTTCATCTTGTGGTTTGTGTTCTTATGACTCAGCGCATACGTCAATGGCTGATGGTCCGTATAGATTTTCACTTTCTTCGATCCGTAAAGGAAATTCCTAAGCGAGTTGAGAGCCCAGATGATGGCAAGCATCTCCTTCTCGTTAGTGGCGTAACTCTCCTCTGTTTTGTTTAATGTCCTTGATAAAAATGTGATTGGTTTGCTGTCCTGAGATAGTACAGCACCGATCGCATAGTCGGAAGCGTCTGTCGTAAGTTCAAAGTCTTTGTCGAAATTTGGGTAAGTAAGAATAACTTCTTTTGAAACTAAAGATTGTTTGATTTTCTGAAAAGAGTTTATGGCTTTTGTGTCTAGTTCAATTGCTTTATTCTTAGAGAGTTGCTTGGACACGCGTCCGTCTTCCCCTCTCAAAAGGGATGTCAGGGGTTTCGCTATCTTGGCGTAGTCCATGATAAAACGGCGATAATATCCTGACATTCCTAAGAATGACCGCAAGTCTTTAAGAGTTTTAGGAACTGGTAGTTCAGCAATGGCCTGAACCTTTTTGGGGTTGGTCTTAATTCCATCTGTACCGATAACGAATCCTAGGAATTCTACTTCCCTTTGAAAAAATTCGCATTTATCTAGCTGGATCTTCATGTTGGCACGCTCTAAGGTATCAAACACGGCTTCAAGGTTATTGAGATGTTCGGTTTTATCTTTGCCGAAGATGACAATGTCATCAATGTAAACATAACACCGTTTACCAATATGTTCTCTTAAGATGTCGTCAAGAGCTCTTTGAAATACCGCTGGAGCATTTTTTAAACCAAAGGGAAGTCTGGTGAATTCGAACTTCCCGTTGTTAACGGAGAAAGCCGTTTTTTCAATATCAGACTCTCTAAGTTTAATCTGATGGAAACCGCTCTTGAGATCTATTATCGTGAACCACTTATTGTTACCGAGATTAGCGAGAACTTCATTGATCTCTGGGATAGGGTACCTGTCCGCAATGGTGACCGAATTCAGTTTCCGATAGTCGATAACCATGCGATACTTTCTCTCTCCGGAGGCGTCCATTTTCTTGGGGACGATCCATACCGGGGAGTTGTAAGGTGACTTGGATGGTCGGCTATTTGTTTCTCCACCTCTTCCTTAAGTGCTCTTGGATACGGGTACGATTTTGAATAGACTGGTTGACTAGTTGTGGTTCGGATTTCACCTTTAACAATTGTCGTATACGTCAGTTTCTCGTCTGGGTCAGAAAAGAGTTTAGTGTAAGAATTGATAGTGTTGGTAAGTTTAGCAGATTCTTCTTCGCTTAAATGGGGGGTTTTAATGTTTACATTATTGACAGTTTCTGTTATATGTTGTTTGAGAGGTATGAAAATGTTGGGGTGAATTATCATATGATTTTCTTTGGTGTGAATGACAGCGTTTAATTTCCTCAACGTGTCATTACCAATTATACCATCAAATGAGATAAGGCTGGGGAGTATAAAGAGTTGTAATTTTTCTATGCTGGGGTCTAGGAGTTGAATAAAACAATGATGAGTGATTTTTATATTTCCTCCGACTGAATTGGCATAAAAGCTTCTTTCATTCGGAAGAGGGTTTCGGATGTGACGGGGTTGAATATAATTTTTACTTGACCCCGTGTCAATAAGAAATTTAAGCGTCTGTCCACTCTTCGCGACATGTTCGAAGTACGGAAGCGAAGAGCGCTTCAATCTAAAAAATAAATGTCGTCTAGTTGTTGTGATTGGTCAAGGTAGTGGTCTTCATCTGCGTCAGTGTTATATTCTGCAAGTGTTTGTTCGTAATTGTCGTCTTCCTGGCTTATAGTGGTTTCGTATTCCTCTAGTTCCTTCTCTTCCAGGTTGGATTCTTCAGTGTGGTATACTCGTTGTAATTTTTGCGGGTGATGAACTTGTTGCGAATGTTGACGTTTTTGGGCAAACTGTTGATTGCGAGGTCTATTTTGATAATTGACATTTCCAGATTTTATGGAGTAATCGATGTCCATCGGCTTAGGAGGAAGGGGGCGTTGGTTTGGTGGTGGCCGTTGGTGTTGAAACTGGAATCTTGGTTGAGCTTGTGGCTCTCTATGGAATTGAGGCGGTTGAGGGTTACGTGGGTTGTGGAGTAACTGTGGGTAAAAGTCGCGTCTGGGAGCAGGAATAGGCATTGGGTTGGATAAAGCATTTCTTCTGGGAGGAACCGGTGGTGGTATTTGTTGGAAAGTTCTGCGAACACCAGATTGAGAATTATGGGCATGTTGGTCCCGAAAGTCCACATTTTGAAGTTTAAGACATAAGTGCAGAGCCTGAGGTAGGTCTGCAGGTTCCCTTATGCTAAGCAATCTAGGAAGGTCACCCTTCAAACCTCTCACGAAGGTATCGAGTGCCTTGTCGCGGTAGCATTGAATCATGTTGTTTAATGATTCTTGACTCATTTCTAGAGAACCTAACTTATTTAAAATTAAAGATAAATGGTGATAGACCGTTTGATAGAATTCGGGTATCGAGCTGTTACAAGAGTGGTCATCTTCAAGGGTGCCTAGGTCCCTCTTGTCCGCGTAGTGTAGGGTTAAGCATTTGGATATCTTATCCCAACTTAAGGGGGTGTTATAGGATTCTAAGGCTATGTCTGCATGACCTGTTATTTTATTCCTAATGACGGACAATATCCCGTAATATTTAGGAGTGCCTTTCAAATGTTCGTAGATTTTGAGAATGCGCTCCACACTCTTTTTCCAGGAGTTGAATTCCTGGGCTTCTCCGGAAAAGTCCCGAAGGATTTTCACTACGTCCGGTATTTTGTCCATGTCAGACAGGTTTCTATCGTTAGTTACGTTAATTGGTTGGTCGATGTCGTTGTTTATGTCTGAAGCGGGATTCATAATTGAATTGAATAGCTGACGTCCTTGGATCTGTAGTGTTTGTGCCACTAGATTTGTTATGAGCTGTATCATTTCGTCATTAACTTGGTTCTGAATGGGGGGAGCGGGGGGAGCAGCGGCATTTTCTGCCGGTATTTCCAAGCGAGCAGGTCTTATTAGATTACTTGGGTTCGACATTTCGATTTTAGTATCTTCGGAATCAAGATTAAAATTGAAGCAGTGGTAAGAAAAACTGGGTCTTAGTTAATTACTTATCGATATTAAATCTAAATTGTGATTGAACAATAATTAAGAGAATGGAGTGTCTTGTTCTTATATGTTCTGAATTTGAACAATGATTGTCTTTAAGAAATTTGTATGAAAGGTGAGTCTTAGCTTTATTAATTTGAATTTAAACAGTGATTTTAATAGTATTTTGGTTTTATAGGTTTTGAATTTGAACAATGAAAAAGTGAGTCTTAAGTTTGAATTTGAACAATAAAAAAAAAAATATTAATGGTTCGGTTCTTATTTCCATAACGATTTGGGTAGGGTTTCAGGAACTGCTGATCGTCGGATAGGGCGGCTGTCCGGAAATCTGGACTCCTTTTTGTCCTTGTTTTACGGGGCTACTTAGGGGCCTCTTTTCCCTTTCACAACACTGTCTCTATATGGCTTGGTGTCCACTTTTTAATTGTTCGCGCGTACTAATTTGGTTATTTAGTCTCACACGCGTTAATTTAACGAGGATTCTTGCAAGCTAATTTGATTATTTAGCCTCACACGCGTTTTTTTTTTGCGAACTAATTTGGTTATTTAGTTTCGCACACGTTTATTTATTTGCAACTAATTTGGTTATTTTAGTTTCACACGCGTTTATTTGTTTGCGAACTACCTTGGTTATTTAGTTTCACACACGTTTATTTATTTGCAACTAATTTGGTTATTTAGTTTTACGCACAATTTCCTCGAGTCAGTGAAACGACGCAGTCCCTGCTCGGGCGCCAGTTATAAAATAATAAATTGAACCCTTTAAAAAATATTTTCTTCTGGCAGTTTGCCAGTCCTTTATTCTATAAATCAAACTTAAGACTAAACCTATACTAGAACTTCACATGCATTTATTGATTATCTAATTCTATGTCAGCGGAATATTGACTGCGGCTGTAAGTTCAGTTGACGATTTCCACGAATTGCTTCCGTTGCCGATCGCAATAATTTCCAGGTATTTTGTCTGGGCGGAAATTAGGTCGTGTGAACGACTGCCTGGTGCACTTGCTGAAAGTTAATTTGTTTCGCGTTAACTTACATATACTTTGATTTATTTCACTTTAAGTAGTTATATTATTTTCGTAGCTAGTTTAGAGCCGAAAACCCAGCAGCTTGTTGGTCTCCCTTTATAAAATTAAAAAAAAATAATTCACTGCCGGTGCTTCCATCTTTTTCCCCCTCTCACCCGCTGTTGCGCTTTTTTGTTATTGCAATTGTAGTACGTGCTATGTATATACATACATACTTCCAATTGCGATGATTGAGAGAGTGTAACATTTGATGCATAGCGGACTGTGAATGTTTGTCTGAATAGCGGACCACAGCTGACTGTCGTTTGGGCATAGCAGCTGCAACAGTTTGTTTTGGAAAACTATTTTGTGGATCTATACTTCACAGTTCCGCTTAGTTACGTCCGAGTTGTGTCGTTTGTGTTTCTATGTTGTAGTGATGAGGGAATCTAGGGTTGATTTTACCAACATTCGTGGGCTTCGAACGAATTTCTTCGATATGTACGCCTACGCCCATTCCCATAAACCAGCTGTTTTGGCACTAAGAATCTTCCGATTTGAAACTGCCTGGATATAACTTAGTGTCATTATTCTTTCCCCACCGTGGTGTCGCCATTTATCTCCGTAGTGATATAGCTTACCAAGTTCCACCACAGTATGGCCACTGTTCCAACCTGGAATTTAATTTCAAATGGCTAAAATTCACCGTCCGTAAGCAAATAATTCACTACGGCTTTATTTACAGAAGCCCTAGTGTGGACAGCAATTCAACTTTTGTCGAATGCGCTGTCCGATTCCATCACTCGAATTGTCTCCTTGTATCCTCATACTGAAAACGTCATTGCGGGCGATTTCAATATACACAATTCGGATTGGCTTCAACATTCTGGCCAGACAACACCCGAAGGAAGGTATGTTAAACTTTTTGCTGAGATTAACAATTTGACTAAGCTTGTAAATGAGCCTAGACGTATACCGGACATTGTAAGTCATTCCGCCAACACCTTGGACTTGTTTCTTACTTCTCACCCTGACAAATACACCATTGATGTTCTAGTGCCTCTAGGTCGGTCTGACCACAATATCGTATCAGCTAAATTCTCGTACTCTGACCACACAGTTAAAGAAAAAACTTCTAAAAGAAAAGTATGGCAATACGAGAAAGGCAACTGGAGCGTCCTCAATAGCTTCTTTAGGAGTTTTAACTGGTCGCTATGCTTCCTCGATAGCGATATGCTCTGATATGATCACTAACACTATACTCTTAGGTATGAATGACTTTATTTCTAACAGAATACAGAATATTAAACCTAAGGCAAACTCGTGGTTTGACCAGAGTTGTAAAGAGGTTATCAGGTTGAAGGAAACCGAAAGGACTTTAAGCAAGTCAGAAAAGATTGCAGTGCCCATATTTGACGTGTAAAATTCTTACATGACCAAAAATTGAGGCAAAAAATCCTACAATGTCCAAAAGGTAGTACAAATTTTTGGTCATTCGTCAAAAATATTAAAAATTCTGCCTCGTCTACCATCCCCACGCTCATTTACAAAGACGTTCCAGCTGTCAGCTCCTTAGACAAAGCCAATCTGCTTGCTGCTCACTTTGCAGCGAACTCCACTCTGCCAGATAATGCTTTGTCTCCACCTGTATTTCAGAGCGTCAAATTTTCCATGGGACAGGTCCACTTGCGCACTCGTACAGTTGCAGGAGTACTCAAAGGTCTTAACATATACAAATCCGCTGGCCTGGTCCAGATGGTATCCCCCCATAGTTCTGAAGAGCTGTTCTTCTATCCTACTTTTCAGTGCTCTTTCCGAGAAGATGGAAAACAGCATTTGTCCAGCCCGTCCCTAAAAAAGGCGAATCTTCCTCCCTGTCCAATTACCGACCCATGCATATGACATCGATGAGTCTATTCTTCAATGGATTAGAAATTAACTTTCGGGGCGTTCAATACAAGTTGTTTTGGGCGGCTTAAAGTCTGCAATTCACCAAATGAATGCTGGTGCTCCCCAAGGCTCTGTTTTGTCTGTGACTCTCTTTCTTATTTTTATAAATCATCTCTTGTCTGCAACTTCTAATCCAATCCATTCCTTCGCTGATGACAGTACCTTCAGTTTTTCATATTCATTCCCTAACTTACGTCCTTACCCTTCAGCCGTAGAAGGGGAACGGCAATGTATGTTAAACATATTAAATTCCGACCTGGACAGCATAAGTTAATGGGGTTCAACCAACAGAGTGGAATTTAATGCTTCCAAAACACAATGCTGTCTTCTGTCTCTCAAGCGAAACCAAAACCCTCAACCATTATCCATGGATGGTACTTGCATCATTGAAACCGAAAGACTTGCCATTCTCGGTATGTGTATTAATAAACATTTTCGATGAAACGATCACATATTCGACGTCGCCAAAAATGCTGCAAAATGTCTAGGATTCCTTAAACGGTGCAAGAAATATTTTACCCCATCTGATCTGGCCTCAATCTATAAGGCATTCATCCGCCCTAAGTTGGAATATAACGCCCATATCTGATCTGGTGCACCCAAGACCGTTCTGCACATTCTTGATGGGGTACAGAATCGCGCATTAACACTTATAGGATCAATTTTCTATTTAATAAGTTTATTCAGTATTATATGGATTCCAATACGACCAAATCCTTTCGAAATCAATTGACAGTATTGAGACGTGGTTTATAGTCGATAGTGCGGAAGTTACCCAGCTATAAATATGTAGAAGTGCATCGGTTGTGCCACGACCTCGTTTGTGTGCAACTTGTAAACCAAGTGCAGCTGCTATTTCTAACACTAACCATTTTAACTGGTACATGTTGATTGTACAACTTCCTAACTACTCCTACTTCTTGAAAACAGTTTAGCTTGGGATCGGGATCAGAAATTAACCGACAGTTATTCCAGGGAGCTGAATAGGCGGCATACAAACAATTACGTTTTCGTAAACAGACGGATATTGCGAAAGTACAGAGAGAAACGGTTGAGGAGAACATCTCCGGTCCGGAACGTAGACACACGCAACCAATTTTTCATTTTAGAGACGATTTACAGTAAATTTCTAGCCCTTAAAGCCATTACAACAATTAGAAAGAACGTTAATCTTTGTGTGTGTTGATTTTGTATTCACACTGTAACTGAAACGTCGTACTCTATTCATATTACTCTAAAAACAAAAACATCACAGGACAGAGAGAAGAAAGGGGAGAGAAAATAAAATGAAAAAAAGAGCTAATCAATAACAATTTTAAAATAATATAACAATGGAATACAAATACAATGCGGTGATTTTAATGATGAGTCACAGCAGCGCCATGAACAGCAGCACCAGAGGCAATGGAGTGAAAATCGTCAGAGCTTTCAATGGAAAAGCTTTTTCCGTTGGCCATCTAGCGCGAGTGCTTGGTTAAGCTCTCGTTCAAGTAACAACTGTTGTTGGATGCAATGCCAATATCGCTCAGCTTTAGCACTTTTTTCTTTTCTTTGCGGTAATTCACAGCAGTTACGAGAACAGCATTTCTTTCATGCGAAGACCGCAATTTTAACCCTTTCGCCCCGCATGGTACATAAAAGTACCAGCAAAAGTTCAAACAACCCTAAAATCTCTCATTTACATCAGAATTGGTTCAAATTTACACCAAATCGTGCTTGGCTATCTCTGAAGCAAAACTCACATTTTCATTGTAGCTGTGACTCTTTATTTGCCATTGTTTTCTGACGTGAATGTGCAAAAGTGGTGTGTTATAAGTTTGCAATTGCAATTTTCTGAAATTTGTGCGGAAATAAATCTATCAAATAGTGATATTTCAGCTGATATAATTGGAAATAATAAAATAATTGCAGAAGGTAAGTCTTTTGAGTAGAGATATAGGATTTATTGGCAGTATTTTGTAGGTGGTACTCAAATGTACCATGCGTCTTTTATAGTGGTTCATATATGTACCACTCGTCTGCTTTGGCGTTACTTTTGACACGATCTTTGTTTCTTTTTACTTCAAGATTCCAATAGATAACGACCAAAACAGAATGAGCTTGGAGGAAAAGACTGCTACATCATTCCATTCTTAAATAACAAAAACGTTCAGTAAAATAAAGTGAATATTTTGAGTTTTCTAAGAAAGCGTTTAATTTTATTGTATTTCAAACCGGACGAGTGGTACATATAGGTACCACCTAACATCTCAATTGGTACATTTTTGTACCAGGCTGCCCCGCCCTACCCTCGCCCCGAGGACTAATATCTTTGGTTGATACCGCCATACTATAATAATAAAATTATTTCTAACTTATCTATTCGAATTGCGAGGCGAAAGGGTTAAAACAATCAATGGTGGGGTGGTCGGTGAGGAATTGTTGTTGGTGTTATTTCGCCTTTTCGCATGAAAAGCATTAGCAAGATGAGGCGGATTGCAGTTAATTGTGCCACAAAGCTTATGAAAAATTTGGGCAAGATTTTCATCAGGTTGTTCAGGAACCCCAAAGAGCACAGCATCACAAGCGACTTCTTTCCGCTCCAATATGTTAACTTGCTTACGAAGAGCAAGGATCTCAGCACTATGCAGATGAGCCGTAGAAGAGATGTTATCTTCAATTTTGTCAACACGGGTTATTATGCTAGAGATCGCATTATTTATTGACTCGAAACGCTGAGCCCAGTTTTCTTTGACTTCTTCGATTTTTAGGAAAAATTCAGATCGCATTTTGTTTATTTCCTCAGTGAAACTACTTTGCAAAGATGCAGAATGTTTAGCTAATTGTTCTTCTAAAACCTTTATAGTGATCATTCCTTTATCGTTTCTTAGAAGTTTAATTAAAGGTGAGGAAGAGTCAGCAGGGCCGGACCCACAATATGTGCAGGATGTGCAAATGCACAGGGCGCCAAGCGCTTCGGGGCGCATTGTGAAGCCTAACTAAGAAAAAATAAAATTCATCGATATACTGCCATTCTTTAAATTTTAGTTCGTCCAATCAGCTACCTATGCATTTCTAATAGCTGTCTGAACGCAATTATTTTTTGATAATACAAATTACATAATTTCATCTGTTCACACAAAATTCCACTCACACACGACATAAGAAACTAATTTGAATAAAGCCAAAAAAAATCCCACCTGTACTGTGCAGGGTAATTTCTTGCACAAACACTCAAAAATTTCAATGGGAAAAAATCTCAAAATAATAAACTCAATCCTCAATTCCTATGGAATCATTTGAGTGAAAACCTGCAGATTTTATTTCTGCACGTATGAGATTTACTCATTTGACATATTGTTTGAAAAGAGAAAGGATAAGGTAGGTTTAGTTTCGACTCGTTCTCACACACACAAACAAGCAAGAAGAGAAAAATGAACAAATAACTTGCATTATTGTTCTTGTTGTATTTGTTATTGTTTTTGAGTTTGCCCAGATGATTTGGATTGTCGATGTTGAGCTGTTGTGTAATTAAGGAATAAGCGATTCAATTGAAAATAATAATAATAAAATAAATAATACATATATGACATATTTCTTTTCAAAGTCGCGATTTTATATTTTACGAAAGTTAAGTGAGTTTAGGTTTAGTTTAGGATAGGTAGGGTAAGCTTCGCGGAGTCCTTCCCAATCTTTCTCCTGGCCAAGGGCACAAGTCCTTGAATTTTCCTTTGCATTCTTTCCTATTTTTTTTAGTCCGTCCGATGTCTAAAGTAGAGTAGCTTTCTTCCCTCTATTGTTTTTTTTATCAAAATGGCACGAGATTTTGTGTGCTGAGCAGGTGGTGTGAAGTAAGGTGGACAAGAACCACCCCGTCCGACGAGCTGAGCCGAGCAACCGCGAGCGTGCCGCCGTCCTCCTTACTCGCACCGAAGACGCCTCCGTGGCCAACCCTAGCTCACAACAATGGCGCCCAACGTTATTTTTACCAACACCGGCTATTAGAGGCACGATTGCGACTCCAAGGGAACGATTTTCTCTTCTTCGAAAGTCGTCACCTTGGTCTCATATCAATCAGCCTCATTAGCGATTAGTTTTTTTTCATTTTTAAATATTTTTTTTTACTTTCCTGTCTTTTGTATTCAAGGGCTGTAAATGCTCCTTGCTTAGTCACAGACTGAAGACAGCTATCCAATCCTCAGGCTTTAAGCTAGTGGATCCTGTGAGGTAATTGGAGGTCTGTGAATAAGCAAAGAGCGGGACAAGGTGGAAAGGCCGAATGCTAGCTGCTGTCCTAGAATGGTGACCTGTAGTCATATTCTTTGTGAGGCGCGAGCATAAGCCGCGAAGCTTTGTCAGTGTTGGAATTGATCTGGGAAATCCTGGCCAGCCTTCTATTGGGTATTACCTGATAGCAAGTAGTGGTAAGGAAGGAAAGGATCGACTGTAACACCTCGTCAATTATCCGAGGCACCAGTCACTACCCGACGATACTGACTTTACCCTGATGAGAACAGACAGACTCACATCTATAGAACGGTTACTGGAAAACCTGACCAAAAATCCGCACACCAAAGCACATAATAGACCCATTTTACATCTATACTATTTTTAGGATTTTGATTTTTTTTAGCATTTCGTTTTCCACCCGTTTTTTATTTTTTTATATACCTTTTTTTATTTCTTTTACTATTTTTACTATCGATTTTATTCCTTTTACTACTATTTTTTTTCCTTTTTTTGAATTTTTTTTTTATTATTTATTTTTTTATTCTATATTTTTTTTCTACCTTTTCTTTGAATTTTTTTTTATTATTTTTTTATTATTTTATTAGGGTTTCGCGTTTCCTTTTTTTTACCTTTTACTACTACATATCGGTTTTATTTTCTGAATTTTTTTTTTGAATTTCGTATAGTGAAGTAGGGAATTTATTGAATTTTTTATCATGGAGGGGGAAAGTAGAAGTTTAGGGGCAGTACCAAAGAACACTGGGTCCCAAGGAGCACATCCGTCAGGAATGCGGGTAACGCGTTTAAGGGCAAGGTTGGAACGCGAACAGGGAACTGACAGATATGACTTGCCACCTGCTACAGGGACTGACGGCAATTACGCAAGACAAGGAACAAACGACGACTATCTGTTCTTTGGCCAAGACGACGGAAATTACCCTACGAACTTTAACATGACAGACCATACTGCGATGACAAGAAGGTAACTCGGTTCACGGTAGAGCTCCGTGAGGACTTATAAATATAAATGAACATGACTTACTTGACTTGTACGACGTACAAAATGGACTAAATACCACAGACACAAGACTACAAGCCAGAGAACTTGTAGGACAACGCAACCAACGGCTAAGTCTGTCGCTAGGCAACCAAGCGACAGCAACTGTAGCAGCGACCAGGGTCGGACAACAAATTTCTGACGGCGAAGACGACCTAACTGACCTGCGGAGTAAGACTGTGGAGGACACAAAACGTATTACACAGGAGATACAAAAGGTGGTCTCTCAAGCGGTAAAGAAGAACCAGGTTGAGATCATGTCGGTGTTCGCCGAAAGTATGAAAGATCTGCAACCTGGAGCTCTCCGCAGCTGCGCAGAGGGAACCACCGACAACGAACGACCGACGAAAAGACAACACCCGACGAGGACAGTCCACTCCTTCTCACCCACTTAACTGGACGGAACTGTTACACCAACCAACGTCGACACTAAACAGACAGACTTTTAACCCGCCACCACACGAACGGCAAATACCTCTAAATGACCCACTACATGAACAAGCTCCACGCTTCACCGAACCTTTTCCACGGTTTTCGGAAAGGAAGGTGGGCATTCATAAGTGGGGCATTAAGTTTGACGGGACACCAAAGACTATGTCAGTAGAAAGTTTAATGTTTCGCGTGGAGACTTTGCAACGCCAAAACGGTATAAGCGACCACCAACTGTTCACCCACTTCCACCACCTTGTAAGCGGTCCTGCAGAGAGGTGGTTCTGGCAATTCCTGCAGGAAAATGAAAGCGATATGTGACTGAGCTACCAGCGACTCAAAAGAGAACTGCTGAAACAGTTTAAAAATAATATTAGGGACCATGAAATTTTGAGGGCCATAATGGATAGGAGGCAGCAACCCCAGGAGTCATTTGACGACCTCTACAGTAACGTACGGACGATGGTTTTACAAATGACTAGTCGACCAAACGAACTAGACTTAGTGGACATCCTCCGAAGCAACATTAAGGACAGAGTGGCGACGCTAATCTTCGGGTGCTCTATTACGAGCATCCAAGAATTAAGAGATGAATGTAGGCGCGCGGAGAAGTACTTGACGACTAGGGAGACGAAATTTAGAAGACAAGTTAACGAACTAGGAGACGAGGAAATTTTTAGAAATAGGGAAACATTTAAATAGGGAAACATTAGGACGAAGAAGTGGCAATTGCTGCGCTTCAACGGAACAGAACTGACAGACAACCAACTTACATGAAGACAGACAGAACAAACAATACGAACTCGACCAACAGAACAGACCTGACTAGGAGTCCTGCTTCAACTCTGTCGGCGTGTCAGTCTACTTTCCATAGTCTCACGTGCTGTAGTTGTGGTCAAAGAAACATAAACTTTAGGTGTACACAGTGCCAGGGAAACCTGAGAGTCGGCAGTGCGACCGGGACGAACCAGCCGACAAAGACCACACTCCCGGAAAGCGAGGAGAAGATTTCCAAATTCTTTCTTCACCAACGCCTGCAGGAGTATAAAGCCGCCAGAAAGCGTATCTTTGGAGAGGAATTGACTGCGCCGGTGGAGAAGAGCAGGAACCTTTTGAAAATTAGGAGGCTAAGGGAAGTATGTGCAATAAATAGACGACGAAAGAGAGATATAGTAGCGACTGTGATAAATATTTCGGACGACAAGAGGCCTTACGCTAAGGTTAGGATAGACGGTGAGGAGCTCATGGGCCTATTGGATAGTGGAGCTTCAATTAGTTGTTTAGGGAAGGGAGCGACTGACTTTTTAGACAAACATAACATAGTAATGACTAGGATGAGTACGGACATACGAACAGCAGACGGAAACCACCAACGAATACTAGGACGATTTAAGACAGTAGTCTCCTGGGGTGGCAAGTCTCATGAATTAGAAATTTTCGATATGCCAAACTTACAGCAGGTCCTCTACTTAGGTGTTAACTTCTGGAGAACGTTTAAGGTCGCTCCGAACATAATCAACGAACTCGACATCCCATCGCCGACGGAGGAACGGTCTCCGGTCCAGGCACTCTCACCAGCACAAGCCCAAGAACTGGAAAGAATCAAGCTGCTGTTTCCCTCTTGCGCGATGTTGGGACTGGGTAGAACCAGATTCGAAGAACATATAATCGAGGTGGCTGACGAGAACATTCCCATCAAGCAGAGGCACTACCCAGTTTCACCTGCGATCCAGAAGCTCTTGTATGACGAGTTGGATAGGATGATCTCCATAGGAGTGATAGAAGAGAGTAACAGTGCTTGAAGCTCCCCAGTGGTGCTGTTGAGAAAACCCGGCAAAAACAGACTGTGCCTGGACTCAAGAAAAGTAAACGAACTGGCAAAGAAAGATGCTTACCCGCTTCCTCATATCGAAGGACTGCTGAGTAGGTTGCAGGACACCAGATTTATTTCAGGTATCGATCTGAAGGACGCATTCTGGCAGATTCCTTTGGAGCGCAAGTCAAGGGAGAAGACAGCGTTCACAGTCCCTGGGAGGCCATTATACCTGTATACGGTTATGCCGTTCGGACTGTGTAATGCCCCCCAGAGAATGTGTAGGCTTATGGACAAGGTCATACCCTCTCGTCTGAAAGAGTATGTCTTTGTCAATCTCGATGACCTCCTGGGAGAACAAACCAGGAGGTCATCGAGATTGACAAAGACATACTCTTTCAGATGAGAGGGTATGACCTTGTCCATAAGCCTACACATTCTCTGGGGGGCATTACACAGTCCGAACGGCATAACCGTATACAGGTATAATGGCCTCCCAGGGACTGTGAACGCTGTCTTCTCCCGCTTCCCTGGAGAAAAGCGCGTGGAGAAAAGCAAATCCTGTTACAAGGAGATCAAATACATCGTCGGCGATGGTTACCTACGAACTGACCCTGGCAAGGTTTCGGCGGTCTAGAATTTCCCAGTTCCAAAGACTCCCAAGCAACTCCGTCGATTTCTAGGGATGACGGGCTGGTATAGGCGCTTTATTCCAAATTTTGCGTCTATGGCAGCCCCAATTACCGACTGTCTGAAGAAAGGCAAGACATTTGACATGACAGACGAAGCACTGACAGCCTTTCAAAAACTTAAGACGACTCTAGTGACAGCACCGATGCTAACGAACCCGGACTTCACAAGACGATTTTACATACAATGCGACGCATCAACATCTGGTGTAGGGAGTGTGCTTTTCCAGATGGACACGGAGAACAACGAACGACCAATAGCATTCATGTCTCAGAAGCTCAATTCTGAATGCTATGCGGCCGTTCTGTCAGTGAAGAAGTTCAGGTGGAACTGTGGAAGTGCCTCTTCTGAAAACGTACAGTTTTTTGTGTTGTTCATAATTAGCAAAGGAAATGGACAAAAAAACGCCTTCGGGGACAGAAATTAGGAAAAGGCGTAGACTTGTTGAAGCCGAAAATAAAAAACAAGAAAAAAGACTGTATACATTTTTGAAATGCAGCGTTGAATCTGCAGTTGAGGTAAGTTTGTTGGGAAACACAATTAATGTAAATAGCTATGTCGATACAGTAGAAGCAGAAAGTAGTTTAGGTACAGTTGAGGTAGGAGCTATAGTAAATTCGTAGGAATTTTTTGAAGATCCAATTAACTAGACAGGATCATTCCAGTTATCAACGAACTTTAGTAAATGATAAGGTAGCTCCGAGGGATTGGCTGATTTATTCGAAATCAAGAGATTCTGTGTTTTGTTTTTGTTGTGTTTTGTTTGCAATGAACAAAAATTCTCAAGCTTTGTCAAACACAGGTACAGGATGTTCCGACTGACCACATTTAAGTGCAGTTTTAAAAAGTCATGAGAGCAGTTTATTTCACATGCAAAATTTTAAATCGTGCAAATTTTTCGAACAAGGTTTGAGGTCAGGCACAATGATGGACTCAATTTTTGAAAGCTCAATCCAAACTGAAACAAAGCATTGGAGAGCTGTTTTGTAAAGACTATTTAGTTTGGCTCAAGGAGAGCACTTGATGAGAATAACGAATCAAAAATCCAAAATAAATATTTGAGCAAAAATATACAGAATGAAATAATAAGTATCTTTCCCATAATTGTTACCAATAAAATTGTGTCAATGCTAAAAGAGGCCAAACACTTTTCCCTTATTGTCGACTAAACAACCGACAAAAGTCGTATAGAACAAGTTACTGTTGTCGTTAGGTTTGTGTATAGAAAACAAAACATATTTCAGGTTCAAAAACATTTTTTAGGGTTTTTGAAAGGAGAAGACAAGACCGGAGAGGGACTTACAAAGTTCATTTTAGACAATCTCGAATTCCATGGAATTTCAATAAGCAACTGTCGAGGTCAGAGTTACGATAATGGTTCAAATATGAAGGAAAAAGAAGCTGATGTTAAGAATATAATTCGAACCCTTTAACCAAGAGCATTTTTCGTCCCATACTGCCCGCATTCCTTGAATTTAGTAGTCAATAATTCAGCTCGGTGCTCATTAGATGCTGTTAAGTTTTTTGACACAGTTCAATGCTTATATACCTTTGTTTCAATTTCTACAACGCGGTGGGAGATTTATAAAGAGAATGTGCCAAACCTTATTTTGAAACCTCTTTCAGAAACAAGAAATATAAAAATATAAAAATATCTGAGAGAGGAAATCCTGAAGCAAAAAACATTGCTGAGTCGCTAGGAAATAAAATTTTCGATTCCACATTTATACTTGTATGTTGCTTATTGATTTGGTTTAGAAAAAATAAACACAGCGAGTAAATATTTGCAAAGTCCGTCCATTAATTTGTCAGCAAGTGTTAAGGTTTTAGAAAATACTAAACATACTTTGGTTGAAACGCGTTCAGATGAAATATTTAATGATTATGTTCAATTAACTGAGCATATTGCTAGTAGTCTTGAAATACCATCTAAATTTCCAGAAACATCTTCCATACGATCTCCTCGGCGAAAATCACTTTATGCTGATGAATGTTCCGAAACTATTTTAGAACCGAAACAAATATTTAAGGTAGAGTTTTATTTCAAAATACTAGATCAAGCGATTCCATTACAGAAAGGTTTGATCAGCTTGAAGCATAAAACACAAATTTTTAATTTTTAAATAACATAAGCAGATGTTTTAAAAATAACAATTTACGTTTCTCACGCCTTAATTTGCAAAGCGTTTTAACTTTTGGAGGTTTTAAAAATTTAGATGGGACAGAATTGTATCAAGAGTTAACAGTTAGTTAACAGAAGTGTGAAATTTTATATTTAGTTCAAGCCTAGAAGATGCTCCCAATGTAGTTATTGCCCTCCAAATTTTGAACACAATTCCAATCACAGTAGCTTTAGGAGAACGTAGTTTTTCTAAACCCAAGATAATAAAAAATTACCTTAGGATAACCCTCATGACTCAAGAAAGATTGGTAGGTTTGTCTATAATGTCAATGGAAAAGGAGTTATTAAAGTCTTTAGACTTTGATGACTTTCTAACAGAATTTGCTAAAGCTAAGGCCAGAAAATCCAAACTGAAACCCTGAGAGCCAGTATGGGAGGAGAGAGCGTCTCTTTATGTTTTGTTTCGTGTTAATATGCCTGACGTGGATGACATTATTGGCGAGAGAACTTAGGCACAATGGAAGACAGAATCGAATATATAAATGGCAAACAAAATTATGCCCCAGAGTATTTCTTTATTCCGTTTTATTTTTATTTGTATATGTAAGTTGGATTTGGTTTTCCGAAAACATAAACGTTTGCAATAAGTAATTATGTGCTGTTTTAACTGACTTTCGCTAGACCGAAAAAAATACTTCTATTCGTTATCACTGCACATACGAGTAGTCAATCACAGGTGGCTTTTCCATTGCAGATTCTAAATAATTTAACCAATGCGAAAAGAGCTTTCTGACTCTTTCGCACTCACCATCAAACCATGGATTTATGCGTTGTATCTTCTGTTCGTTGCTTCTATTGGTACATGGATAAGAGCCCACGATACTATCCTTAATTTCTTTAAGATTCAGTTCCTGCTGAGCTATAAGGTTTCATCCAGAAACCTCATATACGAGTATATATGGGTGCCTTCTCAAAACTCCACACCAGCTTGGCTGGTAACCTCATATTTCTTGATAGTTATAGTATGTTCGAAAGTAGCTACAATAGGTAAGTGGTCCGAATATGGAACCAGTTTTACCACTAGGTCAGCGTGAATTCCATTCACTTCCTAATAAGTAATAGTCAATTACCGTCGTCCCTTGCTTCCCTATAAATGTTAAGTTGCCGTTTTTGTCGCTCACACTGGTACCATTTAGGAAACTAATCTCAAAGGAAACACAGAGTTCCAGAAGTTTCGTTTCGATTGGCGACTAATACCAGCCGCATTGCTTGCTACTCAGCGTTCGTTGCCCCCCCATGCATTTAGGTCACATATTACCGTTATGTTCAAGTTGATGACTTCCATCAGTACCTCTAAAAGATTCTCCCTTTGCAGTTGATGTAGTTTAAACAAGATGGTAATATGCAGTACTTTGTTTTTCCGAATTCCAAGCTTATATACGCTAGATCCTCCAAAACTCTGACCTCGCAATGAACGTCATAAGGATCCTTCTTAAAGCCCAATTAGCACCCTCCACTCGCCCTTTCTCCTCTGTTCATTCATGTTGCGGAGATCCAATTAAATTCATAGCAGATTTATATTTGCCTTCATAACTACTAGAATTGATTTCTTCTACATGTGTTTCGAACAAGAAGATAAACTCAAACTGATTGACAAAATTATAAAACTCTGTTACAAATCCTTATTTTTTAAACCTGCTATTATATGACAATATTTCATATTTTTTAATTTATTTTTTAATATGATTTTCATTATTGCTTCTATTTATATTGCTACTTTTACAGAAAACTTGACGACTAACTGTGGCACAGAATTTAAAGAGCTGCTCTCAGCAATTGCTCTTTCTTCAACTGTCATTGCAGAAGCGTCATCGATAGCCTGTTGACATTCCACACTCCGTTCCATCCTCCATATCGGTTTTATTTGAAACATACGTTTTCTCCAACCCCGTGGTAGAAATTCTGGAAGACCTCTAAGAGCTCTCGCGATTCAACTTCGAACCCCTGAAAGTAAAGTGGATGCAGAAAAACCCAACAAATTGTGTTGCATACAGTAAATGCCCGGAGGCAAAGCGGAAACAAATGCACCCATATTTGGTAAACAACAAGGAGAAGGATGCAACAACTGGCGTTGACACCCCAGTGAGCTGAAATAAGCGGATAAATGCAACCACTAGAAGAAGCAGGTGGCAGGAGAAGACGAATGGGTAATTGACACCAGGAAGAAGGTCTCCAAAAAGAAAGAAGAAGAGGCCAAGAAAAAAAACTGACGCTATCGTCAACGGAGACTCTTCCTTACTCGGAGATATTACGCAGATCCCAACCTGTGAGCAGTTGGAAAGGCGGTTTCAAGAATCAGGAAGACATTGAAGGGAGACAGGCGTCATCAGCGAAACTTTAGCGGAGCAGGCTAGTGTCCTTACGGACACTCACACACCGTACTATATTCGAGTATTCAAGTTGCAGACTAAAATTCTCTGCGAAAAGTTTTAAAAACAACTATCGCTACTGTTGTGTATGCAAGTGTTTAGCTGACTGCTTGCATTTCGTCGATTTCCAAACGTCATCCAACATACATCGCTCTGCGCAACACATTGTCCATACATTATAAATACAATACATTGTACTCTCTATTAGTAATAAACAAATTTAAATAGTAGCTCGCGCATATTTAAAATTGGCGACGAGGATGGGATATTAAAAAGACACTGAAATTAAGGTGCGCGAGTTATATTCCAGTACAATGTACATATGTGCATAGATACAACAGTGCAGAGTGAATACCGTACATTCTTAAGAACCGTTGCGTAAATCAACTCGCGTTGTATTATTCTTTGGGTTTTGTGCTAAGAGCGCATGGAAGACGAAAAAAGTGGAAGTGCCGCGACTGTCATAAAAACAGATACGGAAAATACAGACACTACAGTTGCAAGACCAAGGACAGTGAGTGCTGATTATTCTCCAAGAGTTATAATGGCCGGACTTGGTAGCTTGGAACCCTTCGACTTGGGTCATCCAAACAAGTGGACGTCATGTATGGAGCGTTTCAATTTATTTCTGTTGGCCAATGATGTGAAAGAGAAAGAGCGTAAAAAAGCGGTTTTCCTCACGTTGGCTGGCGCGCCGCTTTACGATCTATTGACATCATTGGCATCCCCCAAACTGGTAAGTGGATTGAAATTGGTGGAAATTAATAAGATACTAACCGACCATTTGTCTCCACCCCCCTCGGAAATCGCTGCGTTTTACCATTTCCACAAACGTGATCAACATTCGGATGAGTCCGTCGGAAATTATATGGCAGCACTACGCACATTGGCTGTGGACTGCAAATTTGGCACAGCGCTGGACCGCATGTTACGCGACCGATTTGTGTGCGGCATGAAGGACGAAGGTTTACAGAAGAGTTTCCTAGCGGAGAGCGCTCTAACAGTGCAACTTGTCATGGAGCGTGCAATGACAAGTGAAGCTGCAGCGATCAGTGCTATGGCTATGAGGCACTCCAACGAGTCACGTTACAACGGGTCGCAATACAATGAATCCATTCATAACGTCAGAGCGAACCGTTTTGGTCTACAACAGCGTAACCTTCCCAGCAACCATGGACCGTGCGCCGGGTGTGGAGGGCCCCATCTACGGAAACAGTGTCCACATCGTGAAACTGTTTGCCATTCCTGCGGCCTAAGGGGTCATCTACAGCGCGTTTTTTTTTTTTTTTTTTTTTTATAATTTGCACGTGTTAAAGGGGATATGAATACCCTTATACTAATTTTTAGAACACGTACGTTTTATTGAAAGGGGAAGAGACAGAGAGAAAGACAGAGTGGTGTGGTTTTGAAACTCAGGTGGTATTAAGTTTCTGTAAACTCCAAGGGTGGCTGTCCAGATAACTGGGGAGTATTTTGTTTGTCTTTCGCTATCATTGTCGTTGCTTATGATTCACAGTATTTTTTTCCGTCCTCCTGAGGTCATCATCACGATCAAGTTGCATTTTAGCCATATGACCACCCTACTGCTAGTGTTATGCCTTCGCAGTAGAGTAGACTTAGCTTTCGCAAGTGATCGACTTTTTATTTATTTCGTGTGAAATAAATAGATGATTCTTGACTTCAGGATTCGAACCGTGAATCAACAGCGTGACAAGCGATGATGTTACCACTGCACCACGGCCACCCAATGCGCTCATGCATCGAAACCGGCAACTCCTTCAGCAGAGGCGACATCAGCACTTCAAGGGGCATCACAGCGCAGATTATCTCGTGGAGAATCTGCTGTCAACCAAATCCTACCATTGGTCAACCAAAAGAAATCGATCTCCGTCGTCCTCAATGGCTGTGCATGCACGTTCGAAGTGGATTCTGGGTCGCCTGTGACCATCATGAAGGAAGCTACGTTCAACCATATCTGGCCAAAAGGAAGTCCAGATCTTTCCAAATGCGACTTGGATCTAAACGACTATCAACGTAACCCGATCCCAGTGAAGGGGGTCATCGATGTGTCAATTCATTACAACCGTCGTAAAATTGACAATCTTCCACTAATCATCATCTCTGGCGGTGGGTCAAATTTGGTTGGATGCAACTGGTTCGACGCACTGGGCATACGCATCGAAGGCGTTTACGCCGTCAACAGCGGAGTCAGCATCGGATCAACATTGGATAAGTTTAAGCACTTATTCTCACCCGAACTTGGTCGTTACACGGGACCGCCAGTGTCATTACACATCGATTCAGCGTTTCCGCCTGTGAGGCTGCCTCCACGGCGTACACCGTTCGCCATCAAGGGTCCATACGAGGAAGAAATTGAGCGGCTATGCAGTCAAGGCATTCTAGAACCTGTAGAATACTCCGAATGGGCTACTCCGACGGTGCCAGTCGTTAAAAAGGATGGCTCTATCCGGATATGTGGGGACTATAAGTCGACGTTAAATCGGGCAGTTAAGCCACACTGCCACCAAATTCCAGCGGTCAACACATTATTGGCGTCCATTGAAGGTGGATCAATATTTGGCACAAGCGTACCAGCAGTTGGTGGTCGATGAACGTACAGCATTGCTACAAACAATATCTACGCACAAGGGTGCGTTCAAGGTAACCAGGCTTCAATTTGGCATCTCCTCAGCGCCGGGAATATTTCAAAGCTGCATAGAAAACATCCTACAAAACATTCCAGGGGTCTTGTCATATTTTGACGACGTCGTCGTTATGGGTAAGTCAGAAGAAGAATTGGCAGTGAGATTAAATGAGGTGTTGTCCCGTTTCGACAAGGCTGGTCTGCGACTGCGTAAAGAAAAGTGTCAATTTGGCGTGCCATCTGTGGAGTTCTTGGGTTTTAAAATCGACGCCCTGGGTGTACGGCCATCGGCTGATAAGGTGAAGGCAATCCACAATGCACCACCACCGAGGGACAAGAAGCAATTACAAGCATTTCTGGGCTTAATAAACTTCTATCACTCTTTTTTGCCACACAAAGCAACTGTAGCAGAACCTTTACACCGCCTATTGGATAAAAATGCACACTGGTCGTGGAAGAAACACCACGAAAGGGCTTTCATTACGCTTAAGAAGCTTATCGCATCAGACGACGTGTTAGTTCACTACGATGACAAGCTGCCATTAGTACTAACATGCGACGCATCACCATATGGACTCGGGGCAGTCCTCAGTCACAAGTTAGCAGATGGGTCTGAAAAACCCATTGCGTTCTACTCAAGAACACTCTCCAAGACCGAACGGAACTATGCGCAAATCGACAGGGAAGCAGTGGCTCTCGTTTCAGGAGTAAAAAAATTCCACAATTATCTATATGGCCGTTCATTCACTCTGGTCACAGATCATCGACCACTACTGGGAATTTTCACTACAACAAAATCAGTCCCCAACATAATATCGAACCAAATGCTGCGCCGCTCAAGTCGTGAGCGCACAGCTGTTAGCGTCACAAACGTTGAAGGATCCACAATTATCCAAAGTTTTGAACTGGGTGTTAAGGGGGTGGCCCAGCACTAGAATTGACCGCACAAGCAACCTGTATCCATATTATTCCCGTCGAGATGAACTTTCTGCCAATAGAGGAGTCTTAGTTTGGGGAAACCGTGCTGTCATCCCTCCGTCGGCTCGAGAAGTAATCTTAAATGCCCTTCATGCACCACACCCTGGCATCGTCAAAATGAAGGCATTGGCGCGCAGCTATATATGGTGGCCTAACATCGATGCCGAAATTGAGCTCGTCGTGAAGAGATGCACCTCATGCCAACAGAACCGTAACGAAGAGCCACAAACTGCAGCACATCATTGGGAATCAGCTAAACGACCGTGGTCCCGGCTCCATGTCGACTTCGCCGGGCCATTCCAAGGCAAAACGTTCTACTTGGTTGTCGACTCCTACTCAAAATGGCTCGAAGTCGCCGTTGTCAGTTCAACGTCCGCAGCCGCCGCCATTAAGTTCCTTCGTCAACTCTTCGCCACCCATGGGCTTCCTGACGAATTGGTATCAGACAACGGAACAGCATTTACATCTGAGGAATTTAAGGTCTTCATGGAAAGCAATTTAATTCGGCACATTCGATCTGCGCCTTTTCATCCAGCCACAAATGGTCAAGCGGAGCGCATGGTGCAAAGTACGAAGAACTATCTAAAGAAGTTGGGCCACAACACAAATATCGATCTGAGTCTGGCCAGATATTTGTTCAATCAGCATATTACTCCACATGCAACTACAAATCGATCGCCCGCAGAACTACTACTCCGTCGCGAGCTCAAGACATACTTCGACAAAATACAACCACAAGAGATAACCTTTGGTAAGGTCTGCAACCCTAATAGCGCTAAACGTTTCATTACAGGTAGTCCAGTTTGGGTTCGAAATTATGCTGCTGGGCCAAAATGGATTGAGGGTCTGGTGTCTGCACAAACTGGCCCCATTTCCTACAGCATCCAGCTATACGACTCTCGGGTAGTTAAACGTCATCAAGATCAGCTACGCAGTCGTGTGCCGTCATCACCACCTGATGTTGTCGTTGGAGAGTCCCCATCCGTTTACGACTCAGAGGCCAGCGTAGTATCGTCACCTGCAGAAACTGAGCAGTGTACTTTTGGACAACACGCACCATCATCACTAGCGGACCCAATTGCTACAGGCGTCCCATCGTCACCGGCACCTATGACTCCCCGCAGATCGGGTCGCATTCGACAAGCCACACAATTTTATAACGCATCTGGGTGTTAAGGGGTGTTGTGTATGCAAGTGTTTAGCTGACTGCTTGTACAGTCAGTCGATTTCCAAACGTCATCCAACATACATCGCTCTGCGCAACACATTGTCCATACATTATAAATACAATACATTGTACTCTCTATTAGTAATAAACAAATTTAAATAGTAGCTCGCGCATATTTAAAAGCTACTGAATTTAAAGTAACTTCCTGGCGAAAAGATGAAAGTCAAGGTTAATGATGCTGAGGGCTATCGGGCTGTATCTCAAAAGCTTAACAACGAAAAAATTCAATGGCATATTTGCGAAGACAAGTCTGAGAGACCTTTGAGGGTCGTAGCTAGAGGACTTCATCCATCATGCACTAAAGAAGACGTTATAGGTGATTTACGCGATAGAGGTTGTAACATTCTTGACGTTGTGAACCTTTTAAAAAAAGAGAGAAAACGACCCGACCGTGCAGAAGAAGCTATAGTGAAACGTAAAATTCTGTTTTTTGTGCTATAGTTCGATAAAACGGAAAGTCGGAATAAGATATACAATATTCGTACAATCATGAGTATGGTCGTTAAATTCGAGCCGCTGCATGTCGACACGAAGACAATCCTTCAATGCAAGCGTTGCCAAGAGTTTAATCATACGCAGGCGTACTGTCGGGAAGAGCCGCGCTGCGTTAAGTGCGCTGGAAAACACTCATCTGAAAATTGCAGTTTGAGCAAAAATGAAAAAGCAACTTGTGTTAACTGCAAAGGAAAGCTCCCAGCAAATTATAGCGGTTGCAAGGTCGCAAAGGAACTTCAGATGCGACGGAGAAAATCTACAACGCCGACTGTGCAGGGAACGAAATCAGTCGATCGGGCTCCTAAGTTAGTAGAGCGTGTTGCTAAGCAGACTGAGCGGGCTCGTAAGCCAGTTGTACAGACCCCTGAGCCGACTGAAAGGACGCTCGAATCAGCAGTGTAGACACTTAAACCAGTCAATCAGCTTTCTAAGCCGATTAAACATAAGTCGAAGTCATCGTTATATAAAATAAAAAAAATAAAATTTTGAACAGAAGGCCACATCGCAAAGAACTGTGATAAATAGCCATCGTGCATGTTTTGTAGAAAGGATTACCCAGAAGATGCGCAATACGTTGCCGGTAGCAGCAAATGCTCGGTCTTCAGGAGGGCCATCACAAGCATGATATCTTAAAAATAATACAGATCAATCTGAACCCCTGTAAGAAAGCCCAGGACCTCCTGACACAAAGTGCTAAGGACGAGGAGGCGGACATTATATTGTTTAGCAAACCTTATGAAACTCTCGACAGCAATATTTGGACTTGCGAGGAAACTAAACAAGCTGCAATATGGATATGTGGAAGCCACGCCTTCCAAGAAACCAATGAACAGGTAGGTGGCTAGTGCTTGCAAACAAGGGGCGCGCAAACACATATCGCAAGGCATGAATGGGGTCAATCATCGATATAGCGATCAAAGGGAATAAGATGATATGTTTCAAACATGCAGACTCTTGAACCAGTCAATCAGATTTCTAAGCCGATTAAACGTACGTCGAAGTCGTCCACTAAAAAGACTGAATGAAAAATAACCTCGGATAAGCCAACGAATCCCAGTTTTCTGACATATTCTCAGACTGCAGTCAAAACAACCAAACGAAACGACGGGCCACCCTCTGATCCATTGAAAGAAATTCTGAACTGCATTTACGCTAAGTCCGAGGAACAATGTGAAATGAACAAACGAATTCTCGAACGACCCAGTAACGTAGAAAGCATTTATATGGCCAACCTTATATCTAAATCTAAGTAAATATGGACTCTTTGCTTAAAATAATAACATGCACTGCAAACGGACTCTTACAAAAATCTAACGAAATAGAAATTTTTCTAATGAGAGAAAATATCAACATATTGTACTATGCTGGCTACGGCTCGAGTAGATAAAACGATATTCTGTGAAATTTATTTCTTTATTTTCTAGTCTACAGAACAATTCAAGTTCACACTATACTATTCTTCGCAAATTCTTTTCTTACAAGGTCTCTTTCCTCTCAAATCACTTTATCTCCTTTCAATTACTTAATTCACAAATCCAAACTAATTACTTTTTCTTGTTCACTCTCAACTTTCAATTTATCACCAAATTACAACTTCGCCCATTATCACTTTTCCAATCTCTTCGCCACGGTTCTAAACCAACTGTGTCTTTTTTTGATCGCCATCTGTCCTTATATAGCAGAAGTTTCTGATAGCCAGAAACTTCTAGCAAATTCTTCGACCACTGGAACAAGAGAAATAATTCTTGCAGTTATAATTCCCTTTTATCCCTGATATTATTCGTCTCTTTCGTTGACATGAGCTGTGGAGACTTCGTCCCAGACACGAACCTCGAATGAAAGGACAGTTCGAACCAAAATTCTGCCAGAATGGAAAGTCACTTCGGAATTTGCTGCATAGACATAGGAGCGTAGTTATTATTATGCTACACTGCCCCCCTCTTAGACGTGTTCGTCCCGAACAAGTGCATCCTCATTTCGGCCATTGTATCGACTCAGTCGGTCCACATGAACCACTTTCGTTTTGGCCCTCGGACCTCGCTGGATGCGGTAGACAACATCGTTGATGCGGGTTGCTATTCTGTAGGGACCTTCCCAGTTCCGCTGTAATTTAGGTGATTTCACCTTTCGGCGATGGGGATTATACAGCCACACCAGATCTCCTTCCTGGAATCCTGACGTTGTTGCCTTGGCATCATACCTGGTCTTCATGCGGTCGCTCGTCATCTTAATCTGGCTTCTGGTCCTTTGGTGTATGTCTCTAAGCCTTTCCCTAAGGTCCGCCACGTACTCTTCTTCATTTCTGGGCTCATTGGTAGGAGATCCAAATTTCACCTCACTGGGTAAACGAGCTATTCCACCAAATAAGATTTCGAACGGCGTATGTCGAGTAGTGCTATGCACGGCACTTCTATAGGCCATCAAAAACAAGGGAATCTGCCGGTCCCAATCCCGTTGGTAGTCCTACGACCTACGACCTTCGAGAGATGTTCGTCCAAAGTCCTATTGAAACGCTCCACCATACCGTCCGACTGTGGATGAAGCGGGGTTGTCCTTGTCTTTTTGATTCCGAGTAGTTGACACATCTCTTGGAAGATTCTTAACTCGAAGTTCCGCCCTTGGTCAGAATGCAATTCCAAGGGCACACCGAATCTGCTAACCCAATTGTAGACGATCTGCTCCGCCACGGTTCTGGCTTCCTGGTTAGGGATCGGAAACGCTTCCGGCCACTTACTGAAGTAGTCCATCACTACGAGTATATACCGATTACCATTGTCGGTTTCCGGAAAGGGCCCTGCGATGTCAATGGCGATTCGTTCGAAAGGTGCTCCCACGTTGTATTGGTGCATCTTACCTCGAGTTTTGATTCTCGGACCCTTGCTAGCTGCACACACGTCGCATTTTCTGCACCAGTCTTCGATATCTTCCTTCGCTTTTAACCAATAAAAACGTTCTCGTCTTATTCACTCCCAAGTGGCCTCCGGTTGCCCCGCCATGCATTTCCTGTAACACCTCCTTGACCCTCGTCCGCGGTACGACAAGCTGCATTACAAACGTCTTTCCGTCGGAGGATTCCCATTTTCTTCTCAGAACACCTTCTTGGACATGGAGGGAGTCCCACTGCGCAAAATATGCCTTTAAGGTCGGGCTTCTGTGAGAGATGTCCTGATGATCCGGTTTCTCCATGTTCTCCTTCCAGGCCAGAATCGGCTCGATATCCGGGTCTTCCTTCTGAGCGTTCCGGATCTCATCTACGCTCCAGCCGGCGATAGGTTCGGCTCTCATTCTTTGGATGGAAACCAGCTCCCATTCTTCCTGACGCGCACAATGTTTACAATCCGTTCTGCATGGTCTCCGGGACAGTGCATCCGCATTAGAGTGGAGTTTTCCTTTACGATGCTGTATTTCGTAGTCGTAGATTTGCAGCCTTTCGATCCATCTTGCGACCTGACCCTCAGGACTCTTGAACTGTAATAGCCATTTTAAGGCTGCATGGTCTGTGCGAAGAACGAACTTCCTCCCGTAGAGGTATTTGTGAAAATGCTTCGTAGCCAAGATCAAAGCTAGAAGTTCCCGCCTTGTCACGCAGTAGTTCCTTTCTGGCTTAGAGAGCACCTTGCTGAAGTACGCAACCACCTTCTCTTGGCCGTCATGCACCTGGGAGGGTACGGCTCCTACCCCGACATTACTAGCATCTGCATCCACAACGAACGTTTCCCCGGGAGTGGGGTAAGCCAGTATCGTTGCATCGCATAGTCGTTGTTTAAGTGCCTTGAAGCTCTTCTCGCACTCAATTGACCATTTGAATTGTTTTCCCTTTTCCGTCAACTGGTGCAGATTCTTTGCGATCCCGGCAAAATCCTTCACGAACCATCTGTAGTAGGTGGCTAGGCCCAGGAAGCTCCTTAGTTGGTGTTTGTCTTTGGGGACTGGCCAGTTTTTCACCGCTTCGACCTTCTCCGGATCGGTTCTCACTCCTTTCGCTGAAATTATGTGTCCCAGGTACTTGACTTCCGCTCTAAACAGGGCGCACTTCTTTTGGTTGAGCTTCAGGTGGGCACTTCGAAGCCTTTGAAACACATCCCTTAGATTGTCTCGGTGTTGCGCAAACGTTTTTCCTACGACGATGACATCATCCAAGTATACCAAACAGGTTTTCCATGTTAACCCTTGCAGGACACATTAAAATACTCGAGGTCAAGGACATCAATGATGGCAGATTCGATGCAATCAAAGTCCAGTTTGGAGTAGAAGTTCGTGCATGTTCTGTAGAGATGATTGCCCAGCAGATGCGAAGCATGTAGCTGGTAGCAGCGAATTCCCGGTCTCCAGGAAAGCTATCACAAGCAAAAGACCAAGAAGATACTACAGATAAATCTTAGTCACTATAGAATAGCTCAGAAGATCCTAGAGTCCTAAGCTCTTCCAGTCAAGAACGAAAAAGCGGACATCATCATAATGTCCTGAGCAGAATAATAATTTGATCTGCAATAAGGCAAAACGCCATGCCTTCCATGATATAAATGATCAAAAAGAGGCTTCATGCGAGCGAAAATAAATGGGATCCATTTCTCTAGCTGATTAGCAAGACCTAACTTAACGGTAAGCGAATACTAACTGATGCTGGACAATCTAACAACGGATGCGCTGCAGAGGGCCCCAGTGATGCGACTTTAATTTAATACATGGTCCACAAAATGGGGCACTCACCAACACCAGAGCGCAGGCCTTATTGAAAACATTCGCTTCCCTAGCGATAAGCATCGCTGATAAGGGCTGAGCAAGTACTTACCGGAAGACTGGAGTAGGTTCCATCATTGACATCACCCTTGCGAGCAACTCTATCCTGAGAATAATAGAGTGGAGGTTCAGTGAGGAATATTCACACAGCGATAATAATAATGGAAATCAAATAAAAGAAACTAGCGCAGCTCCCAAAACTTACGGGTCTAAAATTAAGTGACAGATTGCTGAACGTTGATTTAACTCTAAGGCCCATTTGCTGATACTAGTCATAAAATTGTGTCTTATCTAAATAATACTTAGTGCTATGTTGAACTTAAACCTAAAGATCATCATAGCTTATTTCCAGTTACTGGAAAATATTTAATATTTAAGATATTGTAGCATAATAATAACTACGCTCCTATGACTATGCAGCAAATTCCGAAGTGACTTCATTCTGGCAGAATTTTGGTTCGAACTGTCCTTTCATTCGAGGTTCGTGTCTGGGACGAAGTCTCCACAGCTCATGTCAACGAAAGAGACGAATAATATCAGGGATAAAAGGGAATTATAACTGCAAGAATTATTTCTCTTGTTCCAGTGGTCGAAGAATTTGCTAGAAGTTTCTGGCTATCAGAAACTTCTGCTATATAAGGACAGTTAGTTTAGAACCGTGGCGAAGAGATTGGAAAAGTGATAACGGGCGAAGTTGTAATTTGGTGATAAATTGAAAGTTGAGAGTGAACAAGAAAAAGTAATTAGTTTGGATTTGTGAATTAAGTAATTGAAAGGAGATAAAGTGATTTGAGAGGAAAGAGATCTTGTAAGAAAAGAATTTGCGAAGAATAGTATAGTGTGAACTTGAATTGTTCTATAGACTAGAAAATAAAGAAATAAATTTCACAGAATATCGTTTTATCTACTCGAGCCGTAGCTTGCATATTACATTGGTGTCAGAAGCGGGATAAAACTTATTCTGTGAATAACTATTTCCGTGGTGTGAAATGCACAAGCAAAAAAAAAAAAAAAAACGATTTCTGTGTTGAGTTAATTAGTTGCGCAAAATAGGTCGCAAATTGGGAAAACTAACTATAACTCAACTAAAGGCAGAACTCAGTAAGCGGAATCTCGACACAACTGGGGGAAAAGATGCCCTACTGATTCGTCTGGAAGAAGCAGTAACGCAGGAAGTTGAAAATCCGCACGACGTAGAGTTTGACGTGGAAGAGGAACCAGCAAGTACAGCAGCCGACCCGGGTATAACAAGTCTGCTCCTGCAACTTAAGTTAGTCATGGACGAACAAAAGAAAGCAATAGAAGATCAAAGGAATTCTCTAGAACTTAAGCTGGACGAACAAAAGAAAGCGATGGACGAACAAAAGAAAGCAATGGACGACCAAAGGAATTCTCTAGAACTTAAGCTGGACGAACAAAAGAAAGCAATGGACGAACAAAAGAATTCTCTAGAACTTAAGCTGGATGAACAAAAGAAAGCAATGGACGAACAAAAGAATTCTCTAGAACTTAAGATGGACGAACAAAAGAATTCTCTAGAACTTAAGATGGACGAACAAAAGAATTCTCTAGATGCTCTGGAAAGTAAACTTGATGAGCAAAACAAGAACTTGGAATCCAAATTCGAAGTGATCGAAGAGAAAATCGAGAAGGTCGAGACGCAACTCGAAAAAGTCGAAACTAGATTCGATGGAAATTTTGAGAAACATGAAACTCAGTTCGGGAAGATAGAGACTCAGTTTGAAAAAGTGGATACGCAATTCGAGATAGTAGGAAAGCAAGTCGAAAATCTTGCTAAGGAGCTCAGCAACGTGAAGAGACAGAAAGCACGGGAATATTCCACTGACGGACTGAGAAGAAAGGAGATGCAGCCTCCTATCTTCGATGGTCAAACATCATGGGCGATGAAGAAAAGTCTATTGCACTCACGCTTGCACTGAGGGGTCCAGCTGCGGAGCTCTTGCAGACCATCCCGGAAGATAAACAGCAGAACTACGACTCTCTGGTTCAGGCTATCGAGATGCGGTTTGGGGATGAACACATGCAGCAGGTGTACAGGGTTCAGCTGCGTAGTCGAGTCCAGAAAAGGGGGGAAACGCTCCAACAGTTGCAAGTGGATATAGAGCGACTAGCCCATCTTTCATACCCTAAAGCCGGTGAGGAGCTTATCAACGAAATGGCGGTGGAAGCTTTTATTCAGGCCATAGAGGACAGACAACTGCAAATGGCTGTAAGGATGGCTGAAAAGCGAACACTCCCCGAGGCATTGGCATTCGCTTTGTCAATGAAGGCTGCGGACCAAGCATACCAGGGAATACACCGTGTCAGGGAAATGTCCGTCGTGGAATGCTCATGCCAGAGAACAGCCGTCAAAGCTCGCGGAAGTCAAATCCGTTGCTGGAATTGCAACCAAACCGGATACCTACAACGGCAGTGCAGAAGTGCACCTAGACGAGGAAATTGTCCACATTGCGGAAGTAGGAGAAGCAGAGAGGAAGCATCCTGTCGGTCAGACTTCCCAAAACCAGCAGTCGGGAGATGCGTAAGGACCAACTTCGCGGGGCAGAAGTTGGTTACTGGAATCGAGGCCCCCAGGACCACCATTCAAGTTTCGCAAACCAAACGGGGTAACAAGAGCCTGACAGTGGAGGCACTAATCAACAAGAAGAAGTGCGTAGCCACCATCGACACAGGTGCCACTGCCTCCATTGTAAGAAGAGATATCGTCAAAAGCTCCTGGCTGCACAACACCAACAGCTACTGCCTGAAGACTGCAACAGGGGAAATGGCGAAGGTATTTGGAGAAGTTCGTCTTACGATTACTCTGGCAGGACTGATGTTCTCCCATGCGTTTCTGGTGGCAGATATATGCGACGAGTGCATCATCGGAGTAGACTTCATGAAAGCAAATGAAGTAATCTTGGACATCGGGATGCAAGTACTAAGGTATCGAAATGTGGAGATTCCGATGATGTACGGAAACGAGAATACCGTAACTCTCAGGACAGTCATCAGCAAAGACGAAGTTTTGCCGCCGTCTTCAGAGACAATCATTTGGACGAAGCTGGAAGGTGATCTTGGGAGCCACCGATTCTACATAGTAGAACCAGACCCAGAGAAGAATTCTCAAGACTACATCGTGGGAAAGACGTTAGTCGAACCAAAGAACACCATGGTTCCAGTGAGGGTTTTGAACGCAAGACCACACACTGTCAAACTAAGGCGAGGGGAGGTGACTGGGAAATGCACGCCGATTACCGCCGTCGCAACAATATCTGAACGTGATGCTCCAAAACCTCTCCCATCACCTTGGACAGCGGAAACGAGAGAGACGATTCTCCAGTCCAGTGAGCTGAATCAGGAGCAGCGAACTATGGCAGAGAATCTTATCAATGAGTACGCTGATGTATTTGCTTCACAGGACGGAGAATACGGCCGAACACACCTGGTACAACATCGAATAGACACTGGTGATACTAGACCAATTCATCAGCCTGCTAGGCGCCTTCCATTGGCAAAGCAGACAGAAGTTGCAGAGATGGTATCGGCAATGGAGAAAGAAGGTCTGATTGAAAGTTACAAAAGTCCGTGGGCATCACCGGTTGTACTGGTTAAGAAGAAAGATGGCAGCACGCGGTTCTGCGTGGACTATCGGCAGCTCAATTACGTCACCAAGAAAGACAGCTATCCTCTGCCACGGATTGACGACACGCTAGACACACTATCAGGTGCCCGATGGTTTTCCACTCTCGACTTGAAGAGTGGCTACTGGCAGGTACAGATCCATCCAGAAGACCGGGAGAAAACCGCCTTCACCGCAGGAAATGGGCTATGGCAATTCAAGGTAATGCCATTCGGGCTGTGCAATGCTCCGGCGACTTTCGAGCGATTGATGGAATGTGTCCTGCAAGGGTTAACATGGAAAACCTGTTTGGTATACTTGGATGATGTCATCGTCGTAGGAAAAACGTTTGCGCAACACCGAGACAATCTAAGGGATGTGTTTCAAAGGCTTCGAAGTGCCCACCTGAAGCTCAACCCCAAGAAGTGCGCCCTGTTTAGAGCGGAAGTCAAGTACCTGGGGCACATAATTTCAGCGAAAGGAGTGAGAACCGATCCAGAGAAGGTCGAAGCGGTAAAAAACTGGCCAGTCCCCAAGGATAAACACCAACTAAGGAGCTTCCTGGGCCTAGCCACCTACTACAGACGGTTCGTGAAGGATTTTGCCGGGATCGCAAAGAGCCTGCACCAGTTGACGGAAAAGGGAAAACAATTCAAATGGTCCATTGAGTGTGAGAAGAGCTTCAAGGCACTTAAACAACGGCAATGCGATGCCCCGATACTGGCTTACCCCACTCCCGGGGAAACGTTCATTGTGGATGCAGATGCTAGTAATGTCGGGGTAGGAGCCGTACTCTCCCAGGTGCATGACGGCCAAGAGAAGGTGGTTGCGTACTTTAGCAAAGTGCTCTCTAAGCCAGAAAGGAACTACTGCGTGACAAGGAGAGAACTTCTAGCTTTGATCTTGGCTACGAAGCATTTTCACAAATACCTCTACGGGAGGAAGTTCGTTCTTCGCACAGACCATGCAGCCTTAAAATGGCTATTACAGTTCAAGAGTCCTGAGGGTCAGGTCGCAAGATGGATCGAAAGGCTGCAAATCTACGACTACGAAATACAGCATCGTAAAGGAAAACTCCACTCTAATGCGGATGCACTGTCCCGGAGACCATGCAGAACGGATTGTAAACATTGTGCGCGTCAGGAAGAACGGGAGCTGGTTTCCATCCAAAGAATGAGAGCCGAACCTATCGCCGGCTGGAGCGTAGATGAGATCCGGAACGCTCAGAAGGAAGACCCGGATATCGAGCCGATTCTGGCCTGGAAGGAGAACATGGAGAAACCGGATCATCAGGACATCTCTCACAGAAGCCCGACCTTAAAGGCATATTTTGCGCAGTGGGACTCCCTCCATGTCCAAGAAGGTGTTCTGAGAAGAAAATGGGAATCCTCCGACGGAAAGTCGTTTGTAATGCAGCTTGTCGTACCGCGTACGAGGGTCAAGGAGGTGTTACAGGAAATGCATGGCGGGGCAACCGGAGGCCACTTGGGAGTGAATAAGACGAGAACGTTTTTATTGGTTAAAAGCGAAGGAAGATATCGAAGACTGGTGCAGAAAATGCGACGTGTGTGCAGCTAGCAAGGGTCCGAGAATCAAAACTCGAGGTAAGATGCACCAATACAACGTGGGAGCACCTTTCGAACGAATCGCCATTGACATCGCAGGGCCCTTTCCGGAAACCGACAATGGTAATCGGTATATACTCGTAGTGATGGACTACTTCAGTAAGTGGCAGGAAGCGTTTCCGATCCCTAACCAGGAAGCCAGAACCGTGGCGGAGCAGATCGTCTACAATTGGGTTAGCAGATTCGGTGTGCCATTGGAATTTCATTCTGACCAAGGGCGGAACTTCGAGTCAAGAATCTTCCAAGAGATGTGTCAACTACTCGGAATCGAAAAAACAAGGACAACCCCGCTTCATCGACAGTCGGACGGTATGGTGGAGCGTTTCAATAGGACTTTGGACGAACATCTCTCGAAGGTCGTGGGACCAGCAGATTCCCTTGTTTTTGATGGCCTATAGAAGTGCCGTGCATAGCACTACTCGACATATGCCGTTCGAAATCTTATTTGGTGGAATAGCTCGTTTACCCAGTGAGGTGAAATTTGGATCTCCTACCAATGAGCCCAGAAATGAAGAAGAGTACGTGGCGGACCTTAGGGAAAGGCTTAGGGACATACACCAAAGGACCAGAAGCCAGATTAAGATGACCAGCGACCGCATGAAGACCAGGTATGATGCCAAGGCAACAACGTCAGGATTCCAGGAAGGAGATCTGGTGTGGCTGTATAATCCCCATCGCCAAAAGGGGAAATCACCTAAATTACAGCGGAACTGGGAAGGTCCCTACAGAATAGTAACCCGCATCAACGATGTTGTCTACCGCATCCAGCGAGGACCGAGGGCCAAAATGAAAGTGGTTCATGTGGACCGACTGAGTCGATACAATGGCCGAAATGAGGATGCACTTGTTCGGGACGAACACGTCTAAGAGGGGGGCAGTGTAGCATAATAATAACTACGCTCCCTTAAAGTATGACGCAACAAATTCCGAAGTGACTTCATTCTGGCAGAATTTTGGTTCGAACTGTCCTTTCATTCGAGGTTCGTGTCTGGGACGAAGTCTCCACAGCTCATGTCAACGAAAGAGACGAATAATATCAGGGATAAAAGGGAATTATAACTGCAAGAATTATTTCTCTTGTTCCAGTGGTCGAAGAATTTGCTAGAAGGTTCTGGCTATCAGAAACTTCTGCTATATAAGGACAGTTAGTTTAGAACCGTGGCGAAGAAATTGGAAAAGTGATAATGGGCGAAGTTGTAATTTGGTGATAAATTGAAAGTTGAGAGTGAACAAGAAAAAGTAATTAGTTTGGATTTGTGAATTAAGTAATTGAAAGGAGATAAAGTGATTTGAGAGGAAAGAGATCTTGTAAGAAAAGAATTTGCGAAGAATAGTATAGTGTGAACTTGAATTGTTCTATAGACTAGAAAATAAAGAAATAAATTTCACAGAATATCGTTTTATCTACTCGAGCCGTAGCTTGCATATTACAATATTTTAATTTTTAACTTTTACTGATATTTAAGACTTACCTTGTATTTCATGCAAACCGTTGAGTATTACTTAAGTGTATAAATGATGCTTAAGTCCTTTGTTGCAGCGAGTTTGGCTGCAACGAAGGCTCTTTTGGTTAACTTGGAATGAAACTCTCGGGTTTCCTTTGTCACAGTTACAAAACCTTTATTTAGGAAAATTTTATATAGTATATTAAATATGTACAGTATTATAATGTTAAAAGATAGTAATTTACGTAGTCTCCTGACTATTTGGCGATGAGTGTGGCGTACTTGGCGCCTCGTGGCAATCTCTCAGCGAAAATGAGGGTTAAAAGCCGGGAAGCGACACCAAAAGAAAATGGAGTTTGACAGGTAGGTTGGTAGAGGCTCCATCTATTTGTCATTAGGTTTAAACTACTATTTTTAGGGTCCGTAAACACTTTCCGCAACAGTCCCTCTCGGTAGCTTTGCCCCTGGGCCCGCCCCCTTTGGAGCTGCGATGTCAAGGGCTTTGTGTCTGTACGAAAGCGCTTCGTACTTAGCCACCCTTCGATATTTTTACCTAAACCACTCGTCCCTTAGTCCAGCAGTTTCTAGGACTATTGGGGTCGACAACCAGAACTATATCGCCAACTTCAGCAGGTTTCACGGGTGTGAACCACTTTGCGCGTCAAGTAAGCGTATTCTACCGCCCAGCGCTTCCAGAAGCGGCCCGTAAACTGCTGCGAGACAAGCCAATTCTTCCTTAGCACTCTGACTTTGTCGTTAAATTCTGCCATAAGTTTAGATCCACTAGCCGAGCCCAACAGGAAATGGTTGGGTGTCAGAGCCTCCTGGTTTCAACGTCGATTGGAATATACGTCAAAGGTCGCGAGTTCAGAATATTTTCCGCTTCTATTAGCATACTTCGCAGTATGTCATCATTCGGGGCTCGATTCGGCTTAATGGCGTAGAGAACGTACCAATCGCTCCTAGCTGCCACCCATATGCGGTGAGCCAGGTGGTGTAAATTTTCATTTCGTAGCGGTGGTGGTGAGAGCTTTTTTTTATAATTTGCACGTGTGAAAGGGGTTATGAATACCCTTATACTAATTTTTAGGACACGGGCATTTTGAGAAAAGGGAAAGAGACAGAGAGAAAGACAGATTGGTGTAGTTGGTTTGAAACTCAGCTGGTATTAGTTTTCAGTGAACTCCAAGGGTGGCTGTCCAGATAACTGGGGAACTTGTTTGTTTTTGCTTTCGCCGTTGCTCATGATTCATGATTAGCTTCGGCTAATCTGTCCTTTTGGATCTTTTCGTATGCCTCTTTTAGCTCCCGCTCGGCACCGTGAAAATTGGTTCCATTGTCGCAGTGAAACTCGATAGGAGTCCCACGTCTTGCCATAAAGTTGCGAAGACAGAGAATACAGGAGTCTGCTGTCAAGGTATGGGCAGGTTAGGAGACCTCCCCATCTTTTCTCAACTCTTCGCCCCACAGTCACCGTCATTCGACCAAAGTAGTCGACTCCAACATAAGAGAATGGTCGACAGAATGAGGCTAATCGTGCTGGAGGAAATTGAGCCATGATTGGTGGACGCGGTTGAGCCGTGGCATTCCTGCATTCTTGACGGGACTTCTTTTCGGCTTTGAGGGCAGATCTCATACGAGTGATGTAGAATTTCTGCCGAAGCTCGTTTACCACCGTTTCGTCGTTCCGGTGTTTGTATCGACGGTGGACGTTCTTGATGATGTGTGATGTAATCGGATGCACTCTGGGCAGAATAATGGGTAGCTTGAGGTCCTCGCTAACTTCGGTCGCTTGGCGAATTCTTCCATTGGCCCGGACAATGCTGTTTTTGTCAAGAAATGGGCACAATTTAAAGAGGGGGCTGCTTTTTTCGACGTGACGGTTTTCGCTTTAGTCTGCAACTTCTCCTGGATATTCACTAATTTGTGCTTCCTTTACTAAGGCATTTTCGGCCCGCTGAAGTTCATCACATGACAGAGGTCCAGCTTTTTTTGGTTTATTGGTCGCTTTGGTGCTCGAGTTGTGTACGAATCGAAGGATGTATGCCGTGCTCCTCAACAGCCTTGTCCAATTGGAAATTTCATTAAACCAGAACATACTCTCGCTCTTTGAAGTATGAGTGCCCACGAATTGCGTTTTTAGCTCTTCGATCGTAGAGCCCATGATTATTTCTTTTGGCCATTTTTCCGGAGAGGACTTCAAGAAGGCTGGTCCAGTAAACCATCGGCTCATTGCGGAGAGTTCCGGGGGCCTTTGCCATTATGTTGCTTCATCTGCGACATTCATCCCAGTGGGAACCCATCGCCAGTCGGCTAGTTCCGTGAGCTCTAGTATTTCGCTATCCCGGAAGGCCACGTATTGCCGATACCTTCGGTGGTCAGAGCGCAGCCAGCATAAAACTGTTTTGGAATCTGACCAGAAATATCGTCGAGTAAATTCGATACTATGAGACTCTGCAATACACTTCGCGAATCGGGCACCTAGGAGAGCTGCCTGCAATTCCAGACGAGCTGTCCATTAAATCGTCTACGTAGTGATTCTCTTTGATTGAACGGGTAGCCCGCGGAAATTCACTGATGAATCGCTCGGCATTTGCATTTTTGACGAACTGCGCGGTGCACGGAGAGCTTGTGGCCCCGAAGGTCATGACCATCATGATGTATGTATCAGGTCTTATTTTTTAGTCGCTAGCCCACAAGAATCGCTGATAATGTTGGTCTTCTTTCCTGATACGGACTTGGTGGGACATTTCCATTATGTCCCCGCAGATTGCCACCTTGTATTGCCTGAACTTGTAGATAACCGACGTCAGAGGTGCTAGTTGGTCGGGACTTTTCACTAGTATGGAATTTAGTGAGGTTCCTTGAACTGCAGCCGCGGCATCCCAGACAATTCTTATTTTTCCTGGCTTGTTGGGGTTTTCTACTGGAAAAATCGGCAGGTACCATGACCGTTCGCGTCCTTCGAGAGCCTCTTTAGGCGAGGGTTTACGAGCGTAACCCTTCGCAACATATTCCTGGATTTTCTTGTTCATCGCCTCAGCTAGGCTCTCGTGGCGTTCCATGCGTTTTCAAAGGCACACTAACCGTCTCCTAGCCATGGGAAAACTATAGGGTAAACGGATGTCGTCGAATTTCCAAAGTAGTTTCGTTTCGAATTTTCCGTTTCTGCAGACGGTGTGGGTGCGTAGCAAATCTAAAGCTAGAGCGTCTTCGCCGGACATTATAATCTTTTGAGAGTTTGAGACCCCAAAATTATCCTCACACATGAACTCCTTCATTAGGCGACACTCGCAAAAGTGAAAATTGTAGTTCTTACCAGTGCCTCCGTGGTCGTTTAAATTCTCGACATAATTGACATGAACCACCCATCCAAGACGGGTTTTGGTAGCCACGGGTTCTTGTAGGCCCCCCTCTTTGGATCTTAGCGTGAACCCCAGTTGAACGTTGTTAACGCCTATCAGCAACCGTGGAACCGCTTTATTGTAAGAGTCAATGGGGAGTCCCTTCAGGTGATCGAACTTCGTTTGTAAATCCACCGTGTTAAGCGTCTGCGCTGGTAAGCAAAGGTTTTCCACAGTGAGAACATCTGTTAGCGGAAACCTTTCCGCATTTGGCGCAATGTTCGATACTTCCAGGTGAATTAATTTGAAGCGGCTCTCGTATCGCCAGGTGTTTCCAGCCCACTTTAGGCACAATGGCTGTGGTGTCCCCTTTACGTATAACTGCCTGGCTAGTTCTTCATCGATAAGTGTTAGAGATCAACCCTCGTCCAGGAATGCATACGCCTTCCTTTTTACCCCTTGCCCATATGGGAACACGGGTACAACTCGAAACAGTAAGGGAGAGGTGTCATAGTTATGAGTATCTGTATGGCCTTTCGAGATCACTGCAATAGTTCCGGCGTTTGGTGGTTGAGCGATGACGTTCTGGTCATTGTGAAGGAGCTTGTGGTGTTTTGCGATGCAATTGTTTTTTCCACAAACTGACCCCTCTTTCTTTCCAGATTTTATTTCGGTGTTTTTTCTCTTCGGCAGTTGTAGATGGGCTCGAAACGAAAACTCCATTAGCGGCTTCAGCCATCTTGTGTATCCACGCACTGAGATGTGCAAGTGTACATGCCGGTAGCGTTTGCTTGTGAATTGCCCAGTTAAGACGCAAAGCGGGAGGAAGCTTGCTTACCAGCTCTTGCATCAGCATAGGATTGTTAAGATGGTCTACGAGTCCAGAAGCCTCAACCGTAGCGCAAAGGTTCTGCACAGCTATGGCGAAGGTGACAATAGTTTCAAGTTTGTCTGCTTTTGGGGGCGGCTTAGAGTGAATACCCTGAAGCAGGGTGTTGATGACAAGCTCGGCTCTTCCATACAGCATCCTCAGGGTCTCGATAACACGACGAACGCAGTTTGGCTGTATTAAGAGGCTTCTTACCGCTGCAAGCGTGTCACCTTTTAAAGCTTTATGTAACCGCATTAGGTTTTCCTCGTCGGTGAAGCCACATAGCTCAGTACTCCTACTGAAATTGGAGATAAAGAGTGGCCATTCTGCGGGGTCTCCTCCGAACGCCTGCAAATCTCGTGACATTAAGTGGCGTGCTGCTATATGATTTGTGGTTAAGGCGTTTTCTGAATGTTCTTGCTGGCTAGTGTGAAAGGAGGGCAAAGGTTGTGAGGCTAGTAAAGTAGGCTCATGAAAGTGTTGAGTAGCCTGTGGTGTCGTTCGAAAGTTTACTGAGGTCGGCATGGCGTTCTTCGATGGCACAAACGAGTGTTGTCGTGGGTCCGGCTGTAGTGCCGTTGCCCAAATCCATGACTCTTCATGTTGACGCTGAGAAGTAAGCGGCTGAAAAACGGTAGGACAGGCAGCAGCGTCTGTGGTGGATTGCAAATAATTCATGGTATCCTCTTAACCCAGTTATCTACATTGGGTCTTGAAGCTGTTGCGTATTCGTCGCCCTCTGCATTCTCATCATCGGACTCTGACTCCGCAACTTGACTCAGAATTTGGTACTTTTTATTTAGATATTCGGCATCTCCCTTTTTCCTTAGTTCAAGCTCCTCTTTTTCCCGTGTTTCCCTCAATGTTCTCTCCTCCTCGACTTTCTGCAACTCTAACTGGAGTCGCTTGGTTGAATTAGCCTTGGATGACTTAGAACTGGACACGCTGTCGGATCTTCGTCGCTGTTGGCCCACAAAAATCGGAGGTTTACCCTTCACTTCTGGAGCAATGTCGAAAATGAACTTTTGCGCAGTGTTCGGTCCATCGAAGGGAAGTGCTAGACTAAAGCCCCTCGTCGCATCTATCGATGTGGAGACAGGCTCCGAATATATTGCCGGTGCCATGGACGCTTGAAGTACAGGAACAGTGTCAGCTGTATGGGCAGCGGTCGTGAGCGTCGAAGTGTGCGATGGCAAACAAATTGTACACTGGGCTACGGTGATTGCGAAGGAGGACGAAGGGGCGTCCTCGGCTGATGAGGTAGCAGGATTGTGATTTCCACACAAAGCAGCAACTTCGGCCGCATTATGCGCAGAAACACTTTGGGCAAACGCAGCAGTGTATAGTGCTGATCGTGGTGGTGAAGATCTTATATTCATAAGCGAAGATGTCGCAGAGTGCAAGGAAGTCGTAGGTATAAGTTACGGTTGTACCGACGGCAGCACTCGGATGCATATTGCATAAGTATTCTTTTTCTTGTATGTAGCTATCCACGCCGGCACAGGGGTAGTGGTTCCAAGCGTTGCAGTGATCACACTGAACCATGTTTCCGGCAGAATTGGGCTCGTCATAGGAGCAGCAGTTATATTCAACTTGCTTGCCTTTCGGGCCCTTGACTGGGGATCGGTGTAGACGGCTGGATGGGGGGAAGGGCTGCGGATTTTCTAGCCTTTTTGGCGGCATCTTTGGGAGCTTGATGATCGCTTTATTGCTGGCGTTTTCTTGATATGGCATACACCATACGTTTTGTAAATTGTTGCAGCGAGTTTGGCTGCAACGAAGACTCTTTTGGTTAACTTGGAATGAAACTCTCGGGTTTCCTTTGTCACAGTTACAAAACCTTTTTTAGGAAAATTTTATATAGTATTGTAATATGCGAGCTACGGCTCGAGTAGATAAAACAATTATTCTGTGAAATTATTTCTTTATTTTCTACTCTATAGAACAATTCAAGTTCACACTATACTATTCTTCGCAAATTCTTTTCTTACAATGTCTCTTTCCTCTCAAATCACTTTATCTCCTTTCAATTACTTAATTCACAAATTCAAACTAATTACTTTTTCTTGTTTACTCTCAACTTTCAATTTATCACCAAATTACAACTTCGCCCGTTATCACTTTTCCAATCTCTTCGCCACGGTTCTAAAACCAACTGTGTCTTTTTTGATCGCCATCTGTCCTTATATAGCAGAAGTTTCTGATAGCCAGAAACTTCTAGCAAATTCTTCGACCACTGGAACAAGAGAAATAATTCTTGCAGTTTCAATTCCCTTTTATCCCTGATATTATTCGTCTCTTTCGTTGACATGAGCTGTGGAGACTTCGTCCCAGACACGAACCTCGAATGAAAGGACAGTACGAACCAAAATTCTGCCAGAATGAAGTCACTTCGGAATTTGTTGCGTCATATTTTAGGGGGCGTAGTTATTATTATGTTACACTGCCCCCCTCTTAGACGTGTTCGTCCCGAACAAGTGCATCCTCATTTCGGCCATTGTATCGACTCAGTCGGTCCACATGAACCACTTTCATTTTGGCCCTTGGTCCTCGCTGGATGCGGTAGACAACATCGTTGATGCGGGTTACTATTCTGTAGGGACCTTCCCAGTTCCGCTGTAACTTAGGTGATTTCCCCTTTTGGCGATGGGGATTATACAGCCACACCAGATCTCCTTCCTGGAATCCTGACGTTGTTGCCTTGGCATCATACCTGGTCTTCATGCGGTCGCTCGTCATCTTAATCTGGCTTCTGGTCCTTTGGTGTATGTCCCTAAGCCTTTCCCTAAGGTCCGCCACGTACTCTTCTTCATTTCTGGGCTCATTGGTAGGAGATCCAAATTTCACCTCACTGGGTAAACGAGCTATTCCACCAAATAAGATTTCGAACGGCGTATGTCGAGTAGTGCTATGCACGGCACTTCTATAGGCCATCAAAAACAAGGGAATCTGCCGGTCCCAATCCCGTTGGTAGTCACCTACGACCTTCGAGAGATGTTCGTCCAAAGTCCTATTGAAACGCTCCACCATACCGTCCGACTGTGGATGAAGCGGGGTTGTCCTTGTCTTTTTGATTCCGAGTAGTTGACACATCTCTTGGAAGATTCTTGACTCGAAGTTCCGCCCTTGGTCAGAATGCAATTCCAAGGGCACACCGAATCTGCTAACCCAATTGTAGACGATCTGCTCCGCCACGGTTCTGGCTTCCTGGTTAGGGATCGGAAACGCTTCCGGCCACTTACTGAAGTAGTCCATCACTACGAGTATATACCGATTACCATTGTCGGTTTCCGGAAAGGGCCCTGCGATGTCAATGGCGATTCGTTCGAAAGGTGCTCCCACGTTGTATTGGTGCATCTTACCTCGAGTTTTGATTCTCGGACCCTTGCTAGCTGCACACACGTCGCATTTTCTGCACCAGTCTTCGATATCTTCCTTCGCTTTTAACCAATAAAAACGTTCTCGTACCCTTTCTAGCGTCTTATTCACTCCCAAGTGGCCTCCGGTCGCCCCGCCATGCATTTCCTGTAACACCTCCTTGACCCTCGTCCGCGGTACTACAAGCTGCATTACAAACGATTTTCCGTCGGAGGATTCCCATTTTCTTCTCAGAACACCTTCTTGGACATGGAGGGAGTCCCACTGCGCAAAATATGCCTTTAAGGTCGGGCTTCTGTGAGAGATGTCCTGATGATCCGGTTTCTCCATGTTCTCCTTCCAGGCCAGAATCGGCTCGATATCGGGGTCTTCCTTCTGAGCGTTCCGGATCTCATCTACGCTCCAGCCGGCGATAGGTTCGGCTCTCATTCTTTGGATGGAAACCAGCTCCCGTTCTTCCTGACGCGCACAATGTTTACAATCCGTTCTGCATGGTCTCCGGGACAGTGCATCCGCATTAGAGTGGAGTTTTCCTTTACGATGCTGTATTTCGTAGTCGTAGATTTGCAGCCTTTCGATCCATCTTGCGACCTGACCCTCAGGACTCTTGAACTGTAATAGCCATTTTAATGCTGCATGGTCTGTGCGAAGAACGAACTTCCTCCCGTAGAGGTATTTGTGAAAATGCTTCGTAGCCAAGATCAAAGCTAGAAGTTCCCGCCTTGTCACGCAGTAGTTCCTTTCTGGCTTAGAGAGCACCTTGCTGAAGTACGCAACCACCTTCTCTTGGCCGTCATGCACCTGGGAGAGTACGGCTCCTACCCCGACATTACTAGCATCTGCATCCACAACGAACGTTTCCCCGGGAGTGGGGTAAGCCAGTATCGGGGCATCGCATAGCCGTTGTTTAAGTGCCTTGAAGCTCTTCTCGCACTCAATTGACCATTTGAATTGTTTTCCCTTTTCCGTCAACTGGTGCAGGTTCTTTGCGATCCCGGCAAAATCCTTCACGAACCGTCTGTAGTAGGTGGCTAGGCCCAGGAAGCTCCTTAGTTGGTGTTTGTCTTTGGGGACTGGCCAGTTTTTCACCGCTTCGACCTTCTCCGGATCGGTTCTCACTCCTTTCGCTGAAATTATGTGTCCCAGGTACTTGACTTCCGCTCTAAACAGGGCGCACTTCTTGGGGTTGAGCTTCAGGTGGGCACTTCGAAGCCTTTGAAACACATCCCTTAGATTGTCTCGGTGTTGCGCAAACGTTTTTCCTACGACGATGACATCATCCAAGTATACCAAACAGGTTTTCCATGTTAACCCTTGCAGGACACATTCCATCAATCGCTCGAAAGTCGCCGGAGCATTGCACAGCCCGAATGGCATTACCGTGAATTGCCATAGCCCATTTCCTGCGGTGAAGGCGGTTTTCTCCCGGTCTTCTGGATGGATCTGTACCTGCCAGTAGCCACTCTTCAAGTCGAGAGTGGAAAACCATCGGGCTCCTGATAGTGTGTCTAGCGTGTCGTCAATCCGTGGCAGAGGGTAGCTGTCTTTCTTGGTGACGTAATTGAGCTGCCGATAGTCCACGCAGAACCGCGTGCTGCCATCTTTCTTCTTAACCAGTACAACCGGTGATGCCCACGGACTTTTGGAACTTTCAATCAGACCTTCTTTCTCCATTGCCGACACCATCTCTGCAACTTCTGTCTGCTTTGCCAATGGAAGGCGCCTAGCAGGCTGACGAATTGGTCTAGTATCACCAGTGTCTATTCGATGTTGTACCAGGTGTGTTCGGCCGTATTCTCCGTCCTGTGAGGCAAATACATCAGCGTACTCATTGATAAGATTCTCTGCCATAGTTCGCTGCTCCTGATTCAGCTCACTGGACTGGAGAATCGTCTCTCTCGCTTCCGCTGTCCAAGGTGATGGGAGAAGTTTTGGAGCATCACGTTCAGATATTGTTGCGACGGCGGTAATCGGCGTGCATTTTCCAGTCACCTCCCCTCGCCTTAGTTTGACAGTGTGTGGTCTTGCGTTCAAAACCCTCACTGGAACCATGGTGTTCTTTGGTTCGACTAACGTCTTTCCCACGATGTAGTCTTGAGAATTCTTCTCTGGGTCTGGTTCTACTATGTAGAATCGGTGGCTCCCAAGATCACCTTCCAGCTTCGTCCAAATGATTGTCTCTGAAGACGGCGGCAAAACTTCGTCTTTGCTGATGACTGTCCTGAGAGTTACGGCATTCTCATTTCCGTACACCATCGGAATCTCCACATTTCGATACCTCAGTACTTGCATCCCGATGTCCAAGATTACTTCATTTGCTTTCATGAAGTCTACTCCGATGATGCACTCGTCGCATATATCTGCCACCAGAAACGCATGGGAGAACGTCAGTCCTGCCAGAGTAATCGTAAGACGAACTTCTCCAAATACCTTCGCCATTTCCCCTGTTGCAGTCTTCAGGCAGTAGCTGTTGGTGTTGTGCAGCCAGGAGCTTTTGACGATATCTCTTCTTACAATGGAGGCAGTGGCACCTGTGTCGATGGTGGCTACGCACTTCTTCTCGTTGATTAGTGCCTCCACTGTCAGGCTCTTGTTACCCCGTTTGGTTTGCGAAACTTGAATGGTGGTCCTGGGGGCCTCGATTCCAGTAACCAACTTCTGCCCCGCGAAGTTGGTCCTTACGCATTTCCCGACTGCTGGTTTTGCGAAGTCTGACTGACAGGATGGATGTTATCACCGCCAGATGCTTCCTCTCTGCTTCTCCTACTTCCGCAATGTGAACAATTTCCTCGTCTAGGTGCACTTCTGCACTGCCGTTGTAGGTGTCCCGTTTGGTTGCAATTCCAGCAACGGATTTGACTTCCGCGAGCTCTGTCTTCATCCATGACGGCTGTTCTCTGGCATGAGCATTCCACGACGGACATTTCCCTGACACGGTGTATTCCCTGGTATGCTTGGTCCGCAGCCTTCATTGACAAAGCGAATGCCAATGCCTCGGGGAGTGTTCGTTTTTCAGCCATCCTTACAGCCATTTGCAGTTGTCTGTCCTCTATGGCCTGAATAAAAGCTTCCACCGCCATTTCGTTGATAAGCTCCTCACCGGCTTTAGGGTATGAAAGATGGGCTAGTCGCTCTATATCCGCTTGCAACTGCTGGAGCGTTTCCCCCCTTTTCTGGACTCGACTACGCAGCTGAACCCTGTACACCTGCTGCATGTGTTCATCCCCAAACCGCATCTCGATAGCCTGAACCAGAGAGTCGTAGTTCTGCTGTTTATCTTCCGGGATGGTCTGCAAGAGCTCCGCAGCTGGACCCCTCAGTGCAAGTGTGAGTGCAATGGACTTCTCTTCATCGTCCCAGCTATTGGTCATTGCGGCCGCTTCGAATTGCCTTTTATAAATTGGCCATGATGTTTGACCATCGAAGATAGGAGGCTGCATCTCCTTTCTTCTCAGACCGTCAGTGGAATATTCCCGTGCTTTCTGTCTCTTCACGTTGCTGAGCTCCTTAGCAAGATTTTCGACTTGCTTTCCTACTATCTCGAATTGCGTATCCACTTTTTCAAACTGAGTCTCTATCTTCCCGAACTGAGTTTCATGTTTCTCAAAATTTTCATCGAATCTAATTTCGACTTTTTCGAGTTGCGTCTCGACCTTCTCGATTTTTTCTTCGATCACTTCGAATTTGGATTCCAAGTTCTTGTTTTGCTCATCAAGTTTACTTTCCAGAGCATCTAGAGAATTCTTTTGTTCGTCCATTGCTTTCTTTTGTTCGTCCAGCTTAAGTTCTAGAGAATTCCTTTGGTCGCCCATTGCTTTCTTTTGTTCGTCCATCGCTTTCTTTTGTTCATCCAGCTTAAGTTCTAGAGAATTCTTTTGTTCGTCCATTGCTTTCTTTTGTTCGTCCAGCTTAAGTTCTAGAGAATTCCTTTGGTCATCGAGCTTATGACTTTGATCTTCTATTGCTTTCTTTTGTTCGTCCATGACTAACTTAAGTTGCAGGAGCAGACTTGTTATACCCGGGTCGGCTACTGTACTTGCTGGTTCCTCTTCCACGTCAAACTCTATGTCATGCGGATTTTCACCTTCCTGCGTTACTGCTTCTTCCAGACGAATCAGTAGGGCATCTTTTCCCCCAGTTGTGTCGAGGTTCCGCTTACTGAGTTCTGCCTTTAGTTGAGTTATAGTTAGTTTTCCCAATTTGCGACCCATTTTGCGCAACTAATTAACTCAACACAGAAATCGTTTTTTTTTTTTTTTTTTTTTTTGTGCAATTTCACACCACGGAAATAGTTATTCACAGAATAAGTTTTATCCCACTTCTGACACCAATGTAATATGCGAGCTACGGCTCGAGTAGATAAAACAATTATTCTGTGAAATTATTTCTTTATTTTCTACTCTATAGAACAATTCAAGTTCACACTATACTATTCTTCGCAAATTCTTTTCTTACAATGTCTCTTTCCTCTCAAATCACTTTATCTCCTTTCAATTACTTAATTCACAAATTCAAACTAATTACTTTTTCTTGTTTACTCTCAACTTTCAATTTATCACCAAATTACAACTTCGCCCGTTATCACTTTTCCAATCTCTTCGCCACGGTTCTAAAACCAACTGTGTCTTTTTTGATCGCCATCTGTCCTTATATAGCAGAAGTTTCTGATAGCCAGAAACTTCTAGCAAATTCTTCGACCACTGGAACAAGAGAAATAATTCTTGCAGTTTCAATTCCCTTTTATCCCTGATATTATTCGTCTCTTTCGTTGACATGAGCTGTGGAGACTTCGTCCCAGACACGAACCTCGAATGAAAGGACAGTACGAACCAAAATTCTGCCAGAATGAAGTCACTTCGGAATTTGTTGCGTCATATTTTAGGGGGCGTAGTTATTATTATGTTACAGTATATTAAATATGTACAGTATTATAATGTTATAAGGTAGTAATTTACGTAGTCTCCTGACTATTTGGCGATGAGTGTGGCGTACTTGACGCCTCGTGGCAAACTCTCAGCGAAAATGAGGGTTAAAAGCCGGGAAGAGACACCAAAAGAAAATGGAGTTTGACAGGTCGGTTGGTAGAGGCTCCATCTATTTGTCATTAGGAGTAAACTACTATTTATAGGGTCAGTAAACACTTTCCGTAACATCCTTATTTACTCGTACCTTCTTCAGGCCAAATGACTACAAGCCCGGCACAAAGTCCAGCGATCAAGAAGGAGAGCAGACTTTAAACAACGCCGCATGCTTCAAACGTCTCTGTCAAGAAGATGCTATTAATCCATGGATTTCGGTATACAGAACAGTGATGACCAAACTGAAGGGTTGTAGGACCCTTTCAATAACAAAAAAGAAACCAGACCACTTCATAAGGACAATGCAGAAGTGTCTTGAAGAAGGAACCTATCCTGAAAAATAGAAAATACAGCACTTGGTCTTGCTACCAAAAGGAAAGAAGCCTCCAGGAGAGCCATCGTCCTATCGCCCAGTATTCCCATTGCATACCATGGGAAAGGTCCTTGAGAAGATAATTTATAATAGATTATTCGCAGTAGCAGAAGAGAAAGGAGCTCTCTCAGACCAATCACTCTATACTATTACAACGTCACTGCGGGAGAACCACAAGGATTGGTCTTAGCTCCAAAGAAGTAGTTAAACACCTTGTAGTAATGCTGAACAAAAAACTGTAGTTTAAAACGCGCGTTGAGTGTGCAACAAAAAAACATTGCAAATACATTGAGCTCTCTAGCTTATACTTCCTAACATCGGTGGATCTGGGTACTGCTCTCCAGAGTTGTCACCTCGGTTCTGTTATATGCCGCCCTAGTCTGGGTAGAGGCACTAAGAACGAAGGACACCAAAAGGAGACAATCAGCGGCTTCCGAACCATCCCAGACGAGGCCTCCTTTTGTTATAGCTGGAATGGTCCCCATCGACATCCTCGCAGATGAGATGTTTAGGATATGCAACAGAAGAACACTAACGATGCTAGTGGCATCAAAGATGATCAAAATGGAAGAAGAGGCAGCGTCAGCAGCTATGTGGCAAACTCGTTAGGTCAATACAACAAAAGGCAGATGAACATATGAACTGATACCGATAATCCAAGACTAGATAATTCGAAAACATGAAGAATGCAACTACTATCTTACACAGTTCCAGTCTGGTCACGATGGTTACCGCAAATACCTCCACCGATTTGGACACGACAGTTCACCATCCTGCTCGGATAAAGATGAAGATACGGAGCATGCAGTCTTCTATTATACATGCTTCACTGCATGGATAACTCCTCTGTTTAGTCCATCGTTTCTCTTTGACCATATGTTGCGGTCGGAAGAGAATTGGATGGCAGTATGTAATTTCGTAAAAACTCTTCAAACTGAGCTGCGGAGAATAGAAAAGCTAAAAAGAGTAGCAGAAGCAATAGAAGCAACTGAAGCATCATAAGCAGTTAACACAAGACGCATAGCGTGATTTGCCAACCAGCCGCGCTAAGTAATACCTAACGAAAGTCCCACGGGGAGACTGGTAGAAGAGTGCTGGGTGTGGATTAATACGTACCCGCATTCCTGATCCCTTGATGCTTACGTGTAATCCGTGTACATATTTTAACATAATGTAGCATAATAACTACGCCCCAAAAAGATGCAACATATTCCGAAGTGTCTTTTCATTCGAGGTTCGTGTCTGCGGTAAGAAACGGATTATGTCTAAGACGACGTTGCGGAGTTAAGAGAGAATTATAATCGCAAGAGAATTATAACCGCAAGAGATTATTGGCTGCAGCTGTCATCTTGGAATTATTACATCAGAATTTTCTTGTTCCAGTGGTCGAAGAATTTGCCAGAAGTTTCTGGCTATCAGAAATGCGACTAAATAAGGACAGATGGCGATCGAGGCAAGGCAGTTGGTTTTCGAACCGCACGAAGAGATTGGAATAGTGATAATGGGCGAAGTTGTATTTTTGTGATAGATTGAAAGTTAAGAGTTAACAAGAAGAAGTAATTAGTTTGGATTTGTGAATTAAGTAATTGAAAGGAGATAAAGTGATTTGAGAAGAAAGAGACCTTGTAAGGAAGGAGTTTGCGAAGAATAGTATAGTGTGAACTTGAATTGTTCTATAGACTAGAAAATAAAGAAATAATCTCACAGAATAACGTTTTATCTACTCGAGCCGTAGCTCGCATATTACAATATCCACCCTAGTGTCGTGAAGTTTAGATGTTTTGCTTAAAACACGCCCGACGTCCTCTTTCTTGTGCAATTTTATGATGACGTTTGCCATGTTGTTTTTAGTCTTCAAACTGATTAAGGATCAGCGACGGATCGTCGCTCCCCAGCATATGCATCACAACATTGTTTCCAATCGCCTTTCTCTACACTTCCATTACAAGTTCTTAAATTAATTTATGAGGTAGGTTTTTGTGTAAATTAAGCGTTAAAAAGTGGACAGTTTGATTAAACTTTGGCTAACGATTTTACTTATGTTCCACTTACTTTTCAGTTGGATTAGTATCAGCTAAGACATACACGCATACTCAATCGTGCGCAGTCATTAAGAAAGCAGTAACAAAAGATACCTAACCCTCTGGTGATATGAGCGCTGTTGAACACGCATCGAGAATGTCGGTCCTATTCGTGCTACAGACCACGAAATGCGAGGGACACAACCTCAATCCTATTTGAAACTACAGGGACGTCTGGATACACTCAAGGTCAGCAATCATTCTCTTACAACCCATAACTAGAAGAATGGTAAGGTGAAAGAGCTGAGAGGAGATACTAGAAATTTTCATGGGTATTGTCAGACGGGTAACGATATCGTGGTAGAGGCATCTATTCCGGATTGTATATATAAATATAACATAATCAACTTAGAAATCAAGATGTGAAACTATTGGCTAGTATCGGTATATTTGGGCCATGATCAAGTGGGTCTACTCCCTTCGTATAACCTGGAGAACATAGTTGAGTATGCAGAGGGGCCAAAAAAAGCCCTCATCGTTCGTACTATATGGGGCAGGTTCGATATAAATGAAAGAGGTGAATCACTTTTTAATTAAATTCTTAGTATTAACCTCCTACTATGTAACCAAAACAGGCAAGAATATCGTACTAGTCTTCGACCATATCTCATATACAGTAATGGACTGAAAAGTCTCAGATTAGCACTTTTTTCAGACTATCACTATCTCCAATCTAATCTATATGACCATCCCCCCGAACCAAAAAGGTAGTAGCGGAGAAGTAGCAGTCAGCCTGTTAGGCATTAGTTGCCGTGGTCCTAGTTACAGCGTCCGCAGGAACTCGTTAAGACTGGTTTAACCTCCAGGTTTTCATCCCTCGATATTTTCTAGCACTCACAGCACCAAGTCTTTCCAGCGGTTGCCCACGAGAAGTACTAAAGAAGAAAATTCTTGAACTCACCAAGTATACTACTTAACACCTAATTCCCCTACTACCTAACAAACCAGGGAACATACTTACCACCTAACCAACCACCATTTACCCTTTTTACTACCCTTTTTACTGCCCTAACAACATACCGAATCACAGCTCAAACCAACAATCGATTACTCTACTTAGTACTATATGCCCTAATAAACAACTAAATACACTACTTACTATCAACCAACCGCTAAATGCCCCATCAAACCATTTACTACTACTTATAGTTTAACTAACTACCAATCAACAAATGCCCTAAAACACAAAATGTTATTTCATAAATGCACAAAATTGTTCAATTAATTATATAGAATGTCATCAACTAATAAGTTATTTCAAACAATTATTTGTTATTTTATTTCAAATGAAAAACGCATGGTTCTGATTGAATTCAAAACGAAATTCAATAAATTTCCGCCTTAATGAAATATCTTTTTTAAGAGCAGCGCTTCTCGGTCAACTGCTGCAATCACTCCAATTTGACATTTGTTGTTTTCGTGTTTCGCTCCACGATTTTGACGTAGCTGACGTGTTCTAGCTGTAAGTCCTATCGTTGACACTTGTGTTTTCGGCTAAAGTTTTTCAAAACAGTGTTCCAGAATATAGAAGCAAATGTTATGCTTTGATTAGCAGGAATAATTTAATTAAATAAATTTTTGTACAAATAAAATCCCCAAAATGGCTCTTCTAACAATGATAGCACGAGTAATTGACGGGCTTCCACTGGTCGGCACAATGCAGGATGATGAACAAGTATTAACTAATTTGTTGCTATTGTCTAGTAAATTTGAACTCATTTTATATCTTGCAGTCTGGTCGCAGTATACTAGAATATCAAAATCAAGCGAAAATGCTTTTCCGAAAATTGGGATCACATTCACCAGCCCGATGTAGTATTGAAACAGGGCCGTATCTGTTCCAGTAAGGTTTTATTGAGTTTCGTAATATTCAGTTAACTTAACTATGTTTGTTGTTTAGTTACTTAATAGAGAATGATGTATGCTATCTTGTGATGTGTGATAAAATGTATTCAAAGCGATTGGCATTCAATTATCTGGAAGATCTTGCCCAAGAGTTTCATGGCACCTACGGAAGACGAGTGAATTCGGTGACACGTCCCTATGCATTTATTGAATTCGATGTTTATATACAAAAAGCCAAAAAACAATTAACAGACAGAAGAAGAAATATAAATACGATAAATACACAGCTGCAAGATGTGCAGAGGATAATGGTGAGTATTGTGTTAGTGATAATGAAAGAAAAGCCAATAGAGGTCAAAGGTTGATGTCGATGACATTCTGTGTTCCCAAGAAGTGGATCGGGATGAAAAACGAAATCAATCAGCTATTGAAGGTAAACTGCAGCGCAAGTTTGATTTAAGGGTAGGTAGTTATGGGTAGATCAGCGCCCTCATTTGCGGCTTCCACAGTTTAAGAGATAATTCAATGGAATAAATACTACTTAGTAGCCCATGAACGAATGCACGTAGTAACACTATCGAATAAAAAAGGTAAATATGAGAAGGGGTTTCAAATATCTTAGAATCATTTTTCTCAAACGCCTAACTCAAGCACCACACAATGGTTTTTTTCTTATTGAAAGGAGATCGCCTATGTCATGCTTCTGGACTTTTTCTTGTTCAAGAAACTTTAAAAAAAATATTTACATATATGTATGTATATTGCAACCTTTTGGACTTCTTGGAAATGCCCCCAGAAGGCCTCTCCGTTTATACCATTCTGGTACGGAACACTATAAATACGTGTTTATGAGAGAGACTGCAGATTGTAATTGTAGTTTGTGAACAAAGTATTTGTTATAAAGAAATTTAAGATTTCAAAATGCCGAAGCCCAAAAAAAAAAAAAAACGGATAAGCATGAAAGTGCTTCATGTGTTGAAGCAGTTGTAACTGATGGAGTTTGGTCACATAGGTCATGTGGTTGTAAATATGTGGTACAACCAAAATAATGTGTTATGTTGTCAAGAATAAGTATTGTCACATTTGTAAATTAGATAACAAGGAAGACAAGTGTTATCCCTGCACATATTTGCAACAAAAATCACAAAGGCCCTTCCAATTAAATGGAATCGGATATTCTTTGCCAATGAAGACAGCAAGTTTACAAAAAGTTTTTGAAAACCAAACCATATTAAATTGAATGTGTTAATCATTATTTAGAGACCTTCGCAAAAAACTCATAAATCTAACAATAAATACAAATTATAATCTATTGGATAAAAGAAGCTGTTACTTCCGTAATAGATAAAATAATAAAAGGGGTTAAAAGTGCAGTTGAAAACCGAGGAAATAGTGATAGACAACTGGACGAGAAACTAAGCTTGCTTCAAAAAGACATCATAAATGTACCAATTTTATTTTGTATTATCCATACAAATTGGCCTGAATATTTCTTCTCTAGAGTCAATGTTGAAGGAGAAAGTGTAATTGGATTAGTTACATAAGATGATATTTTATATATAATTTTATACATTTTATATAAATTTATACATTTTAAGAATAGTGCCAAATTCATAAATCCTAACTCATGGTTATGATTCGAATGTCTGTAAACAATTCAATAGTATAGTATGTCAGTATGTTGGTGGTATGTGACTCAATTTATCTGTCTTAGAGCAACTGATGTGCTGCTGCGGTCGTTCAATTTAATTCCAAAACAGCTCTCTCAGAATTCTTAAAAACATGTAATCATAGTGCGAATACTCAAATTAAAAGACTTCAGGTCAAAACAGAAACCAAGATTTACTAAATAAAAGAAGATTGTTCCTATTACGTTCGTTTAAAATACCATTCTTGTACCATAAAGTATCTTTAAAATATTTTATTTCTTTTGCAACAGTTATATTAAAATGGGATTCAAATGATATTTAAAATAGAGCCCATTTTGAGTTTCACACCAATATAGGACCTCAAATTTCATTTATAGTTTGACTGAGGGCGTTTACCTCATGTTTGCTACATATGCATTTTCGATTTAGAAAAACAAAATTCGCTACACCTTACTGAACTAGTAAGGTCTCTAGTTGAAGAGATGAAGCGAAGAGTAGTACGTATTTTAATTTAGTTCCATTAGTTATAAAAGCAGACAGTACTCAATTTCATGCCCAAAATTGACATTTTACTATCTGCCCCACTAACTGAATTAACCGAAGAATAAGAACATCAGCAACCGTTTTCTAATCTCTAACGTAATTACCAAAAATATATTTTTATACCCTTGTAAACCACAGCATAAGTATCATACATTTTTATCTTTTTGTAGAAGAGATATGTATTTAAAGTTTTAATTTCTGTGCAAATCGTATGAAATTTTAGATTTATGCTTTTACTCATCTGCCCATAACTCAATAGCCGTTGCAGATAGGGAACTAAAATTATATATTATATGTATGCAAATAATATTTTTATATAAATAAAAGGCATGACTCGGTCGCACATACATACTCTCATCGAGCCAAACTACAAATCTTTTTACTTTATTTTGGCAGCATTGTCTTTTGCCAAGAAGACATGTTTTCTTGTGAAATAACCAAGAGGACATGTTTTCTTGTGTAATAATCATTCTTGATTGTTCTTTCGCCAGTTGTTGGGTTTACGGAAGTAAGTCTATTTTTAATATTAAATTTCACAATTTATTTTGTAATTGTTTTTAGAAAATAAAATTGCCACTATTTTGCTGCTATTGGTTTTCGTTTGGGCAATATTTGTTCCCGTAAGGCCAACTCAAGAACATAATTTTATTTTATCCTGTCTTAGATAATATTTGATTCAACGTACAAAGTTCCTGCAGTGTATTATGAAGAATTCTGGGCATAGCTGCAGTTCTCCGGCTTGCAGTAAAGCGGACAACGAATCCATGGTGTCATGTGACACGTGCAAGCGGTGGTGGCACTTTTCTTGTCATGATTTCGATCCTAACCAATTTGATACTCTCACGCCATGGTTTTGTGAAGAGAAAGACTGCAAACTGGGGGAAGATAAAGATGCAGAGTCTGAGCATGCGGAACAGAGTGCTTCTAATCCAACATGCTCCGATCAAATTGAAACCCACGGAGCAAGTGGACAAACGGTTCTGTTCCACGTTGTCAGTCCACGCCTAAGAGTGAGATACCCGTTCGTAATGGTAGCAGTAACGATTCTTCGACACGGGAAACAGACATGGCTAAGTTACTCACTATATTGAACCGAAGCAATGTTCGAGAATTGCCGATTTTTTTCGGTGATAACTTTCGAGAATGGCCTTATTTCGAGGAAGTCTACAAGTCTACCACCATCGAGGGAAGATACAGCGACAAGGAGAATATCGCTCGATTACGAAAGGCCCTGAGAGGGGAAGCCTATCAATTAGTGAGCGATCTTTTGAAGTTTTCCTCCGACGCGGATGCAATTATGGACTTGCTGCGTGTCATGTTTGGTCGCTATGATGTTCTTGTTCATGATTTGACCACGGATCTGCTTAATCTTCCAAAGCTAATGTCAAATAGTGACCCAAGGCTTCGTTTGTTTGCAGTAAAAGTCAATGGCTTCGTAGCTGATGTAAAATCTTTGTAAAGAGAGGAGGATCTCACAAATGGGTACGTGTTGACTATTCTTGCTTCCAAGCTCTGGAATGTATCAAGAGTGGCAGAAAAGGAAAGTTGGTTTTCCAAGTACAAATTTTAAGAATTTCGCCGAGTTCCTGATGGAGAAGGTGATTGATTTGCCATCTGAGCTGTTGAAGCCGGTAGGGCCTGCTGATAACAAGAAAGCACAGGGTTCTCCTAAGTCGCCTCGCGTGCTGATTCATCAACCATCTTCGTAAGCTGTTTCTGTTGCTTTGTGTGAGAAGTGTAATTCTAAACAACATCCACTAGCTCAATGTGCTAAGTTCAGTGCATTAACGGCCGAGCAAAGACTCGCGTATGCGAAGGAAAACTCAGTTTGCTTCGGTTGCCTGTATCCTGCTAAACACAATTGGCGAACATGTTCTAAGAAAAGAGCATGTGGGACCAACGGATGTTCTGGACGTCATCATCCGTTGCTACATCAGAAGTCTACTAACAGCAATGCTGTCTTCTCATATCGAGACTAACTTTGCTGTCATATTCAAGGTGGTTCCGATTCGGATTTATGGAAGCGATAGGAAGTTTGTCGATACATTTGCCTTCCTCGATAGTTCGTCGCTGACGATGCTCGAGAAGGATCTATTCAATGAACTCGGTCTAGAAGGGGAATCAGAAATTCTCAAGCTTCAGTGGACAAAGGGGGTTTTCCGGTAAGAAGATTCTATGCGTACGTCTTTGACTGTCTCTGGTGTTAACAAGCGCAAACAGTATGACCTAAAGGATGTCTACACTGTAAAGGATTTGGGACTTGCCAGCCAGTCGATTGATGTTGCTTAGCTGAAATCCTTATACCCTCACCTTCGAGGACTCCCACTTAAAGATCTTGTGAATGGTAAGCCTAAAATCTTGATTGGCTTAGATCAAGCGAAGTTCCTGTTGGGTTACGAGCACCGTCATGGCAAAGACGAAGAGCCATATGCCTTGAAAACACTGCTTGGCTGGATCGTGTATGGTCAGTTGGCTCCATCTTTTAACGTATCTCGTTTCCATGAGGCAACCAAACCTTCCATGAGGCTTATGTTTCACGATGCTATAAAGAAGGAAGATGAATTACATGAACTCGTTAAGCATCACTTTACCACGGAGGAGTTTGGCGTTATGACTCCAAAGGGCGACTTAGTAAAAAAGTTATTAGAGCAACGGACATCATGGAGAGCACTTTAAAGTTGGTTGGTAAGCAGTACGAAAAGATGGCTTGACCAAGAGGACTTACGTGGACGATTACTTTAATAGTCACGATACGGTGGAAGCTGCAGTCTGTGAATTCTATGAATTTCGACCTCGTTGGTGTCCGATCAAATAGTCGTGATCTCCTAAAACAAATGCCAGGGAGTCATGTCAACACCAAGCTGGTCAGCATTGATCCCAACAAATGCGATAGTTTTGTTGCCAAAGTTTTAGGCATGTATTGACATCCGTCCTCGGACCACTTCTTGTACAAACTTTCCGACGATGAGGCCATAACGGGGATGTTAGTAGCGGACGTTGTTATAACCAAACGACAGATGCCAAAGACCGTTATGAGGATTTTTGAACCCCTTGGTATTATTTCCCTTTATATCATATGAGGCCGGATCGTACTTCAGGAGGTGTGGCGTGAAGGCTTTGACTGGGACGAGCCGCTGTCATCCGAGTTGCGAATTCCGTGGTTGGACTTCATCAAGAAACTGAAGAATATTGAGAAACTCAGAATTCCACGCCGATACGTCTCGTGGAACCCCGATGATTCCGTGGTAAGCCTAATTATTTTTGTTGATGCTTCGGAGAAAGCTTTTGCTGCTGTGGGTTACTTACGCTTTGAACGCAACAGCACAGTCGAAGTTGCGCAAGTCATGGCGAAGGCAAAAGTAGCACCAGTAAAACAGTTATCAGTACCCCGTTTAGAGTTACAGGCTGCCATTCTTGGAGTGCGATTAGCGTCCACGATCAAAGCATCTCAGACATTTCATTTCAACGAGGTGTGCTTCCTTTGTGATTCGAAAACCGTACTTTCCTGGATTAACTCATAAGTTCCCTTCTTTTGTCGCTACTCGAGTTGGAGAAATCTTGGACTCAACTTCTTCACGTGAATGGTTTTACATCGGTTCTAAGGATAACGTCGCTGATGACAGTACTAAGTGGTTCGATTCATCAATGGGAAATCAGGATACGAGGTGGTTTAGAGGTCCGGATTTCCTCCTGCGCCCGTTGTGCGAATGGCCGGTCAAGCCAAGTAGGATTGTCGTTGATTTGGGGAACCATGTTAACTTTGAGACAACACATTTGGTTCATGTCAGGCAATCACAAATTTCTTACGGCATTTACGATAACTTATCTGCGAGATTTCGAGCAAGATGGACTGCATCGGTAAGAGTTGTTGCTTTTCTGCTGCGCTTTAAAAACATTCTTCGCAAGAAACCCTCTGACAAAGAAGTTTTCATCACGCCAAACGAGTTCAACCGTGCTGAAAATTGGTTATTCCAGAAAATTCAAATGGACGCTTTTCCAGTTGAGTTTACATCTTTAAAATCGAGCGGTAGGGTGAACCATTCGAGCCCTATTCTCAGCTTGTTACCATTTCTTGACGAAGAAGGAACCATTCGGATGAGCTTAAAAGCTCAAAAAGCTAAATTATCATATGCATCCCGGAATCCAGCGATCCTGCCTAAGAAACATCTGTTGGTAGATCTAGTGATCCAGCGTCATCATGAGATTAATTTTCACCAGGGAACAGCTACGACAATCTCGGGAATTCGTGAACGTGCTTAGATAATTTTCATTCGAGGAGCACTAGAGAAAGTGAGGTTTAATTGCAACATGTGCAATCGACTTTTAAAGCCAGACCTGCTATGCCTTTGATGGGTCAACTTCCTGAAGCTCGCTTGGCCTTCGACTCGAGACCCTTTACTCATGTTGGCGTCGATTGTTTTGGTCCCTTGTTGGTAAAGTTTGAACGAGGAACGGTGAAGCGATACGGGATGATTTTTACTTGCCTTACCTTCCGAGCGGTGCCTGGGAGCGACTTATTCAGTCGATTAAAAATAGTGTCAACTTCGTTCTCAGAGGGCTGATTCCTCGAGAAGATGTCCTGCGAAATGCACTAATGGAAGCTCAAGGACAAATAAATCAAACAAACAAATATGAGAAAATTGTTGTAGGAACTATAAATTCAATAACAACTTGAAACAAAAATGATGTTTATAATAATATAATAAATATATAATAAACTCAATTGTTGGAAAAAAGAAATAATAACATACCGGACCCAATAAAACCACCAGCTGGTGGTAAGATATTTGGACCAGTATTTTCGACAACGGGTAACGGCGATCGTTTTCTTTTTCGTGGCTGGATAATTAATGCATTTGATGGTTGTATTATTTCCTCTGTCTCTTGTTCTGTTATTGTTCCTGTTGCTACTTCTACAGTTGCAATTGTAGCAGTTGCTTCTGCTGAAGTCGATGGCTGATTTGATAACGAAGACAAATTGATATCTCGAAGGAGAACATCACTTGTGTCTGCAGACTTTATTTCACCTATACATTTCATTATGAATTGGTCATCTTCAGGTGATATTTCCTCCGGAATATAATCTGGATCTTCAACTTCATCATCACTAAAATCATCTTCGTCTGAATCTAATTGGACCGAATCCATGAAATTTTTTCATCAGACATTTTGGATAAATAATTTTTTTTTTTCATATCAGTAATAGTATCTTTCCATTTCTACAAAAAATAAGAAATAGAATTCGTTCACAAATAGTCTTTCAACAACGAAGAATAATCACACGGAGGGACTCTTTTTTACGCTTAAACAGGCAAGGCTGCCTTTGGATTTTTGTTGCTAAATCACATTTACATATTCAATTCACACTAAATACAAATAATACACCAAAATACATGTACTTAGTCAGTCACCGACTAACCGTCGTAGCGGCAACTTCGATTAACGGATTGTTTTTTCTCCTGTTTACCTTGGTGCGTTTTTCGCTATTTACATAGCACATACATACATTTATTTTTTCCTCTTTCGTCGCGAATTGTTAGTGAGTGGAGCATAGTTGCACAGAAAAAAAAATAAATACCATGGCCCCAGGGCCTCCGGGAAACCTGTTCAGTGCGCTGGATCCAGATCCACCTGCCGAACCAAAAAATAAAAAAAAAAGAATCCTCCCATCCCACCCATAGACTTAAACAATATTTTCCCAACACACGCGGTATCAAATAACCCCAAATTTATAATTATCTCCCCAACAGATGTTAATAAGCCACTCTCATCGTTCAGCGTGTTCCTCCTAAAAAAAGCCATTGATAACATAAGTACTGCTTATGAAAAAATCACGCAAATGCGCGATGGCAACATCCTCATATTAACCAAATCGCAAAAAGTAGCCGATCTGTTTCTGAAGTAACTGACACAACTCCAGCAGTCACAAAAATTACATCCCAGCCAGAAGTAACTGGCACAATTCTAGAAAATGAAACCGATAGAGCCGACTAGCCTGCTTTTCAAAGGCATGCACTACGGTTTTTAGAAGATAGGCAACCATCTCTAAATGTTAACAAAAAAGCAGCCAACATTCATAGATCTATGCGGTATGCAGCAAATATATCCATCCCTCAAACCAGAACTAATTCCAAAAAACTAGCGGCTCCCTGGTGGACCAACGATCTTTATCTTCTGAGGCAAAACAAGCAAAATTTGTGGAAACAGTTTAAGAAACAGCCTAACGACCAAAACTTACTAGCATACCGTAAGGCTAATGCACTTTTTCGTAAAGAAGCCATATCAGCAAAAAAAAATTGCTTTGAAAAATTTACTCAAAACATTAACCCAAAAGCATCTTTCAAAAAACTATGGGCTGACGTAAAATCACTCACAGGAAACTATACACCATTGTCTATTAAAACTATTATTACTCCATCCATGATTTTATCAGCCCCGCCAGAAATAGTGGAGCACTTTGCTAAAACTTGGTCTGAATACTGCAACGACTCCAATTTTTCACACCAATTCCTTCAATCAAAGGATGAAGCATTAAGACTCACCTCCACTTACAATCTCGACCCTGCTGCTAGTTTAATTGAACTCCCCATGAACCAGATCGAGTTTGAATCATCACTTAGTTTGTCCAGAGGGAAAACTCCTGGGTATGACCGAATTTCCTACGCCATGCTTAAAAATAGTCCTGGATTGCTTAAGACCCGAATACTAAATCTATTCAACGAGGTCTTCAACCAAGGGATAATACCCCAGACCTGGAAAACGGCCAATGTTCTTCCAATTCCCAAACCCAACAAACAACTTTCCCTATCCAATTCTTTCCGACCCATTTCGCCTCCTCCCTTGTTCAGGAAAGCTCCTAGAAAGAATAGTATCAAAAAGACTCATTTGGTTTCTAGAAAAAAATAATTTAATTCAGTCCAATCAGGTTGCTTTTAGGAATGGGCGTGGTACTTTAGACGCTCTCCTACACATCGACCAGTATATAAAGGGTGGTTAAATTTTAAGAAAGATACACAATCGAGCAACGCGTTAAAGTTATTCAGGCTTATTATGAAAATGGGCGTTCAAATCAAAATGCATATCGTGCATTTCGTGATTCTTTCGGTCAATTTAATCGTCCAAATGTGCGTACAATCGGAAAAATCGTGCAAAAATTTGTGCAAACCGGGTGTGTAGGAGATGTGAAAACACCAGTGCATGCTCGTACAGCTCGTACTGCAGAAAATATTGCTGCTGTTCGCGATAGTGTGGCTGAAAAGCCGTCCACCTCAACTCGTCGTCGTGTCCAACAATTGCACCTCTCACGCTCGTCGTTGATGAACATTATGCATAAAGACTTGCATTTACGCGCTTACAAGGTGCATTTGACTAAAGAACTAAAGCCTCTTGACCATTTCAAGCGTCGTCAATGGTCACAATGGTGGCAAGAAATGGCAACAGTGGATGATCAATTTTCGAAGAAAATCATCTTCAGTGATGAGGCACATTTTCACCTCAGTGGATTCGTCAATAAGCAGAATTGCCGCATTTGGGCGAATGATAATCCAAGAGTGATTGTCGAAAAACCAATGCACTCACAAAGAGTGACTGTTTGGTGCGGTTTATGGGCTGGCGGCATCATCGGGCCGTATTTTTTCCAAAATGAGGCCGGTCAGGCAGTTACTGTGAATGGTGTTCGCTATCGTGAGATGATAACGAACTTTTTATGGCCCGAATTGGAAGATATGGATGTGGACGATATGTGGTTTCAACAGGATGGTGCCACTTGCCACACAGCTAACGAAACAATGGCTCTTTTGCGCGACAAATTCAATGGCCGTGTTATTTCACGTTGTGGCGATGTCAATTGGCCGCCAAGATCATGTGATTTGACACCGTTGGACTTCTTTCTTTGGGGTTATTTGAAAGAAAAGGTGTACGTCGATAAGCCAGCAACAATTCAAGAGCTAAAGGATGAGATAATTCGGCACATTAACGGCATAGAACCTCAATTATGCCTCAGCGTCATCGAAAATTTGGACCATCGGATGGAGGTGTGCCGTCGAGGCCATTCACTATATACGGACGATTTAAATTTACTTACTAAATGAAATGATCTTACTGATGTATCTTTAGCCTTCTCTGATATTCTAACCGACCTGAATGCCTGGTCCACCTGGTCGGGCTCTCAGATCTCGTTGGATAAAAGTAGTGTCTTACATATATGTAAAAAAAAAAAATGTTCTAAATATATCACCCTAGAATATAACAATTTGAATATAAAAAATGTTAATAGCGTAAGAATACTAGGGGTAATCTTTGATAATAAGTCTAATTTTAAGGAACATTGTATTCAATTAAAGAAAAGCCTAACTCCGAGGGTAAATATTGTAAAGTACTTAAGTTCTAGGAATAGTTTTTGCCATGTAAACACATTGATCAGGATTATAAGATCTATTATCCTCGCAAAAATTGATTATTGATTGTGTATATATGGAAAGTGTGCAAAATCGTCCATACAACTCATCGCACCAGCCTACCACTTACCGATAAGGATCAGCCTAAAAGCATTTAAATCAACCCCCATCAAAAATCTCCTCACCGAATCAGGCCTCCGCTCCATACAGGATAGAATTGATTACTCCACTTCATTGGTAGCAATTAAGTTGAATACACCCCAAAGTACACAAATAACGTATGATGCCAAAAAATCCTTACCCGGAAGAAAACACCAAAGTACCCGTCAACAATCTATAACACGATCCAAGTTGCTAAAAACATGGGTATACCAATACATATCCAACAAGGGAAATCCGCGAACTATCCCCCATGGTTGCTAATAAAGCAATCAATAAATACATCTCTTAGCACTCTTCCTAAAAGTTCTACCTGCAACGAAACCTATATACAAATGTTTCTGGAAATATACGAGACCGAAAAAAAATTAAACTGGAGCTTTATTTTTACTGACGGGTCCAAGACCGCAAATGGAACAGCTTTCGCAGTAGTTGATGAAACAGGCAAAACATTATCCAAAGGGCTAGTCGCAGATGCTGCCTCTGTGTTCTCAGCTGAGGCTATAGCAATCTGGAAAGCCATAGAAATTACAAAACACCGTAAAACCATCATTTGCACAGACAGCCTTTCAGTTATAGATGGTACTAAAAACATCAACAATAAAACACCTGTCATTGAATCTATACGGGATAAGTTAATCCACAACAAAGATAAATTGAGGATTCTATGGGTACCAGGACATTCCGGGATTAAAGGGAATGAAGATGCGGATACTGCTGCTAAAGATGCTCTCAAAGAACCCCTAATCTATCATTACATCCACAACAAGAGCGACCTGAAAAAATAAATATTACGTCTTTGGGAAGTCCATAAAAGGGAAAAATGGAAGCATTACACCCATCATTATGCTACAATCAACCCTGATGCACATATACCCATCTACCCACTTAACTACTCTAAGAACGCAATCAAGGCTTACATCCGTCTTCGTCTAGGACATACAGCACTGACACACAGTCACCGCTTTTACAAAAATACACCACCAACACACCATTCAACACTTAGTCCACGAATGAACCAAGATCCAAACCACAATACAACAACTTTTTCCGAGCTCTACATTTGCCGATCTACTCACCAACCCCTCAGAACTAAACATAAAATATACTCTTAAGCTATTGTCATCATTAAAATTAGAAAATGCAATCTAAATCCAATTTTGTTCACGTTTCAGTACCCCCACTTATATTTACTTTTTTACTATTTAGATATGTACATGAACAGCCGTAAACTCTCGGGTTAGTGCTATTTATATGTATTAACTTTGTAATTTTTTTATGAGTTAATAAAGTCATAATAATAATAACATGTACTTAGTACTTACCGAAAAAAATTTCACTAAAATCTGAGAGTTGGAAATATATTTTATTCAATATTTAATTTTACACTAAAAAATCAATAATTTTTTTGTGTTCACTCACTGACTTGTCGCACAAAATGCACTTTTGCTGCCAAACTCAGCAGTATGAAACTTTCAAACCGGTAAAATTATGAAATTACATATTTTCCAAGAAGCTGTAAATATTAATTGGGCGCGAAATGTTTTACGATTCAAATTTAATTAAATTTATGTAAAAGCAGCCTTACCTGTTAGAGGGTTAATTAAAAAATAAAAAACAAAAAAAAAAGTGACAAGTGAATTTCTTCTCTCCTCCTTCAGTGTTTTATTGCTAAAAAGGCCATCGACAGCATAAGTTCTTCTTATGAATCTATCACTCAGCTACGCGATGGTAACCTTCTTATCTTGGTTAAGTCACAAAAAATCGCTGAACTATTCCTCAGTAAAAAAAATCTCGAACCTCTGCCCGATCACCGTAACGCTTCACACTAACTTAAACTCATCGAAAGGTACGGCGTACGCTCCATGCATTATCAAAGTTTCAGAACATTGAGGAAATGAAAGGACAAGGAGTTACCGATGTATTCAAATTTAAGAAATTGGCTGACAACAACGTTCACCCAACCGGTCTCGTCCTATTCACTTTTGACCTTTTCCGTCCATCAACTTCACTAAATATTGGCTGGTACAACGTTAAAGTTGAGGAATATTTCCCTAGCCCAATGCGTTATCGTAACTGCCAGTTGCTAGGGCACACAACTAAAAGATGCAAGGGTAACTATAATAAAACATAAGAGAAAACCGGTGAATTTTAGAAATAGAAAGACCAAGACTATTTAAATATGTACGGAAAAAACTTTATTATCAACTGAACTGGGTGACATATGATTTGCGACTGACTATGGATCTATCAATTTAGTAGTATTTATGTAGGAATTGTGTATGTGTATGCATACAGTATTGCATAATTTTTAACATCCTCCGGGCGGCGAAGATTTAGAGACCTCTAGTGGATGTAATAGCTGAACGGGCCTTCGGGTTCGAATTCCATCTGCGTAGCGTATCTCGCAAGCCCTGTCTTTGCCATCACGATCAAAGAATGCATTTTCTATGGCAGCCAACCTCCAGTTTATTCTTGACTTTCCGGTGTCAAAAACAAGGACTACATCACCTTTATTGAGTTGTTTTGATGAACCGCCCTTGGTGTGGTGAAACGAACGTAAAAGTTGCATGTATTCAGCACGCCAACGTTTTAACAGCATATTCGTGTACTTCATCTGCTGCTTCCAAAGATGTTGTATATCCGTGGAATCAGTTCCTCTTCACGGATGTTGGAGAGCCCCTCCCGATTCATTTGTAAAAAATCAGCAGGTGTTAGTGGACCGATGTCTAACGACTCGCTACTTATGTATGTTAGGGGGCGAGCATTCACCATACTTTCTGCTTCGATGATTTATGTTCGAAGCTGCTCGAATGTTAACTTTGCTTTACCAATACAACCTTCACAACGTTTTTGATTGTACGGATGAGGCGCTCCCAGAATCCGCCCCACCACGGAGCTCATTCTACAATGAACTTCCATTTGACGCGTTTATTCGATAAAAATCCTTGGAATGCTTCATCATCAAAGGGGTGATTGACACCTTCTAGTTCAAGAGCCGCCCTACGGAAGGTTCGTGCGTTATCTGAGAATATAACACTAGGTATACCTCTTCTAGCGATGAAGCGTCTCAGTAATATATGAATTCGGTGGCAATATGACGGGATGTTTAAAGCCAATTGATTCATCTAAACAATGAAAGCGACCACCTAATCGCATTATACCATCTTAGTCCAGAAAAGGAACTAACTGTGCGATTGTAGATCCACCAGGTACGGACTTCCTTTTCTGTAAGAAATAAACTTCATATTAGAGAATTTATTAAGTTGTAAGTACCTGAGCCAATATGCTTCAGCATCATTGATTTCATCAGCTGACAGATGAACGGACTCTATTATTTTCTTTCCGCTTTCCCTACACTTCCACAAGAAGCGAAGCGCAGAATGTAGCCTGTGACTCGTAATAATCGCTCCCAGCTGCTGTAGTATATATATAAAAAGAGGTTCCAGTGGATGGTTTACCGAAACTGTCATTTGTGATAGAAATGATATTTGAGCTTCGTTATTCAGAACTGAATGCTGCTCTTCGTAACGACGAAGCTCGAAGAAGTTCCCCAGATACACCCCGTGTAAGAAGATCCGCTGGGTTCGCTTTAACGCAGCAATGTTTCCAGTCTGATGCGGATGTGTGACGACGTATTTCTGCTTCTCCTTGTATCCAATTAAGAGCAATTTTGGAATCCGACCACATATAGAACTTATGCACAGAGATCTTAAGCGATTGCCTCAAGTAAGCACATAATCTTGCTGATATCAATGCGGCAGTTAGCTCCAACCTCGGCAACGTAAGTTCCTTCGTTCCGTTCATCTTTAACGGAGCCACTCTGCTTTTGACACAGAGAAATGATACGCTGCTTTCACCCATGGAGTTTTTGTTCTTTATATATGCCACCGTACCGTATGCTTTCATGCTGGCATCAGCAAATATGTGGATCTCTATAGTACTTGACGAAGAAAAGGCCAAGGCTGACCGAGGAATAGTTATGCCCTTTAACTGCAGCAGACTTCTGACGCAATCGGCTCATTCAGACAACAAGTCTGAAGGAAGGACTACATCCCACGACAGTTTTCTTTTCCAGATCGCAGACAGGAAAACGGGCTGCTAACTTAGTTAAATGCACTTGGATTGTTGCTGTCAAAAGGAATGGACTGCAATTAACTCCAAAGGTAACTCTTGTCATCCTGTAATCCTCGTATTCCAGCATCCTTTTCGGTGATATTGCCGGAGGGTACCAAACGAAACGGTGCCTGTCGCGGTCGCTTTCATTAAGCAATATTTGTAGGAAGTCTTTTTCGACGTCAGCTATCACCCCAAAGCGGCCAAGTCTGAAGTTCAGTAACACTTTGAGTACGTCTGGTAGCATGTTTGCTCCCACATGCAGCAAATTATTAGGTGACAGAGAATCGTCGGTGCATGCAGAAGCGTCGAACACAATTCGCATTTTAGTTGTCGTACTTTCCTCCTTGTACACTGGGCGATGGGGAAGATAAAATATTCGATTAGGTTTATTCTTACCATCTGGAGCTACGACTTCAACGACGCTTTCTGAAACCAACTGCCGTACTGCAGCATCGTACTCATTGAACTTCTCTGGAGCTCTTGATAACCGTCTTGATAGTGAATCCAACCGTCGTATAGCTTCCTTCCTGTTATTTCCCACCGGAACATCTAGATTTTTGCATGGCAGCGTTGCTTCTTATCGTGGACCTTTCCTAGAGATGCATTTGGCGATTAGATGTTCAGCTTGTTGATGATTTTCAGCTTCCTCACATTGAATGCCTATGGCTTCAAGTGACCAAAATGATGTTAATTCGTCGTCGTTCAGGACAGGCAGATGCAAGTTGGTGCTCAACAAAGAGGAAAATGAACATAAGTCAGCGTTTGATTTAGTATTCTTACCAAAGGAGTTGTGTGATCCTTGCAGGGTCCAGCCAAATATGGTTTTTACAGCTTTCAACGTTGGTGTAATTCTTCGTTGTTGGCCAGTTACCGCGCCCCAGTAGAAGTCAGATCCCACAAGAACACTCAAACCACTTTCTGCTTCAATGGGGACATGATGAAAATCGGCTAATCGAAAGCCATGAAATGATGGGCATAAACTGTCCGGTACTTGCAAAACATCAACGCAGATTTCTGGTACGACTAATGCTTCTATGTTGATGTGTTTACTGCTGTATTGGCTTCGCAATTCAATTTCCACTTTTTTTAACTTTTGATAGGGAGCCCTGTCCTTGCTTCCAAAGGGAATTACCGAAATGTTCACTTCACCAGTAGCCACGAGGTTAAGCTTCCGTACCAAACTTTCACAAATAAATGAATGCTGACTGCCGCCGTGAATAATAAAACGAATTAAAATTTGCTTTTCTATGCACCGAGCCGTCTTCGAAAAGACGTTTGAGTTTTCGAGAACGGAGTTGCACGCACACAAAAGTAGTATTTTAATGTTGAGTGTTTTTTCTTATGCTTTTGTCTAAGTTCTTAAAATTTTGTTTAAGCGAGAGTCGATCGGGTTTAGAGTGGTAAACGAGGATTGAGAGTGAAATGAAAATTTTTTTGGTTGAGTGTTGGTATTTTCAGCGGAATTTTCTGCAACTGTGATATTGTTGGAATCGTTTGGTAAGTGAGTGGAAATGTTTGTTTTGCTTTGAAGCTTTGATATAGCGTGTACCGTTTGGTTTGCGTGAGGAGGATTATTGGAGTTTGCGGGATGAGGGGGTATTTCTGTTGTAGTGGGTTCGGAGTGTGTTACGCTTTTAACATTTGTTGCGAAAGATGTTGAGGTAAAAAGAGTGGGGTTTTGTTGTCTAAAGATTTGTTTGGCTTCAGCCATGCTACATTTCCCGATTGTTGCTTGGATGAATCCCTTACAATTTTTAACATAAGATGGGTGGTTTTCTAGGTAATTTGCACAGGAAGTATTACCGTTGCATCGTTTTGCAGTGTGGCCAAGAAGTTGACAGTTTCGACAGCGCATTGGTTTGGGGTAATACTCCTCCACTTTGATGTTATACCATCCTACGTTAACTGTAGGTGGAGGGCGAAAACGGTTGAAGGTGAAAAGAATAAGGCCAGTGGGACGTTGATTGTTTTCAACTGGCTTCTTGAATTTAAAGACTTCCGTTACCTTGTATTTTCATTTCCTCAATTATCTCTTGCTCGGGGACATTGATCAGGCAAGGAGCATGCCTTTACACGAGTTGAGTTGTTCGTGTAGAGTTACAGTGATTGGGCACAAATTGGACAGTGTTTTCCATGCCAAAAATTATGAGGCTAACTTTAGGGATTTTGTAAGAATCAATAGGTTACTATCTCGTAATTTTGTGATGTTTTCATAAGCATTGCTTATGCTGTCGATTGCTTTTTTGAACAACAATACACTATAAGTGAATAGTGGTTTTTCCGAGTTAATGGAAGAAATCACTATAAATTTGGGGTCATTTTGGTGGGGCATTGTAATTGGGTACAATGCCACAATGGTTTTTTTTTATTTTTTTTATTTATGGGTTCGGATAACGGATCTAATGCTAGTCCGCTAAACCAGACACTGTTTTAGCTGTTCCTTCACTCACGAATGGATTCCAAAAGAAAAAGGAAAGAAAGCTATGTAGATAGCGGGAAAGCGCCAACGAGAGAAATGAGACGGGCACTATGCGAAAGGCGATGTTGTCGGGTCGAGACATAGTCGGTGACTGTCTGCATTATATTTAATAGAGTTCCCTGCAGAGAAATAATAGATAGCTTGAATTCGTTAATGAGTAGTTGGGGCTCGTGATGGTTGTTAAAACAACCATTAAGATTCCATTGAAGAACTTTAATTAACGGATTTTGTTAGTAAGGGGACTTATTCACGGTGTAATCTATGTTATACTGTGAGAAATCAGAATTAAATATATTGTAGCATAGAGATTAGAAAAGTGATAATGGGCGAAGTTGTAATTTTGTGATAAATTGAAAGTTGAGATTTAACAAGAAGAAGTAATTAGTTTGGATTTGTCAATTAAGTAATCGAAAGGAGATAAAGTGATTTGAGAGGACAGAGACCTTGTAAGAAAAGAATTGCGAAGAATAGTATAGTGTGAACCTGAATTGTTCTATAGACTAGAAAATAAAGAAATAAATTTCACAGAATATTGTTTTATCTACTCGAGCCGTAGCTCGCATATTACATTGGTGTCAGAAGCGGGATAAAACTTATTCTGTGAATAACTATTTCCGTGGTGTGAAATTGCACAAGCAAAAAAACAAAAAAAAGAAAAAAAAAAAAAAAAAAACGATTTCTGTGTTGAGTTAATTAGTTGCGCAAAATGGGTCGCAAATTGGGAAAACTAACTATAACTCAACTAAAGGCAGAACTCAGTAAGCGGAACCTCGACACAACTGGGGGAAAAGATGCCCTACTGATTCGTCTGGAAGAAGCAGTAACGCAGGAAGGTGAAAATCCGCACGACGTAGAGTTTGACGTGGAAGAGGAACCAGCAAGTACAGCAGCCGACCCGGGTATAACAAGTCTGCTCCTGCAACTTAAGTTAGTCATGGACGAACAAAAGAAAGCAATAGAAGATCAAAGGAATTCTCTAGAACTTAAGCTGGATGAACAAAAGAAAGCAATGGACGGACAAAAGAATTCTCTAGATGCTCTGGAAAGTAAACTTGATGAGCAAAACAAGAACTTGGAATCCAAATTCGAAGTGATCGAAGAGAAAATCGAGAAGGTCGAGACGCAACTCGAAAAAGTCGAAACTAGATTCGATGAAAGTTTTGAGAAACATGAAACTCAGTTCGGGAAGATAGAGACTCAGTTTGGAAAAGTGGATACGCAATTCGAGATAGTAGGAAAGCAAGTCGAAAATCTTGTTAAGGAGCTCAGCAACGTGAAGAGACAGAAAGCACGGGAATATTCCACTGACGGTCTGAGAAGAAAGTAGATGCAGCCTCCTATCTTCGATGGTCAAACATCATGGCCAATTTATAAGAGGCAATTCGAAGCGGCCGCAATGACCAATAGCTGGGACGATGAAGAGAAGTCTATTGCACTCACGCTTGCACTGAGGGGTCCAGCTGCGGAGCTCTTGCAGACCATCCCGGAAGATAAACAGCAGAACTACGACTCTCTGATTCAGGCTATCGAGATGCGGTTTGGGGATGAACACATGCAGCAGGTGTGCAGGGTTCAGCTGCGTAGTCGAGTCCAGAAAAGGGGGGAAACGCTCCAACAGTTGCAAGCGGATATAGAGCGACTAGCCCATCTTTAATATCCTAAAGCCGGTGAGGAACTTATCAACGAAATGGCGGTGGAAGCTTTTATTCAGGCCATAGAGGACAGACAACTGCAAATGGCCGTAAGGATGGCTGAAAAGCGAACACTCCCCGAGGCATTGGCATTCGCTTTGTCAATGAAGGCTGCGGACCAAGCATACCAGGGAATACACCGTGTCAGGGAAATGTCCGTCGTGGAATGCTCATGCCAGAGAACAGCCGTCATGGATGAAGACAAAGCTCGCGGAAGTCAAATCCGTTGCTGGAATTGCAACCAAACCGGACACCTACAACGGCAGTGCAGAAGTGCACCTAGACGAGGAAATTGTCCACATTGCGGAAGTAGGAGAAGCAGAGAGGAAGCATCTGGCTGTCAGTCAGACTTCCCAAAACCAGCAGTCGGGAAATGCGTAAGGACCAACTTCGCGGGGAAGAAGTTGGTTACTGGAATTGAGGCCCCCAGGACCACCATTCAAGTTTCGCAAACCAAACGGGATAACAAGAGCCTGACAGTGGAAGCACTAATCAACGAGAAGAAGTGCGTAGCCACCATCGACACAGGTGCCACTGCCTCCATTGTAAGAAGAGATATCGTCAAAAGCTCCTGGCTGCACAACACCAACAGCTACTGCCTGAAGACTGCAACAGGGGAAATGGCGAAGGTATTTGGAGAAGTTCGTCTTACGATTACTCTGGCAGGACTGACGTTCTCCCATGCGTTTCTGGTGGCAGATATATGCGACGAGTGCATCTTCGGAATAGACTTCTTGAAAGCAAATGAAGTAATCTTGGATATCGGGATGCAAGTACTGAGGTATCGAAATGTGGAGATTCCGATGGTGTACGGAAACGAGAATGCCGTAACTCGCTGATGTATTTTCCTCACAGGACGGAGAATACGGCCGAACACACCTGATACAACATCGAATAGACACTGGTGATACTAGACCAATTCGTCAGCCTGCTAGGCGCCTTCCATTGGCAAAGCAGACAGAAGTTGCAGAGATGGTGTCGGCAATGGAGAAAGAAGGTCTGATTGAAAGTTCCAAAAGTCCGTGGGCATCACCGGTTGTACTGGTTAAGAAGAAAGATGGCAGCACGCGGTTCTGCGTGGACTATCGGCAGCTCAATTACGTCACCAAGAAAGACAGCTATCCTCTGCCACGGATTGACGACACGCTAGACACACTATCAGGAGCCCGATGGTTTTCCACTCTCGACTTGAAGAGTGGCTACTGGCAATTACAGATCCATCCAGAAGACCGGGAGAAAACCGCCTTCACCGCAGGAAATGGGCTATGGCAATTCACGGTAATGCCATTCGGGCTGTGCAATGCTCCGGCGACTTTCGAGCGATTGATGGAATGTGTCCTGCAAGGGTTAACATGGAAAACCTGTTTGGTATACTTGGATGATGTCATCGTCGTTGGAAAAACGTTTGCGCAACACCGAGACAATCTAAGGGATGTGTTTCAAAGGCTTCGAAGTGCCCACCTGAAACTCAACCCCAAGAAGTGCGCCCTGTTTAGAGCGGAAGTCAAGTACCTGGGACACATAATTTCAGCGAAAGGAGTGAGAACCGATCCAGAGAAGGTCGTAGCGGTGAAAAACTGGACAGTCCCCAAAGACAAACACCAACTAAGGAGCTTCCTGGGCCTAGCCACCTACTACAGACGGTTCGTAAAGGATTTTGCCGGGATCGCAAAAAACCTGCACCAGTTGACGGAAAAGGGAAAACAATTCAAATGGTCAATTGAGTGCGAGAAGAGCTTCAAGGCACTTAAACAACGGCTATGCGATGCCCCGATACTAGCCTACCCCACTCCCGGGGAAAGGTTCATTGTGGATGCAGATGCTAGTAATGTCGGGGTAGGAGCCGTACTCTCCCAGGTGCATGATGGCCAAGAGAAGGTGGTTGCGTACTTCAGCAAGGTGCTCTCTAAGCCAGAAAGGAACTACTGCGTGACAAGGCGGGAACTTCTAGCTTTGATCTTGGCTACGAAGCATTTTCACAAATACCTCGATGGGAGGAAGTTCGTTCTTCGCACAGACCATGCAGCCTTAAAATGGCTATTACAGTTCAAGAGTCCTGAGGGTCAGGTCGCAAGATGGATCGAAAGGCTGCAAATCTACGACTACGAAATACAGCATCGTAAAGGAAAATTCCACTCTAATGCGGATGCACTGTCCCGGAGACCATGCAGAACGGATTGTAAACATTATGCGCGTCGGGAAGAACGGGAGCTGGTTTCCATCCAAAGAATGAGAGCCGAACCTATCGCCGGCTGAAGCGTAGATGAGATCCGGAACGCTCAGAAGGAAGACCCGGATATCGAGCCGATTCTGGCCTGGAAGGAGAACATGGAGAAACCGGATCATCAGGACATCTCTCACAGAAGCCCGACCTTAAAGGCATATTTTGCGCAGTGGGACTCCCTCCATGTCCAAGAAGGTGTTCTGAGAAGAAAATGGGAATCCTCCGACGGAAAGTCGTTTGTAATGCAGCTTGTCATACCGCAAACAAGGGTCAAGGAGGTGTTACAGGAAATGCACGGCGGGGCGTCCGGAGGCCACTTGGGAGTGAATAAGACGCTAGAAAAGGTACGAGAACGTTTTTATTGGTTAAAAGCGAAGGAAGACATCGAAGACTGGTGCAGAAAATGCGACGTGTGTGCAGCTAGCAAGGGTCCGAGAATCAAAACTCGAGGTAAGATGCACCAATACAACGTGGGAGCACCTTTCGAATGAATCGCCATTGACATCGCAGGGCCCTTTCCGGAAACCGACAATGGTAATCGGTATATACTCGTAGTGATGGACTACTTCAGTAAGTGGCCGGAAGCGTTTCCGATCCCTAACCAGGAAGCCAGAACCGTGGCGGAGCAGATCGTCTACAATTGGGTTAGCAGATTCGGTGTGCCCTTGGAATTGCATTCTGACCAAGGGCGGAACTTCGAGTCAAGAATCTTCCAAGAGATGTGTCAACTACTCGGAATCAAAAAGACAAGGACAACCCCGCTTCATCCACAGTCGGACGGTATGGTGGAGCGTTTCAATAGGACTTTGGACGAACATCTCTCGAAGGTCGTAGGTGACTACCAACGGGATTGGGACCGGCAGATTCCCTTGTTTTTGATGGCCTATAGAAGTGCCGTGCATAGCACTACTCGACATACGCCGTTCGAAATCTTATTTGGTGGAATAGCTCGTTTACCCAGTGAGGTGAAATTTGGATCTCCTACCAATGAGCCCAGAAATGAAGAAGAGTACGTGGCGGACCTTAGGGAAAGGCTTAGGGACATACACCAAAGGACCAGAAGGCAGATTAAGATGACGAGCGACCGCATGAAGACCAGGTATGATGCCAAGGCAACAACGTCAGGATTCCAGGAAGGAGATCTGGTGTGGCTGTATAATCCCCATCGCCAAAAGGGGAAATCACCTAAATTACAGCGGAACTGGGAAGGTCCCTACAGAATAGTAACCCGCATCAACGATGTTGTCTACCGCATCCAGCGAGGACCGAGGGCCAAAATGAAAGTGGTTCATGTGGACCGACTGAGTCGATACAATGGCCGAAGTGAGGATGCATTTGTTCGGGACGAACACGTCTAAGAGGGGGGCAGTGTAGCATAATAATAACTACGCTCCTATGTCTATGCAGCAAATTCCGAAGTGACTTTCCATTCTGGCAGAATTTTGGTTCGAGCTGTCCTTTCATTCGAGGTTCGTGTCTGGGACGAAATCTCCACAGCTCATGTCAACGAAAGAGACGAATAATATCAGGGATAAAAGGGAATTATAACTGCAAGAATTATTTCTCTTGTTCCAGTGGTCGAAGAATTTGCTAGAAGTTTCTGGCTATCAGAAACTTCTGCTATATAAGGACAGATGGCGATTGAGAAAGCAGCAGTAGTTTCTAAACTGTGGCGAAGAGATTAGAAAAGTGATAATGGGCGAAGTTGTAATTTTGTGATAAATTGAAAGTTGAGATTTAACAAGAAGAAGTAATTAGTTTGGATTTGTGAATTAAGTAATCGAAAGGAGATAAAGTGATTTGAGAGGACAGAGACCTTGTAAGAAAAGAATTGCGAAGAATAGTATAGTGTGAACCTGAATTGTTCTATAGACTAGAAAATAAAGAAATAAATTTCACAGAATATTGTTTTATCTACTCGAGCCGTAGCTCGCATATTACAATATTATAGGAGGTGTTGTTACGACTGGGCTGCTCGGGTGTTGAGCCAACCGAGTTCTGCGGAGGACCCGGACAGCTCAACCTCCGAGCAGCAGAGTCTGGAGTACATTATTGTTGAATCGTTTCTTTATTATCAAGTTGTGTTGGTTTACATAGTAATTGTTGTTTCTTATTAGGGATTGTGTGACTTTAGATATAAGTCAGTAATTTGGTGATATAGTATTTTATTTTGAATTGCTGGTGAGATTTGATTGAGAGAAATTTCATTTGAGTGGACCATGTTTTGTTAATACGAGTTAGTTGGATTGGATTGAGTAGCAGATATGTTTTGGTAGATTGGCTTGGGTGGTGTTTGAGTCAAAATGTTAGTGAGTGGGAGAAAATGAGTTGCTTTGTTTTGGTGTGGGTTAAGAATTACTGGGCATGTATTTGTGTTTTTTTCTTTTGTTGATGCATCTGCGGGGGAGGGAGTCTGTATTGGAGTGGCTGTATGTTTAGGAGTAGACTGATTAGCGGCATTTTCTAGAATTGTGCCAGTTACTTCTGGCTGGGATGTAATTTTTGTGACTTCTGGAGTTATGTCAGTTACTTCTGGCTGTGATGTGTTTTTTATGACTGCTGAGTAGGTTGCCGAGAGCCATGCTACATTTCTTGAGAGTTTGTATCTTTGAGTTTCTTTAGCTTGAAGGTAGCGTGGGCAGGATTTGGAAGATGATGGATGCTCCTGGGGGCAATTGGCACATTTTGTTTCTGTACACTTTTCGGGGACGTGGGGGGTAAATTGCATGAAGCGTTGCCTCTGCATCTTTTGGAGGTGTGGCCAAGAAGCTGGAAGTTTTCGGCAGCGCATGGGGTTAAGGACATATTCAGAGACCTTAACGTTATACCATGCAGTATTGACAGAGCTAGGAGGTCGGTAAAGGTCGAATGTAAGTAAAAGACCTCCGGTGAGGCACTGTTTTCCATCAATTGTTTTTTTTTTTTTAAATTTGTAAACATCTATGACACCTAGTTATTTAATTTCCTGTATGATTTCTAATTCGAGAGTATTTTTGAGAAATGGGGCATAGATCGTCCCCTTAGACGCGTTTAGGGGTGAAAGGTTACAGATATCGGGCAGAGATTGGAAAGCATTTTTTTCGTGAGAAACAGATCGGCTACTTTTTGCGATTTGGTTAATATGAGAATGTTGCCATCGTGCATTTGCTTGTTTTTTTCATAGGTAGTACTTATGTTATAAATGGCTTTTTTTAGGAGGAATACGCTGAGCGATGAGAGTGGCTTATTAACATCTGTTGGGGAGATGATTATAAATTTGGGGTTACGTGATACCGCGTGTGTTGGGAAAATATTATTTAAGTCTATGGGTGGGATGGAAGGATTCCAGTGCACTGAACCGGTTTCCCGGAGGCCCTGGGGCCATGGTATTTATTTTTTTCTATGCAACTATGCTCCACTCACTAACAACTCGCGATGAAAGAGAGAAAAATAAATGTACGTATGTGCTATGTAAATAGCGAAAAACACACCAAAGTAAACAGGAGAAAACACTATCTGTTAATCGAAGTTGCCGCCCCGAGGCACTGTCAGTCGGTGACTGACATAAAAATGTTTATTGTTCGTTTTCTATTAATCTGGGATACATCCATACATACATATGTATGTACACTGCAAGCCAAAAGTTTGAGGAATACCTAGACAACTGACTTCATTCATGCATGGAGATTGAATTTTATGAATTACATTGGGTTATTTTACCTAAATTGTCTACCTGAACAATACACAACGCATTCAGACAATAAAAGTTGGATTTTGCACCCACGTTTTTAAACAGTGTGCGTTTTGTTTACAAATGTGGGGAAAACCGCTTTTGTGATTTATTGAGTGTTTAGGTTTTTCATAATTATTAAATTTTATGACTTTTGGCTGTTGATTCAACACTTGTTTATGACTCCTTACATCAAAAGGGTTCTCAAATCCCAAAATTTGTCAACCTTTATTGCAAGGGTCTTACATAAAAGCCACATTTTGAAGTCATAAGAATTTATTTGAGATGAAGAATCTTCTTGAGTAAACAACTCGTTAAAAATGGGAAAAGTCGCGGAAACCACAATCGAGAAACGATCTGCAATCATCACCTTCTTAAAGAAGGCAAATCGCAGCGGGTAGTTGCTTCGCAGTTGAAGGTATTAAGGTGCTGCGTTCAACGTACCATTGAACGGTACGCTCAAACTGGAAGTCTTAAGGATAAACCACGGGCAGGACGTCCTAGAGCTACAACTAAACACAAGAATCGAGTCACAACAAGCAAACGAAGTAGACGAAAAACAGCACCTGAAATACGCGTCGAAGTAAATGAAGCACGGAATGAACCGCTGTCCTTGACAACGATCAAATGAAGATTAAGACATGCTGGATTATTTGGGCGAATTGGTTGCGACAACCCCTGCTGCGACCACAAAACAAGCAAAAAAGTTTAGAATGGACCAAAAAGCATAAAGACTGGACGGGAGAAGATTTCCACAGAGTTTTATGGAGCGATGAATCCAAGTTCGAGGTATTTGGCACGAAACTGAGAGTTTTCGTTCGACGCAGCGCTGAATAAAAGATGTTACCAGACTGTGTTGTTCCTACCGTCAAGCATGGAGGTGGTTCTGTTATGGTCTGGGGATGTTTCTCTTCAAGTGGAGTGTTTAATCATTTTTTCTTCTTTTTAATAATTTCCTTTATGTTAAAAACAAAATGAAAATATTTTTCTTCTTATTTTCGTTTCATATATGTATGTTCCCCGTTCATTTTGCATGATTATTATTCTACTAAAGAGTTTTTTTTTTCAATGTTTGATTTTGTTTTTCCTTCGAGCACTGAGGGCAGCCTCAAACTTTTGGCCTGCAGTGTATATGCTGTCGCGGTCGTAATATTAAGTGTCGTCATATTAAGTGTAATGAGGTGGGTTAATAATGTTCTCCCAATTCTTCACCACTTATAACTGTATTCTTTAATGTTTGTAAAACCCAGTGATGGAGTGAAATAAATAGGTATAAGGAGAGTTAAGCTGGGCATTCACCATCATTCATGAATGTCATTCTCCGCGATTGCGCACCGACCGAACTCCTCGCAACTTTGTCCAGTGGCAAGAAATCGTAATGTTGCTGGAAGGTGTTGTGTAGGAGATATAGAATCTCTCATTACTGTGTCTTTCGTTCGTATTAATGGCGCGACCATGTCCACTCGGTGAATGTTTGAAGATCTATTCAAAGATAATTTTTATAATCTAGTGGAGAGGTTACCTCTAGTCCTTTTAAAAGATTTTCATGAGTAAACCTTTGCCTTTTAAGTAACCAATCCTTCGTCCAATATTTATGTTTACGTCGTTTTTTGGTTCGCGTTTTTTTTTCTGTCACTCAAAATTTTGTAAATAACAATGCCAAGACTTCACTCATTTTAAACACAGTTCGTCTGAAGACCCTTCTATTTCCGCTGTGGAAGCAAAATTGAGGAATGTCGTTCATGAATGAAACTGGATGGTCTGCGAAAAAAAAAAACTAAAAAAAAACAACACGCGGGAATGACATTCATGAATGATGGTGGATGCCCAGCTTTAAAGAGTAGACAGATATAGAGAGAGAGTGGGGTAACGATTTGAGTTAATTTCAAATCTGAAAATTATAGGTTTCGGTTCTGAAAATATTGAAGGCAAGTTATTTCACATTCGTGTTGAATTATAACTGTATTATTTATTGTTTGTAAAACCCAGTGATAGAGTGAAATAGAAAGGTATAAGGAGAGTTAAAGAGTGGACAGATAAGGAGAGAGAGTGAGGTAACGATTTGAGTTAATTTGAAATCTGAAAATTATAGGTTTCGATTCTGAAAACACAGGCAAGTTATTTCACATTCGTGTTGAATGGCAAGAAAAAAATTTTCTACGGTGGTGGGTGTACGCGAAACCGTGCTCTAAAGCACATGTATGTATGTGCATAATAGGCTACGCATGTAATATGATTAAACAGACGAACATGCAGTACACAGCTATGTAAAAACGAAATAAATACAAATAAAAACTACATCAAAGTCGGCTCAGGCTTTCTTCAGTTGTAGATATGTAGATAGATAATAATGATTTATTCAATTCAAAGAATAGATACAGAAAAAAATTTACAAATCATGATATGGCATGGCTAACATACTCTTTACCCCAGATATGAATTCTCATTGAAATCGTTAAAACCATTTTCAGGAAAATGTAATTTTCTTAAAGTTGAGATTAAGTGCAGTACCGTTAATTTTGAAGAGAATGGAAATTCAAATTTCCCCTCTAGGCACCCCGTTTAAGCTGCAGTCCGAGATACAGATAGACAGAATTGCGAGACCAACTTTTCTGAGCTAATCTATTGTAATATGCGAGCTACGGCTCGAGTAGATAAAACAATATTCTGTGAAATTATTTCTTTATTTTCTAGTCTATAGAACAATTCAGGTTCACACTATACTATTCTTCGCAATTCTTTTCTTACAAGGTCTCTGTCCTCTCAAATCACTTTATCTCCTTTCAATTACTTAATTCACAAATCCAAACTAATTACTTCTTCTTGTTAACTCTCAACTTTCAATTTATCACAAAATTACAACTTCGCCCATTATCACTTTTCTAATCTCTTCGCCACAGTTTAAAAACTACTGCCCCCTTTTGATCGCCATCTGTCCTTATATAGCAGAAGTTTCTGATAGCCAGAAACTTCCAGCAAATTCTTCGACCACTGGAACAAGAGAAATTCCAAGATGACAATCATTCTTGCAGTTATAATTCCCTCTCATCCGTGTTATTATCCGTCTTTTTCGTAGACATGAACTGTGGAAACCGCAGACACGAACCTCGAATGAAAGGACACTTCGAACCAAAATTCTGCCAGAATGAAAAGACACTTCGGAATTTGTTGCATCATACTTTTAGGGAGCGTAGTTATTATTATGCTACAATACGTTGCCGTTCCCCTTCTACGGCCGAAGAGCAAGGACGTGAGTTAGGGAACGAATATGAAAAACTGAGGGTACTGTCATCAGCGAAGGAATGGATTGGATTAGAAGTTGCAGACAAGAGATCATTTATAAAAATAAGAAAGAGAGTCGGAGACAAAACAGAGCCTTGGGGAACACCAGCATTTATTTGGTGAATTGCAACTCGTATTGAACGCCCCGAAAGGTAATTTCTAATCCATTGAAGAAGAGACTCATCGATGCCATATGCACGCATTTTCGCCAAACTCTGTCAAATGGTACCACTTCTCGGTGAGATATGCCATCAAATCACCAGTGGACCTGTTGCTACGAAAACCATACTGCCGGTCATTAAGGAGTTTACGTGAATCGAGAAATTTCATAAGCTGACGATTTATCAGCGTTTCCATGACCTTGGAAAGAAGGGACGTAAGTGCAATGGGTCGGTAATTGGACGGGGAGGAAGATTCGCCTTTTTTGGGGACGGGCTGGATAAATGCTGTTTTCAATCTACTCGGAAAGAGCCCTGGAGAGTAGGATAGACAGAAAAGCTTACGCAGAGGTTTTGCCAGCGTAGAAGAACACCTCTTCAGAACTATGGGGGGGATACCATCTGGACCAGCGGATTTGTGTATGTTGAGACCTTTGAGTACTCCTGCATGTGTACGAGTGCGAAAATGGACTTGTCCCATGGAAAATTTGACGCTCTCAAATACAGGTGACGAAGTATTATCTGGCAGCGTGGAGTTCGCTGCAAAGTGAGCAGCAAGCAGATTAGCTTAGTCTAAGGAGCTGACAGCTGGAATGTCATTGTAAATGAGCGTGGGGATGGCAGATGAGGCAGAATTTTTAATATTTTTGACAAATGACCAACAATTTTTACTACCTTTGGGACATTGTAGGATTTTTTGCCTCAATTTTTGGTCATGTAAGAATTTTACACGTCGAATATGGGCATTGCAGTCTTTTCTGGCTTGTTTAAACTTCTTTCGGTTTTCCTCAGATTTGTTGGCTTTATAAGACCGAAAACTTACTTCTTTCAACCTGATAGCCTCTTTACAGCTATGGTCAAACCACGAGTTTGCCTTAGGTTTAATGCTCTTTATGCTGTTAGGAATAAAGTCATTCATACCTAAGAGTATAGTGTTAGTGATCATATCAGCAGCGGCATCCACGTCGCTATCGAGGAAGCATAGCGACCAGTTAAAACTCCTAAAGAAGCTATTAAGGCCGCTCCAGTTGGCTTTCTCGTATTGCCATACTTTTCTTTTAGGAGTTTTTTCTTTAACTGAGTGGTCGGAGTACGAGAATTTAGCTGATACGATATTATGGTCAGACCGACCTAGAGGCGCTAAAACATCAATAGTGTATTTATCAGGGTGCGAAGTAAGAAACAAGTCCAAAGTGTTGGCGGAATGACTTTCAATGTCCGGTATACGTGTAGGCTCATTTACAAGCTGAGTCAAATTGTTTACCTAAGCGAAAAGTTCAACATACCTTCCTTCGGGTGTTGTCTGGCCAGAATGTTGAAGCCAATCCGAATTGTGTATATTGAAATCGCCCGCAATGACGATTTCAGTATGAAGGTACAAAGAGACAATTCGAGTGATGGAATCGGACAACGCATCAAATTCGTCAAAAGTTGAGTTGCTGTCCACACTAGGGCTTCTGTAAATAAAGCAGTAGTGAATTATTTGCTTACGGACGGTGAATTTTAGCCATTTGAAATTAAATTCCAGGTTGAAACAGTGGCCATACTGTGGTGGAACTTGGTAAGCAATATCACTACGGACGTAAATGGCGAGGCCACGGTGGGGAAAGAATAATGACACTAAGTTATATCCAGGCAGTTTCAAATCGGAAAATTCTTCAACTACCTGTGTTTCACTTAGTGCCAAAACAGCTGGTTTATGGGAATGGGCGTGGGCGTACACATCAAAGAAATTCATTCGAAGCCCACGAATGTTGGTAAGATCAACCCTAAATTCCCTCATCACTACAACATAGAAACACAAAAAGACACAACTCGGACGTAACTAAGCGAAGCTGTGAACTGAAGATCCATTGAATAGTTTTCCAAAAAAAACCGTCGCAGGTGCTATGCCCAAACGACAATCAGCTAAGGTCCGCTCATTTTTCATTTCATTTTTAATGCATTTTTTTATTAATTAATACATTATAACTTACATGCTAGACAAAAAACGCTTAAAACTAGCTTAACTAACTTAACTATTCTTATTCTAACTTACTGGTCCTATGCGAGCGCTCTAAGTCAAACCTGGTACTTAAAACTATGTCTTTCGACGTAACTAACTTAAGATTCTTTATTTATTTATTTTATTATTCTATTAATTATTACAACTAAGAAAAATGTTTAATCAATGGAAAAAACTTAGTATATAAAATAAATCTTAAAATATCTTATTCTACCTTAATCTATCTTACTCTACCTTACGTAATTATATACGTACTTTTTTTTTGATTTTTTTCTTTTTTTTTGTGTATCAAGTGCTGTTTTTTTTATTTTAATTTTTTTTTTGTGCTTCTTTTTTTTTATATATATTTTTTAAATTTTTTTTTTTTTTTTATTTTATCCAAGTTTATCCAACATTTTTTTTTTATTTTATTTATTTATCTTCTTTTTTTTAATTTTTTTTTTACCCAAACACAATATATCTAAAATACCTAAACCTAAACTATGTAAGTCGGCCATAGGCAAGAACAGCCAACTTTAAACCTCAAACAGGCTACCCTGGATTAGGGGGAAATGACGAAGGAGTTCCCTCTCTTTCGGCTAGCCACCAGAAATGACCGTACTGACGTTGTACGTCCTCAACATCACGACCCGATACCGCCCTACTAAACCGGAGACGCTCCACACTGCCGTGTGCAACGTCTCTGTCGTAGTTGAGTCGCCTATCCACAGCTGTCCGAGCAACGTGGAAGATTAGCGGCACCGCCAATCTGTCCTGGACCTTTCTCATCAAAATAGAGGAACGTCTCTGGGGGAACAAAGCAGTTAAGGCGCACTCTCTCGTGATCTTCATAATTGGGGTAATAAGCCCCAGAGATCAGGTTGTTCGTCGAGCTCATTGCTCTTGCAATGTGCCTTCGAATCAGCCTGATAACGAAATTATCCACTCTTATTAGATTAGCCCTGTTGTATAGGACCTCATTGGGATAGAATTTTATGTACTGGGACTCTGGTGTTCTGTATAAATGAAGTCAAGCCCGAAGGCAAGCCCTCTCAAACACCCTAATCTTTTCCAACAAGCTTGCTCCCACGTTGAACCACACGGGGCGTCCATATACGAGCATGGGCCGGATGAGGGCCATCTAGCAGATTACCTTTACCCTTGCATCGAGTTGCTTGCTATAAAAAAGTCTCTTTGTAAGGGCAAAAGCACCTTTGGCTCTGGCCAGAGCAGCATCTATATGTTTGTTAAAATATAGGTATTGGTCTAACCAAAGCCCCAGGTATCTGACTACACTTCGACTCGCAAGTGGCTGTCCGTGCGGTCCAACTATTGAGAACTTTCGCCAATTCTTTCTGGTATCCCTAGAGGCACCAGACAACGGCGTCCTAAAAAGAATGGTTTCCGATTTCTGGAAGTTGATCTTCAACTTCCAATCATCGCAATATCGCTGAATCTTATCGAAGTCACGTTGCAAGAGAATTGCAATGACCTCGATTTTTGGTCCTGATCTGTACGTGATCAAGTCGTCTGCGTACGCTATGGCATGGTGAAGTGATCCTATGAGATCGCTCGTGTAAATGTTGAAAAGGATCGGTGAATTAACCGCACCTTGTTGCAGACCGTTTTTAATTAGAAATGTTCCAGCAGAAGTCACATTGCATTTTTGACAATGAACTGTCTACTGGTGAGCATGTTATGAAGTATGTACAGCAGTGGTTTGCTTATGCCCAGCCTGCTTAGCTTGTAGAAGAGTCCCTCTAACCATACGGTGGCGAAGGCCTTCTCCAAGTCAATCAGGCAGGCACCCGTGCACTGTTTCTTGCTTTTGTTCCATTGGATATCCGATACCAGTTTAGACGCGGCATGTATTGTATCATGCTCCGCCTTAAAACCGAATTGGTTATCCGGAATTATATTACTGTTCTCAGTCCACTTAAGCAGGGCCCTATTGATCACTTTCTCGAATACCTTGCTGATGTTCGGAAGGAGACTTATCGACCGGAGATTTGCCGGATTGGAAGTGTCCTTACCCCTTTTGGGGATGGGTTGTATCACTGCTGTTTTCCAATGCGCTGGATAATGTGCATTATTCAGCGCATTGTTAAACAGAGTGGTGTAAATGTCCACCGCTTCTAGAGGGAGATGTCGAAGCACAATGTTCGACACTCCGTCGATTCCCATAGATTTCTTCTTTCTTAATGATGCGAAGATCGTTTGGAGTTCTACCTTCGATACGTACGGGAGGTGAACCATTTCATTGGCGATGGCATTGTTTGCCAAGTTTTCGTCATTGAACCCGGTAAAGCCAGTATTCTCGGATCGTCAGTGCTCTATATCATTTCGAAGATAGAAGTTGTGCACAAGGACGCGATTTTCCAGGTCGTGGTGCGGGCAAATGGTATCATTCACCTTGTACACTTCCTGGAAAGTCGCTCCTATAGCCTCTACCTTCTCCTGCGGATCTTCGATCACAAAGAAGTTGTCATCCTCTACTGCGTTATCTGGATCTATACCTGCTGTTATAAGTATTCGTCCATTGTTCGTCGTTCGGGGGATCTTAAGACACGGAAGGTCATTTTGATTATTCCTCCGAAATATTTTAGTTATTTGCGGGAACATACTCGGGTTGTTGGATTTTACAGCCCGAATTCTGTTGTTCCAATGCAAATTTACAGAAAATCTGTAATGTTCTCTAATTAATTTTTGGAGGTTTTTAATCAACGACTTCAGTGTCCTAACCTCCGAGTTTTGTCTGCCAGTAAACTGTCTGTACAAGGTTTTTAGTCTCGACAGCAGTCTACTTTTGTGTTGGTGTAGTGCGTCAATTGTTGCATTGCGGAATATGTCTGCGTTGTCAGTATGTTGATACCGAGGTATCGTATTGTCCATAGTTCGTTTAATTGTCTCGTCCATTTGTTTTAGGTACCAGTCAATCTCCTCGTTTGACAGATTCCTATTGGACGGTGGGTAGAGCGAATTCGAGGAGAGTGCTCTTGTCAAAGTTCTTGAGAAGCGAGTCCAACGCGTCCTACTATAATTGTAGGAGTACGTTTGGACAAACTCCTCCAACTCCGCACTTTCGTTGGGAATCGTTATTAGGCACTAAGTCCGCAATGGTCACTGTCATACACAAATGTGTGCAGACAGTTTATAGTTTGTCGGTCAGTTGTAACCGTACGTCGAACAGCATAAGATCTAGATAGGAGCCGCTTCTAGGAAACGACGGACTATCCGTAGCTTTCAAATCGAGTTTATACTCGACACTGTGCCGACCCCACCAATTGAATAGTAGGTTCCCTCTAGGATTAGGTGTGTTGTTTCCCCAATCTCTATGTTTGGCGTTAAGATCTCCGGCCATGATTAAATAATTCTCCTCCGACTCCAGCCTTAGGCATCGAAAAAGTGTCTCGAGCTCTGAAATAAATAAAGTAGATTGAGTAGCTTCAGGTGCATAGAGTGCGACCAAGTACATCCTCTTTCCACTACGGAGAGGGATGCACACGATACACGCTTCCAGCTCCTGGAACCTTCGCACTTCACCGCTGTACATAACTTTAAATTGCAGTTGTTTGTGTATGAAGATCGCAACACCTCCTCCTTGTGTGGAGTTGGGTCGGTCTCTTCTGACAATATTGTATTTATTGTGCCCCAATTTGTGCTTCTGGGATAGCTTTGTTTCGCTAACCATAAGCACATCAGGGGTTTGGTCTTCAAGCAACTTAAACAATACGGCTCTTCGCTCGATCCTAATCAGTGAATTCACATTCACCGCAAGGATCTTCAAGGATTGCTCCTCCATGTTCGTACCCATTACGACTGAAGGTGCGTTAAGCCCGGCAGAAGTGCGTAGATCTGGTCCACCCGCTTCGCCTGCTCCTGTACCTGACGTTGAAGCTGCTCCATATTCCCTTGGATAGAGAGCAAGATGGCCAGCAAGTCAGTTTGAGCCTCCGATGCTCTAAGCGCTGGGGCCTGAGAAGCAACCTTCGGTCTTTTCTGTTCCGCGTTTCCCCGACCTGCCGCCATTTGGGCGTAGGTCACTTGGGGAGTCACGGATTGTGTTTGAATTGGAGCAGGTGGACGTTTCACTACAACCTTCTCCTGACGAACCAGATTTACTTTCTTAATATACTGGAACTTAGGACAACCCCGATAGTTTGCGGTGTCCCGAGTTCCTGCATAAAGCACACGAGAGCTGGCTCTTATCTGCCACTCCATCCTTACTCAGAGTGCATTCCTCTGCTTTGTGGTTCCTTCCACACTTGACACATCGAGGCTGCATTTCACAGTTCGACGCGGCGTGCCCGAACCTTTGGCAGCGAACACATTGCAAAATGTTTTCGCTCCTTCTTAATTTTTCCCATGCGACAACCTGGTAGTCTAGGACTTTAATACTCCTTAGACCATCCAGCTTGCTATTGGGTGAAAGCTGAACTAGGAAGAACGGCAGCTTCCGCTTCTCCCTTTTTGCCTTAGCTGTGGTGAATGGCTTGACCCCTACGAATTCGAGCTCGTTGCACTCTTTCTCTTTAAGCAGCGCAAGGAGCGTCTCCGGATCAGTAGACGGGTCTATCCCCCTCAGCAGCATTGTTTGCCGCTTTTCCCCCTTCGGGGTGAAGGAGAAGAACTCCGTCGTCGTGTCCTTTAACAAATCCTTAATTTTTTTATACTGTTCCACTGTATTGCAGTGGATAGAATGCCTGTCTACATTTAAACGTTTAATTGAAAAATTATTGCCAATGGCCGACTTACATAGTTCAATTGTGTCCTTTAACTCTACCTTGTACGTGTTATTTGGCGGCACCCTGGTCATCGTACTCGTCTTCTGTTGCTGAAGTTGCTGTTGCTGTTGTCTCTGCTGTGCTGCTGCTTCTGTTGCACCACCATTTTTTTTTTTTTTCATTTTTAATGCATTTTTATTTCATAATTCATTATAACTTACATGGTAGACAAAAGACGCTTAAAACTAGCTTAACTAACTTAACTATTCTTATTTTAAATTACTGGCCCTATGCGGGCGCTCTAAGCTAAACCTAATACTTAAAACTATGTCTTTCGACGTAACTAACTTTATTTATTTATTTATTTTATTATTCAATTAACTATTGATACTAAGAAAAATGTTTAATGAGTTGAAAAAACTTAGTATATGTACTTTTTTTTAATGTTCTTATATATAAAACTTATAAACTACCTTAAAATAAATCTTAAAACTATCTTATTCTAAATTAGCCTACCTTACGTATTTTCTACGTAATTTTTTTTTTTTATTTTTTTATCGAGTGCTATTTTTTTTATAATTTTTTTTTTTATGTTTTTTGCGCTTTTTTTGTATTTTTTTCAACCAAGTGCTGTGTGGATATATATATGTATATATATTTTTTTTTTTCTATCGTTACCTACACCTACCTAAACTACCTATACCTAAACTATGTAAGTCGGCCATGGTCAAGAACAGCCAACCTCAAACATTAAACAGGCTAGCCTGGATTAGGGGGAAACGACGAAGGAGTTTCCTCTCTTTCGGCTAGCCACCAGAAATGACCGTACTGACGTTTTACGTCATCAACATCCCGACCCGATACCGCCCTACTAAACCGGAGACGCTCCACACTGCCGTGTGCAACGTCTCTGTCGTAGTTGAGTCGCCTATCCACAGCTGTCCGAGCAACGTGGAAGATTAGCGGCACTGCCAATCTGTCCTGGATCAGACCTTTCTTATCAAAATAGAGGAACGCCTCTGGGGGAACAAAGCCGTTAAGGCGCACTCTCTCATGATCTTCATAATTGGGGTAATAAGCCCCGAAGATCAGGTTGTTCGTCGAGCTCATTGCTCTTGCAATGTGCTTTCGAATCAGCTTGATTTTTGTTGGGCAGAAATTATCCACTCTTATTAGATTAGCCCTGTTGTATAGGACCTCATTGGGATAGAATTTTATGTACTGGGACTCCGGTGTTCTGTATAAATGAAGGCAAGCCCTCTCAAACACCCGAATCTTTTCCAACAAGCTTGCTCCCACGTTGAACCACACGGGACATCCATATAAGAGCATGGGCCGGATGAGGGCCATCTAGCAGATTACCTTTACCCTTGCATCGAGTTGCTTGCTATAAAAAAGTCTCTTTGTAAGGGCAAAAGCACCTTTGGCTCTGGCCAGAGCAGCATCTATATGTTTGTTAAAATAAACCAGAATAAATAAAATATTTCGGAGGAATAATCAAAACGACCTTCCGTGTCTTAAGATCCCCCGAACGACGAACAATGGACGAATACTAATAACAGCAGGTATTGATCCAGATAACGCAGTAGAGGATGACAACTTCTTTGTGATCGAAGATCGGCAGGAGAAGGTGTTACGAGGGCCTGTACCCCGTCCAATAACAAAAAAAAAAAAAAAAAAAAAATGATTACTCCAGCGATCCCACGATGGTATTTGTCGTCGTCGTCCTCTCGTCCTGTCCTACTGTCCTTGTGCATCCTCGCACACGCACATCACATTGCAGGGGTGGGGTTTTGATGGACCAATTAATAATAAAAGAAAAAAAGGAAAACAAATTCCAACATACCTGTTGTCCGTTGTACCTACGGACATCATCCCTCCCATAGCCAGGTTCCCTTTTGGATTTAGGGTTATTTTGCTTCCTTGTGCACCTTTGTGCACAGAAAGCGATGCGCACACACCCACCCCAGTCCAAGGGTGGGTTTTCTTTTATTTTTTTGAAGAAAATTACAGAAAAAAGGTAACTACAAAAAAAAACACAGCGATTCGCCTCGCAAAATTAGAAAATAAAATAAATGTCAATAATCAGCTGACATGAGGGAGGGAGATACACCCGTCTCTCTCTCGCAAGAAAATTAATGGCGATCGGGAAATTATCTGTGGTTCAGGGATAAGATAAAAAAAAACGTAGAATTCATTTGTCCATTATTTTTATATTATATGTTTATATTGTATATTTTTTTGTTGGGCAGAAATTTTGTTTTGGGTTACGGGAGAAGGGTCGTAGGTTATATTAAGTATGTTAGGTAAGTCAGTTAACAATAGTATATGTCAGGTTAGTGTATTTATGGATGTTATCGCTCAGGATTTTTTTTATTCAAAACGAACATTTTGTAACTGACAATGACGAAACGTAAGACATTGGAAAGGGAAATTTCTCATTTCAATGTCCCGAAAAAAAAAAGGAAAACACTACCCATAGCCGACAAAGACAAAACATGACAAAGGAAAGGGGAAAAGACTGACGAAGAGAGGACAAAGTCGAAACAAGAAAAGAAGGGGAAAAGTAGGACAATGGGAAACAGATAACCCAGATAAATGAAACGGGGTTAGTACATCGACCCCAAGAAAATCATTTCCTCAAGTCAAGTGCGAACAGCTGGTCGCCACAACTGAGAAAAGAATTTGTCGGTAGCACTAAAATACAGTGAGGCGAAGACCTACTGTAGAAAATTAATTTCTGTCGATTTTCGATTTTCTTGGTAAGTTGGCACAACAGAATTTTTAAAAGTTTAGTGGCCTAAAATAAATTTTTAAGGAAAGAATAGAGCAAACCTGAGGACAACAAATAAAACTGGGGGAGCACATAGTACAGGAGACAAACGCAGGAGACATCAGACATAAAGGTATGATCAATAAAATTAGGAGCGCTTGTGGGTAATTTTTTTAAAACAATTTTTAAAACAAAGGCAGTGAGTGTAGCGGAGTGGCGTAGGCCCCAGAAATTCTGTCGCTTGCAGTTTTCTGTCAGGGCCGGTTCAGGCACACACCGTTGCAACTGGACAAGGTCCGGTGCAGGCAGTGGGTAGCGGTAGCGGTGGTCCGCAATAAGAACAAGAAGCAAACGGTGCTCCCCCAACGAGAAAAGAAAAATTCAACGTTCCAGGAGGTGCTCCGTGGGACACTAGTGAAAGTGAATTAAAATTTTTCTAAAGTGTTAGATACCACTCCTTCTGAGTTGAGCCTACAGTGAACTCTTTGAGGCTGCATATTTTTTTTTGATTTTAATTTCATTTAGATTTTGCTTTGTGTGAATTAAAATTTTTGAGTTAAAATTCTTGAATATTAAGGTAAATTAAGATTAGAATTAGTTTTTTGTGAATTCTGCTGAGAATCTATAGTGTCTAACGTCGCGTTGAACTCCATAATAGAACAAAGTCAACATCCTTCATCGTGCTGCCGGCAGGACACCGGGGGGACCAGAAAACCGTATAAAAAAAAAAACCGTGAGTACCTTTTTGAGTCAATTGTGTCAAAAAAAAAAAAAAAAAATATATATATTCTTAGCAGAAAGGATAGGTTTGAATAGTATATTTAAGACAAAAAAAAATTTATAATAAAGTGAATAGGGCGATGAGCCAACCAAAGAATTTTTAAAAGGATATGGGGTATTTCTACTCAAATATGAGTGAATAATTTTTTTATTTGGTGTGTGGATGGCCGGTCGGGCCGTCCTTCTATAGATGAACGGTGACAGGACAGGACGACTACAAACGATGACGACACAACGTAACGACTGACTAACCTCCACTACAACAGACTTAGGTCGTGACTGGGAAGCGCGTTCAGGGGCCATCTCTCGCAATCATTGGCCAGAGAGATGGCAATTGGTTGTGTCACTAGACACACAGGGTGGGCAGGCCAGCTTCTGCCACTTCCACCAGGCATTCCTCGGGTGCCGGACGAACCCGTTTGGCAGGGAGAGAAAATGGGAAGGACAATTGACGCAGTAGGGAGTAGAGTTAGGTTAGGTTAAGATAGTTAGGGTTAGTTCTAGGATTTAGCTTAAGTCGCTAGGTTAGTCTAGGTTTAGTTTAGGATAGTTAGGGTAAGTTCGCGGAGTCCTTCCCAATCTTTCTCCTGGCCATGGGCACAAGCCCTTGGATTTTCCTTTTACTTTCTTTTCTAATTTTTTTTTTATTCCGTCCGATGTCTAAAGTAGAGTAGCTTTCTTCTTTCTTTTGTTTTTTTTTCAAAATGGCACGAGATTTTGTGTGCTGAGCAGGTGGTGTGAAGTAAGTTGGACAAGAACCACCCCGTCCGACGAGCTGAGCCGAGCAACCGCGAGCGTGCCGCCGTCCTCCTTACTCGCACCGAAGACGCCTCCGTGGCCAAGCCTAGCTCACAACAATGGCGCCCAACGGTATTTTTACCAACACCGGCTATTAGAGGCACGATTGCGACTCCAAGGGGACGATTTTCCTTTTTGAAGGTCGTCACCTTGGACTCATATCAATCAGCCTCATTCGCGATTAGATTTTTTTCAATTTTTAAATAATTTTTTTTTTACTTTCCTATCTTTTACATTCAAGGGCTGTAAATGCTCCTTGCTTAGTCACAGACTGAAGACAGCACTCCAATCCTCAGGCTATAAGCTAGTGGATCCTGTGAGGTAATTGGAGGTCTGTGAATAAGCAAAGAGCGGGACAAGGTGGAAAGGCCGAATGCTAGCCGCTGTCCTAGAATGGTGACGTGTAGTCATATTCTTCGTGAGGCGCAAGCATAAGCCGCGAAGCTTTGTCCGTGTTGGAGTTGATCTGGGAAATCCTGGCCAGCCTTCTATTGGGTATTACCTGATAGCAAGTAGTGGTAAGGAAGGAAAGGATCGGCTTTAACACCTCGTCAAGTATCCGAGGCACCAGTCACTACCCGACGATACTGACTTTACCCTGACGAGAACAGACAGACTCACATCTATAGAACGGTTACTGGAGAACCTGAACAAAAATCCACACACCAAAGCACATAATACACCCATTTTAATAATATTTCTTAGCATTTTGATTTTTTTTAGCATTTCGTTTTTCACCCGTTTATTATTTTTTTTATATGCCTTTTTTTTTGATTTCTTTTACTATTTTTACGATTCTACGATTTTATTCCTTTTACTACTATTTTTTTTTTCCTGTTTTTGAATTTTTTTATTATTTATTTTTCTATTCTATATTTTTTTTTCTACCTTTTCTTTGAATTTTTTTTTTATTATTTTATTAGGGTTTCGCGTTTTTTTTTTTACTTCTACTACTACTTATCTTATTTATTTTCTGAATTTTTTTTTGAATTTCGCATAATTTGAATTGAGTATAGTAGGGAATTTATTGAATTTTTTTATCATGGAGGGAGACAATAGGAGTTTAGGGGCAGTACCGAAAAACACTGGGTCCCAAGGAGCACTTCCGTCAGGAATGCGGGTAACGCGTTTAAGAGCTAGATTGGAACGCGAACAGGGAACTGACGGATATGACTTGCCACCTGCTACAGGGACTGACGGCAATTACGCAAGACAAGGAACGAACGACGACTATCTGTTCTTTGGCCAAGACGACGGAAACTACCCTACGAACTTCAACATGACAGACCATACTGCGACGACCAGACAGAAGGTAACTCGGTCCACGGTAGAGCTCCGTGAGGACTTAGAGAGAAGATCCCTTCCAAATGAACATGACCTACTTGACTTGTACGACGTACAAAACGGACTAAATACAACAGACACAAGACTACAAGCCAGAGAACTTGTAGGACAACGCAACCAACGGCTAAGTCTGTCGCTAGGCAACCAAGCGACAGCAACTGTAGCAGCGACCAGGGTCGGACAACAAACTTCTGACGGCGAAGACGACCTAACTGACCTGCGAAGTAAGACTGTGGAGGACACAAAACGAATAACACAAGAAATACAAAAGGTGGTCTCTCAAGCAGTAAAGAAGAACCAGGTTGAGATCATGTCGGTGTTCGCCGAAAGTATGAAAGATATGATGACTACTTTCCAGGAAAACATCAAGGCGATCAACGACAAGATCTGCAACTTGGAGCTCTCCGCAGCTGCGCAGAGGGAACCACCGACAACGAACGACCGACGAAAAGACAACACCCGACAAGGACAGTCCACTCCTTCGCACCCACTTAACTGGACGGAACTGTTACACCAACCAACGCCGACACTAAACAGACAGACTTTTAACCCGCCACCACACGAACGGCAAATACCTCTAAATGACCCACTACATGAACAAGCTCCACGCTTCACCGAACCTTTTCCACGGTTTTCGGAAAGGAAGGTGGACATTCATAAATGGGGCATTAAGTTTGACGGGACGCCAAAGACGATGTCCGTAGAAAGTTTCCTGTTTCGCGTGGAGACTTTGCAACGCCAAAACGGTATTAGCGACCACCAGCTGTTCACCCATTTCCACCACCTTGTAAGCGGTCCTGCAGAGAGGTGGTTCTGGCAATTCCTGCAGGAAAATGAAAGCGATAGGTGCCTGAGCTACCAGCGACTCAAAAGAGAACTGCTGAAACAGTTTAAAAATAACATTAGGGACCATGAAATTTTGAGGGCCATAATGGATAGGAGGCAGCAACCCCAGGAGTCATTTGACGACCTATACAGCGACGTACGGACGATGGTACTACAGATGACGAGTCGACCGAACGAACTTGACCTAGTGGACATCCTCCGAAGCAACATTAAGGACAGAGTTGCGACGCTAATCTTCGGGTGCTCTATTACGAGCATCCAAGAATTAAGGGATGAATGCAGGCGCGCGGAGAAGTACTTGACGACTAGGGAGACGAAATTTAGAAGACATGTTAACGAACTAGGAGACAAAGAAATTTTTAGAAATAGGGAAACATTTAGGGATTTAGAGGACGAAGAAGTGGCAATTGCTGCGCTTCAACGAAACAGGACTGACAGACAACCAACTTACATGGAGACAGACAGAACAAACAATACGAACTCGACCAACAGAACAGACCTGACTAGGAGTCCTGCTTCAACTCCGTCGGCGTGTCAGTCTACTTTCCATAGTCTGACGTGCTTTAGTTGTGGTCAAAGAAACATAAACTTTAGTTGCACACAGTGCCAGGGAAACCTGAGAGTCGGCAGTGCGACCGGGACGAACCAGCCGACCAAGACCACACTCCCGGAAAGCGAGGAGAAGACTTCCAAATTTTGAAGAGGATTCTAGAAGGTGATGATACCTCCACGAAGAAGGAAATCCCTCAAAGGAAGAGTCTTCACCAACGCCTGCAGGAGTATAAAGCCGCCAGAAAGCGTATCTTTGGAGAGGAATTGACTACGCCGGTGGAGAAGAGTAGGAATTATTTGAAAATTAGGAGGCTAAGGGAAATATGTGCAATAAACAGACGACGAAAGAGAGATATAGTAGCGACTGTGATAAATATTTCGGACGACAATAGGCCTTACGCTAAGGTTAGGATAGACGGTGAGGAGCTCATGGGCCTATTGGATAGTGGAGCTTCAATTAGTTGTTTAGGGAAGGGAGCGACTGACTTTTTAGACAAACATAACATAGTAATGACTAGGATGAGTACGGACATACGAACAGCAGACGGAAACCACCAACGAATACTAGGACGATTTAAGACAGTAGTCTCCTGGGGTGGCAAGTCTCATGAGTTAGAAATTTTCGTTGTGCCAAACTTACAGCAGGTCCTTTATCTGGGGGTTAACTTCTGGAGAACATTTAAGATCGCTCCGAACATAATCAACGAACTCGACATCCCATTGCCGACGGAAGAACGGTCTCCGGTCCAGGCACTCTCACCAGCACAAGCCCAAGAACTGGAGAGAATCAAGCTACTGTTTCCCTCTTGCGCGATGTTGGGACTGGGTAGAACTAGCCTCGAAGAACATATAATCGAGGTGGATGACGAGAAGATTCCCATCAAGCAGAGGCACTACCCAGTTTCACCTGCGATCCAGAAGCTCTTATATGACGAGTTGGATAGGATGATCTCCCTAGGAGTGATAGAAGAGAGTAACAGTGCTTGGAGCTCCCCAGTGGTGCTGGTAAGAAAACCCGGCAAAAACAGACTGTGCCTGGACTCGAGAAAAGTGAATGAAGTAACGAAGAAGGATGCTTACCCGCTTCCCCATATCGAAGGACTGCTAAGCAGGTTGCAGGACACCAGATTTATTTCAGGTATCGATCTGAAGGACGCATTCTGGCAGATTCCTTTGGAGCGCAAGTCAAGGGAGAAGACAGCGTTCACAGTCCCTGGAAGGCCATTATATCAGTATACGGTTATGCCGTTCGGACTGTGTAATGCCGCCCAGAGAATGTGTAGGCTTATGGACAAGGTCATACCCTCTCGTCTGAAAGACTATGTCTTTGTAATTGTAATTGTAATTGTAATTTTATTTATTCAAGTAAGTTTTAACAATAGTTGTGTTTCCCGCGAAGCCTAAGTGGCTTTTCTGCAGAAGATTACATATCAAAAAATTTAGTATCTATATAGTGAGTTAACCTTTTTACATTTTTGTTTTAGTTTTTTAGTTTATAAATTAAATTTTTGCTTAATAGTTTTATGTATATATTAATTAAGGATATTATAAGTTTTGACGGGGTTTAAGATAAAAAGAATTTTTTTAAGAGTTTTTTTCTGACTTTAAAGTTTCTAATATTTCTTAAGTTAGCTGGAAGTTCGTTGAACAGCCTTGGAAAACTGCATAGCAATTGCCTTCTACCATATATGTTGTGCGATCTTGGAATTTGTAACATTCCTTGTGCGCGTCTTCTCGTGTTTTGCTCGTGATTGATGGACTTCTTGAAACGTACATCGTCGTAGTACTCCAGCAACACCGTCATCTTAAATATACTCTTGACTTCCAGAACTATAAAAGGTGTAATGTTATGTATGAGGCGCGAGTTTGCAGCTCTGATGAGTTTAAGGGCCTTATTTTGCAGCCGTTGTAGCTTCAATAAATGTGTATCTGAAGCATTGCCCCACGCAAGTATACCGTATCTCAGCTTCGATTCAAACAGGGCGTAGTAGACTTGTTTTAGGACACTCTGTGTTGAGTAGTATCCTAGATGTGCTAGACCATAAAGAGCTCTTCTTAAGTCCAAACGTAAGTTGTCGATATGTTTATCCCATATAAAATGGCTGTCAATTATTATCCCTAGATACTTAAAGTTTTCAACGAATTCAATAGGTTGACTAGGAGCTGCGCTTGGGCACGAATCATTTTTGAGAAGTATGTGATTCCCTGTCGCTGGTTGATGTGTACCACGAATGTGCATCATTTTGGTTTTGGATGGGTTGATTACTAGTCCATTATCATGGCGCCATTTAACCGCATTAGTAAACTCATTCTGCATTATCGAAGTAGCTGTCTGTAAGCATCTATGTCGAACGACTATTGCTGTGTCGTCAGCATAGGCGAAAGGAGTGCTATTTTCGAAAACTCGTAACAATTCATTAGTGTAGAGAATATATAGTATTGGGCCCAATTTTGATCCCTGGGGTACTCCATATTTGACTGACCTTTTTATACTGACATTTTGTTCAATTTTGACACAGAACGTTCTCGAGTTCAGGTAATCACCCAGCCAGTTTCTTAGTGCACCGCGAATACCAATTTTTTTCAGGGCTACTAATAATTTTTGATGATCCAGAGTATCGAAGGCTTTACTAAAATCCATAAATAAAACAAGAACGTGATGGTTTTTATTCAAGCTTTCATTGACTGTGTTCGAAAATTCACCCAGAAGTTTTCCTGTGCTTTTGTTTTTCTGAAATCCGTATTGTTTTTCATGAATTAAGGAATTGGTTTCTATAAAACTTATTAATCTTCTTGTCACGACTTCTTCTAAACATTTTTCTATTATTGGCAAAATCGATATTGGCCTGTAATTGTTGATTAATTTTTTGGAGCCACCTTTATATATTGGACGTACCACCGCAGTCTTAAGAAGTTGAGGAATCTTTGATTGCACTAAACTGAGGTTGATTATTTTTGCAATTATTGGAGCAAATTTATTAACATGCATTTGTATATCAACTGCTCTGATGTTATCTGCTCCTGGAGACTTATTAATATCCATGTGTTTAATAATATTACGAACCTCTTCAGCATCTGTGTCATCTAAGTAGATCGAATTAGTTATTGAAGTAATAACATGCGTTGAGGTAACTGTGTTACAATTGTGTAGAATTCGGATCGATTGTTCAGAGAAGCTTTCAGCAAATTCGTTTGTTAAGACATTTAAACATTTATTTGGACAACAGTTTTTAAGAATAAATTCATCGACACTAGCCTTTTTCCTTCCCATAATTTCATTTATAAGATTCCATGTTTTGCGTGGGTCTAACCTTAATTCGTTAAATTTGTTTTTGTAAAAGTTAGATTTTTGTTGTAGTATTTTTCTGTTTAATTGATTTCTGAAGGTTTTATATTCTACTTCATATGATTTATTTAGGCGGTTGTTTTTCCATTTACGATAGAGGCTATCTCTTTTCTTACATCCTTCAATTAGGTCGCTCGACATCCAAAGATTTTGTTTATATTTGTTTTTTACTATCATAGACTTTGTAGCTTTCTGGTAAATCTGTTGCAGTTTCGCGCAAAAGTTCTCGTATAATTGGTCAACGTCGGTTTCATTTAGAAAAGACTCCCAATCAGTAGAAACAATATATTCGTTGACCTTTCTTTTACATATGAAAGACCGTGTGTAATCCTGTTCTATATTAATTGGAGAATTAGTACGATCATAATATAAAAGTGGGTAGTGATCGGACAAACCACACTCAATAACAGCGGACTTCATTTCAAGAGGAATTTTAGAGTTACGTACAAGAATGTGGTCTAATAAGGTGGATGTTCCTCTGTTCAGATCGACTCTAGTATTTACGTTTATAACATTGGTCAACCCGTTCGATGATAGTATCTCTAGGTAATCCTTAACGTGATTTTTATCGTAGTCATGAACATTGATATTAAAGTCTCCCATTATTATAATATTATTCCTTTTTTCAATTTGTGCAAGATTATTTTCGAATTCTTGGTTAAATTGTGCAGTACTAAACCCAGGTGGTCTATAAACTCCAAGTATGTATTTATTCTCAGTCGGGATTTGGACTAACAAACATTCATATGAAACGCTATCAACAGGAATATGATCAAATTTAATATTATTTTTAACAAATATGGCAATACCACCGCCCCTTTGCTCAGGTCTATTGAGAAATTTTGCTGTAAAACCCTCAATATTATACATTTTGTTTTCCTTTTTTTTTTTTATATTAATTTCAACAAGAACGATTAATTTTAAATACTGTATCATTTCTTTTATGTTAAGACAAAATGAGTTCCAGTTTTTTCGGATTGATCTTATATTATGATATAAGCAGCATGAATTAGTTTCCTTCATTTCATTTAAATTGATGCCGCTAAAACCATGTATCACCTTACAATTTACGTTAACATACACATCTTCAATAATATTTGTGTCATCCATCTTTGTAAACAGTTTTTGGACTTCTTTATACTGCATTCGTAAAAATCAAAATATTATTGTGGACGTTTAATTTTGTCGACGTCATTAACGGTGCTTATCAAAACCGATTGACTTCTTTCATTCTGTTTCGCCAATATTTTTCCGGCACTCTCCCATACAAAGCTCCAGTTTTCTTGTTTTGCTTTTTGCTTTGCCATCCACATTAGATTTTTGTTGTATCTGGTCAGCTGATTGTTGATGTAAACCGTATTATCAGGCATGCTTGTGATCTGTTTCACTGGGTTGTTGCTGTTCTCAATTATTTTCTTTAGTTTTATGTTGCGATTTGCGCGGACGTGTCTCATGAATTGAGTTTTGTGAGCATTCGATGAGAAAGATGCTAGGATTGTTGATTTTTCCGGGTTTTTTGTGTTTGTTCTGAATATATCGATGATATTTGTTTCTTCAATAGTGTAGTCTATAGTTTTGCCTATTCCCTTCAAGATTCCCACAAGATCTTCATTAGCAGAAGGCGGGATATTTTTTATTTCGACATTGTTTTTCAACATTTGCTGTTCTAATGTGTTTATTTGGTGATGCATATTATCAATGATTTCATCTTTTCTTTTGTTGCACTCTTTAAGATCAGCTATTTCCTTTGTCATGCATTCCATTAAGTAATTGTTTTTAATTAGGTTTGCATTCAGCTCGTCGTATTTTTTTGCAACAAATTCACAGCTGTTCGCAATTTCTTTCATTTCCTCTCTCATTAGTTTGATCTCTGCTATAACTGCAGATTCATTATCAACATTGGAGTGGGAAATCTCGGGACTGCTTGCGCGTGCTGCTCGTACTCTTTTTGCCACTTGTACCTCTGGTGTTAGTGGTAAGGACACCAACACATTGCTGGTGGTAGCAGCAGCAATTGGGCCATCACCACCACTTCGGCAGACCTGACATTTCCACACTTCCCTCCTTGCACCCATTGTTCTCCACGATTTTTCTGTTACCGTGGTACATTCAAAGTGAAGTTTACGGGTGCATTTCATGCATACCGCAAAATCTCCGTCAGCGGGGAGAGAATCACCACAATGATTACACACATGCATATTAAGGGGTAATCGATTCGATTTGGATAAAGAAATGAAAAAATAAAATTGAATAAATAGAATTAGTACCTAATACACTTTTACTCTTCTAGAGGTTCATAAAAAGTCACTGTCTTATTGCTTAAATGGGTTATTTACGCTGGAGTAAATTAAACTTTTAAACTGGGGAAATAAATCAGATAATCACAGAGCGCCTTTAAAACACGACCGTATACCAAGGTTCACTCCGGCTTTATTGTCTATCTCGATGACCTCTTGGTTTGCTCTCCAAATTTCGAGTCCCATGCCAGATTGCTGCAGGAAGTGGCCAAGTGTCTGAGGGAAGCGGGTCTGACTATAAATGTAGAGAAAAGCAAATTCTGTTACAAGGAGATCAAATACTTGGGATACATCGTCGGCGATGGTTGCCTACGAACTGACCCTGGCAAGGTTTCGGCGGTCGAAAATTTCCCAGTTCCAAAGACTCCCAAGCAACTCCGTCGATTTCTAGGGATGACGGGCTGGTATAGGCGCTTTATTCCAAATTTTGCGTCTATGGCAGCCCCAATGACCGACTGTCTGAAGAAAGGCAAGACATTCGACATGACAGACGAAGCACTGACAGCCTTTCAAAAACTTAAGACGACTCTAGTGACAGCACCGATACTAACGAACCCGGACTTCACAAGACGATTTTATATACAATGCGACGCATCAACATCTGGTGTAGGGAGTGTGCTTTTCCAGATGGACACGGAGAACAACGAACGACCGATAGCATTCATGTCCCAGAAGCTCAATTCTGCTCAGCGGAATTATAGTGTAACGGAACTTGAATGCTATGCGGCCGTTCTGTCAGTGAAGAAGTTCAGAGCCTATGTGGAAGGATTACCTTTCACTATTATAACCGATCATGCGAGTCTGAAGTGGCTAATGACCCAAAAGGATCTATCTGGCCGTCTGGCTAGATGGAGCCTAAAACTTCAAGGGTTTGACTTCCAGATCGAACATAGGAAAGGTAGCCAAAATGTAGTCCCTGATACTCTCTCACGTGTTCACATGGATGAGCTCAATCCTGAGAGTGTAATGCTGGAGGTTGACCTTAATTCACCATACTTTTCTTCGGAGGAGTACGACGAATTAAGGAAGACAATAAACGAAAACAAAGACCGACTTCCAGATGTTTGCGTTTCCGATGGATTCGTATACAAAAGAACAGACATACGAACTGGCGACGCGATACAAGAAGACAGAGCGTGGAAACTCTGGATTCCGAAGGAGTTGCGTGGTAGTCTAGTGGAGGCTGCACACAATTCACCATCTGCAAGTCACGGGGGTATCCAAAAGACTCTGTCGAAATTGAGACAGATGTTCTTTTGGCCAGGCATGGCTACAGACGTGCAGACTTTGGTCAAAGCCTGCGAAATCTGCAAGTGCAGCAAACTCCTCAACATCGTTTCTCGACCGCCGATGGGACAACAGACTATTACGGAGCGGCCTTTCCAAAGACTGTATATTGACTTCCTAGGACCATACCCACGTACTAAGAACGGACACACACACATTTTTATAGTCCTAGATCATTTTTCTAAGTTTGTGTTTTTAAAACCTATTAAGAAGGCAACGGCTGCTGAGGTAGTGAAATACCTAGAAGAAAGCGTGTTCCATATCTTTGGCGTACCGGAGTTTATCCATTCGGACAATGGGAAACAGTTCATCTCAGAACTGTTTGCCAGCTTTCTGGGAAAATACGGGGTCAAGCATATTCGCACCGCGATCTACTCTCCTCAAGCCAATGCTTCAGAACGGGTTAACCGCTCCGTGCTGACGAAGATAAGATCGTACCTAAGCGGTGATCAGAAAACTTGGGACATCCACGTCAGCAACGCGGCTTTCTCACTGAGGAGTGTAGTTCACGATGCGACTACGTTGGAACCCTATTACGCTGTGTTTGGTACCCACATGGTACAACACGCGGGAGCGTATGATGTCCTCCGCAAACTAGGTACGGTCAAAGATATGGACATGGAAATTATCGACAATAAGGACAAATTAGAGCTAATAAGAAGTAAAATATTTGACAATCTAAGACTAGCACATCAAAAAGCAACCAAAACATACAACACGCGAAGCAGAGAAGTCAAGTATAGAGTAGGACACATCGTATATAGACGAAATTTCAAGCAAAGCAGTTTACCTGACAATTACAATGCTAAGCTAGGACACAAGTTTTTAAAATCAATTATTTTGAGAGCAAAGGGTAATTCCCTATATGAAGTAGGTAACCTAAGAGGCGAAAAGGTGGGCGTATACCACGCCAAAGATTTGCACACCTAGAGGCAAGTGTTAGAAAACACTCTTGACACACTCATGCATGCCGTTGCCGGAATAGCTGTGATATATATGTATGTATGTATTTAGTTATGTCCTATAGATAGAGTATTTATTTATTTATTTATTTACTTATTTATTATAGAGTTTATTTATTGATAGAGATAGTTTATTTATTATAGAGTATATTTATTTACAGAGTTTATTTATTTATAGAGATTATTTATTTATATATAGAGCCTATTTATTTACTATATAGTTTATTTACATATAGAGTTTATTTATTATTGTATATTTATTTTATAGTTTATTTATTAGTGTTAGGTGGGGCGACCTGGATGTATCCAAATGCACCCCTATAATGATTTGTAGGTAGCATACGGGTACATCCACATACACCCCTGTGATATAGTAGCTGTGATACAAAGATCTGTGATATAGGACGTGCTTGCTAGCGAAAATATAAAGAAGTGCCCAGCTAGCCTCAACGGTTGGAGTAGAGGATCTCAGGGCGTAGGCCCTTGCCACACATTGGGCAATAACAACAACCAGAGATAGCTAAAAGCACTTGAGCAAGCCAACATAAAGACGACGAACCAGGCCCCCTTTTTTTACGAGGCCGGTTGGCTCGTCGTCGAGCCTGTTACGAGGGCCTGTACCCCGTCCAATAACAAAAAAAAAAAAAAAAAAAAAAAAAAAAAAAAAAAAAAAAAAAAAAAAAGGAAAAGAAAAATTAAAAGAGGTACCTTATCCCAGATGATTACTCCAGCGATCCCACGATGGTATTTGTCGTCCTCGTCCTCTCGTCCTGTCCTACTGTCCTTGTGTATCCTCGCACACGCACATCACATTGCAGGGGTGGGGTTTTGATGGATCAATTAATAATAAAAGAAAAAAAGGAAAACAAATTCCAACATACCTGTTGTCCGTTGTACCTACGGACATCATCCCTCCCATAGCCTGGTTCCCTTTTGGATTTAGGGTTATTTTGCTTCCTTGTGCACCTTTGTGCACAGAAAGCGATGCGCACACACCCACCCCAGTCCAAGGGTGGGTTTTCTTTTATTTTTTTGAAGAAAATTACAGAAAAAAGGTAACTACAAAAAAAAACACAGCGATTCGCCTCGCAAAATTAGAAAATAAAATAAATGTCAATAATCAGCTGACATGAGGGAGGGAGATACACCCGTCTCTCTCTCGCAAGAAAATTAATGGCGATCGGGAAATTATCTGTGGTTCAGGGATAAGATAAAAAAAAACGTAGAATTCATTTGTCCATTATTTTTATATTATATGTTTATATTGTATATTTTTTTGTTGGGCAGAAATTTTGTTTTGGGTTACGGGAGAAGGGTCGTAGGTTATATTAAGTATGTTAGGTAAGTCAGTTAACAATAGTATATGTCAGGTTAGTGTATTTATTGATGTTATCGCTCAGGATTTTTTTTATTCAAAACGAACATTTTGTAACTGACAATGACGAAACGTAGGACATTGGAAAGGGAAATTTCTCATTTCAATGTCCCGAAAAAAAAAAGGAAAACACTACCCATAGCCGACAAAGACAAAACATGACAAAGGAAAGGGGAAAAGACTGACGAAGAGAGGACAAAGTCGAAACAAGAAAAGAAGGGGAAAAGTAGGACAATGGGAAACAGATAACCCAGATAAATGAAACGGGTTAGTACATCGACCCCAAGAAAATCATTTCCTCAAGTCAAGTGCGAACAGCTGGTCGCCACAGCTGAGAAAAGAATTTGTCGGTAGCACTAAAATACAGTGAGGCGAAGACCTACTGTAGAAAATTAATTTCTGTCGATTTTCGATTTTCTTGGTAAGTTGGCACAACAGAATTTTTAAAAGTTTAGTGGCCTAAAATAAATTTTTAAGGAAAGAATAGAGCAAACCTGAGGACAACAAATAAAACTGGGGGAGCACATAGTACAGGAGACAAACGCAGGAGACATCAGACATAAAGGTATGATCAATAAAATTAGGAGCGCTTGTGGGTAATTTTTTTAAAACAATTTTTAAAACAAAGGCAGTGAGTGTAGCGGAGTGGCGTAGGCCCCAGAAATTCTGTCGCTTGCAGTTTTCTGTCAGGGCCGGTTCAGGCACACACCGTTGCAACTGGACAAGGTCCGGTGCAGGCAGTGGGTAGCGGTAGCGGTGGTCCGCAATAAGAACAAGAAGCAAACGGTGCTCCCCCAACGAGAAAAGAAAAACTCCGTGGGACACTAGTGAAAGTGAAAGAATTTAAAGTAGAATTAAAATTTTTCTAAAGTGTTAGATACCACTCCTTCTGAGTTGAGCCTACAGTGAACTCTTTGAGGCTGCATATTTTTTTTTGATTTTAATTTCATTTAGATTTTGCTTTGTGTGAATTAAAATTTTTGAGTTAAAATTCTTGAATATTAAGGTAAATTAAGATTAGAATTAGTTTTTTGTGAATTCTGCTGAGAATCTATAGTGTCTAACGTCGCGTTGAACTCCATAATAGAACAAAGTCAACATCCTTCATCGTGCTGCCGGCAGGACACCGGGGGGACCAGAAAACCGTATAAAAAAAAAAACCGTGAGTACCTTTTTGAGTCAATTGTGTCAAAAAAAAAAAAAAAAAATATATATATTCTTAGCAGAAAGGATAGGTTTGAATAGTATATTTAAGACAAAAAAAAATTTATAATAAAGTGAATAGGGCGATGAGCCAACCAAAGAATTTTTAAAAGGATATGGGGTATTTCTACTCAAATATGAGTGAATAATTTTTTTATTTGGTGTGTGGATGGCCGGTCGGGCCGTCCTTCTATAGATGAACGGTGACAGGACAGGACGACTACAAACGATGACGACACAACGTAACGACTGACTAACCTCCACTACAACAGACTTAGGTCGTGACTGGGAAGCGCGTTCAGGGGCCATCTCTCGCAATCATTGGCCAGAGAGATGGCAATTGGTTGTGTCACTAGACACACAGGGTGGGCAGGCCAGCTTCTGCCACTTCCACCAGGCATTCCTCGGGTGCCGGACGAACCCGTTTGGCAGGGAGAGAAAATGGGAAGGACAATTGACGCAGTAGGGAGTAGAGTTAGGTTAGGTTAAGATAGTTAGGGTTAGTTCTAGGATTTAGCTTAAGTCGCTAGGTTAGTCTAGGTTTAGTTTAGGATAGTTAGGGTAAGTTCGCGGAGTCCTTCCCAATCTTTCTCCTGGCCATGGGCACAAGCCCTTGGATTTTCCTTTTACTTTCTTTTCTAATTTTTTTTTTATTCCGTCCGATGTCTAAAGTAGAGTAGCTTTCTTCTTTCTTTTGTTTTTTTTTTTCAAAATGGATTTTGTGTGCTGAGCAGGTGGTGTGAAGTAAGGTGGACAAGAACCACCCCGTCCGACGAGCTGAGCCGAGCAACCGCGAGCGTGCCGCCGTCCTCCTTACTCGCACCGAAGACGCCTCCAAGGCCAAGCCTAGCTCACAACAAAGGTAGAGGCTATAGGAGCGACTTTCCAGGAAGTGTACAAGGTGAATGATGCCATTTGCCCGAACCACGACCTGGAAAATCGCGTCCTTGTGCACAACTTCTATCTTCGAAATGATATAGAGCACTGGCGATCCGAGAACATAGGTTTTACCAAGTTCAATGACGATAACATGGCAAACAATGTCATCGCCGATGAAAGGGTACATCCCCCGTACGTATCGAAGGTGGAGCTCCAAGCAACCTTCGACTCATTAAGGAGGAAGAAATCTGCAGGAATCGATGGAGTGTCGAACATTGTGCTTCAACATCTCCCTCTAGAAGCGGTGGACATTTACACCTCTCTATTTAACAATGCGCTGAATAATACACATTATCCAGCGAATTGGAAAACAGCAGTGATACAACCCATCCCCAAAAGGGGTAAGGACACTTCCAACACATCAGCAAGGCATTCGAGAAAGTGATCAATAGGGCCCTGCTTAAGTGGACTGAGAACAGTAATATAATTCCGGATAACCAATTCGGTTTTAAGGCGGGGCATGATACAATTCATGCCGCGTCTAAACTGGTATCGGATATCCAATGGAACAAAAGCAAGAAACAGTGCACGGGTGCCTGCCTGATTGACTTGGAGAAGACATTCGACACCGTATGGTTAGAAGGACTTTTCTACAAGCTATGCAAGCTGGGCATAAGCAAACCACTGCTGTACATACTTCATAACATGCTCACCAGTAGACAGTTCATTGTCGAAAATGGCAAGGTGACTTCTGCTGGAACATTTCTAATTAAAAACGGTCTGCAACAAGGTGCGGTTAATTTACCGATCCTTTTCAACATTTACACGAGCGATCTGATAGGATCACTTCACCATGCCATAGCGTATGCAGACGACTTGATCGCGAACAGATCAGGACCAAAAATCGAGGTCATTGCAATTCTCTTGCAACGTGACTTCGATAAGATTCAGCGATATTGCGATGACTGGAAGATGAAGATCAACTTCCAGAAATCGGAAACCATTCTTTTTAGGACGCCGTTGTCTGGTGCCTCTAGGGATACCAGAAAGAATTGGCGTTCTCAATAGTTGGACCGCACGGACAGCCACTTGCGAGTCGAAGTGTATTGAGATACCTGGGGCTCTGGTTAGACCAATATCTATATTTTAACAAACATATAGATGCTGCTCTGGCCAGAGCCAAAAGTGCTTTTGCCCTTACAAAGAGACTTTTTTATAGCAAGCAACTCGATGCAAGGGTAAAGGTAATCTGCTACATGGCCCTCATTAGGCCCATGCTCGTATATGGACGCCCCGTGTGGTTCAACGTGGGAGCAAGCTTGTTGGAAAAGATTCGGGTGTTTGAGAGGGCTTGCCTTCGGGCTTGCCTTCATTTGTACAGAACACCAGAGTCCAAGTACATAAAATTCTATCCCAATGAGGTCCTATACAACAGGGCTAACCTAATTAGAGTGGATAATTTTGTTATCAAGCTGATTCGAAAGCACATTGCAAGAGCAATGAGCTCGACGAACAACCTGATCTCCGTAGCTTATTACCCCAATTACGAGTATCATGAGAGAGTGCGCCTTAGCGGCTTTGTTCCCCCAGAGGCGTTCCTCTATTTTGATGAGAAAGGTCTGATCCAGGACAGATTGGCGGTGCCGCTAATCTTCCACGTTGCTCGGACAGCTGTGGATAGGCGATTCAACTACGACAGAGACGTTGCACACGGCAGTGTGGAGCGTCTCCGGTTTAGTAGGGCGGTATCGGGTCGCGATATTGAGGACGTACAACGTCAGTACGGTCATTTCTGGTGGCTAGCCGAAAGAGAGGAAACTCCTTCGTCGTTTCCTCCTAATCCATTGTAGCCGGTTTGATGTTAAAAGTTGGCTGTTCTTGACCATGGCCGAGTTACATAGTTTAGGTTTAGGTAGTTTTTTAGGTTTAGGTAGGTATAGGTAATAATTTAAAAAAAAAAAAAAAAAAAAATCCACAGCACTTGGATGAAAAAAAAAAACAAAAACAGCACTCGATAACAAAAAAGAAACAAAAAAAAAATAAAACAAAAAAAAATTTAAGTAGAAAATACGTAAGGTAGAATAAGATAGGCTAATTTAGAATAAGGTAGTTTAAGATTTGTTTTAAGGTAGATTGTAAGTTATATATATAAGATCAATCAAAAAAAAAGTTCATTCACTAAGTTTTTTCTCTAATTTTCTTAGTAGCACTTAAATTTAAAAGAATGAAATAAATAAATATTTTTCACGTACGTTACGTCGAAGGAGATAGTTTTAAGTATTAGGATTAGCTTAGAGCGCCCGCATAGGGCCAGTAAGTTAGAATAAGAATAGTTAAGTTAGTTAAGCTAGTTTTAAGCATTTTGTCTAGCAATTAAGTTACAATGAATTTAAGAAAATAAAAATGCATTAAAAATGAAATGAAAATAGGCAACTCTAATTCGGATGAAGTGGTTGTAAGATATGGGGAAGAGTTTTAAAAATCTTCGAGTCATATCATCACATATCTAATTCAAGAACTACTTAACAGATTGATAATTAAATTTGGGTCTTGAGATATGTAGATGTTTTTGCCCTAATTTTTTTTTTTTTTTCAAAAACGACTTATGCTAGGGATGACCTTTTATATTTTTCGCATAACCTTCTCAAGAGTTTAAACTTTTTTTTTTTCAAATTATTTGCGTTAATATTTTCGAATATAAAGGTGGGGGACCTTTGCCTTTGTTTTTTTTTACGTTTTTTTGTTCAATATTTTTCAAGCATTCCATAGTGTCGCATAGCGCCCTCACAAACAATGTTGGTAGCATGTTCTCCAAATGGGCGTTCGGAATTTCTGAAAATATGGTGGATGGGAAGTATTTCGTAGTGCAATTCGTTAAATTTTACTGTTGGGATAGCGGAGGTGTGAGCAGGGGCGTTGACGTCAAACGAAGACGTTTTCTCATCAATTCCTCTTTGAATCTGTCCAATAACTCTGCATAGTACGCGCCGGTAATTGTTTTACCCTTTTCCAAATAGTCGATGCGTATTATTTCCTGCAAATCTGAAAAAACGGTTACCATGACTTTGCCTTCTTTGGTGCACGTTCGCCAGCAGAAATCCATTGTTTTTGTTGTTCTTTCATTTCTGGGGTGTAGTAATGGATCCAAGTTTCATCAACACTTACGAAACGTCGAAGAAACTTGAAGCGGTCATCCGGGTCTGTTTTTAGTCTAGAATGAGCAATCGCGGCACCCATCGCGCCGACAGCTTTCTCATGTCCAAGTAATTTTTCAAAATATTGTGCACCGATCATTTGAGATGCCTACAGTCTCACACCAGAGTCCCAGTACGTACATAAAATTCTATCCCAATGAGGTCCTGTACAACAGGGCAAGAGCAATGAGCTCGAGGAATAACCTGATCTCTGGGGCTTATTATCATAATTACAGGTACCACGACAGGGTGCGCCAAAGAAAAAATAAAGACAACAGTTCATGTACTAAGTTTTCTAATTTTTTCTTAGTAATTAATATAAATAAAAAAAAAGTAAATGAAATTAATAAAGAATTTAAGTTAGGTTACGTCGAAAGACATAGTTTTAAGTATAAGGTTTAGCCTAGAGCGCCCGTATAGGGCCAGTAAGTTAAAATAACATAGTTAAGTTAATTAAGCTATTATTATTATTATTATTATTATTATTTATTAACATATAAATTAAAAACAGAAATTCACATGTTAACAGTAGTGGGGTGAGCACTAGCTGCAACGGCTTACGGCTCTAAGGTGTTAGACTATCTAAATTGAAATATTTGAATTCAGGAGTAGTTTGTTAATATTTTTGCTGTTATCTAAGTTGATGTCGTCTAGAAATTCATATATTGTTTGGTTACTGATAGGAATGGAATTCAAGGAGAAGGAAATTGGACAAAGCTTTTGGCCGAGGATGTGGAGGATGTCGATGACACAATTGCATTCCGTGCAGATAGGGGGTGGTTCTTTCCGCATGAGGTATACATGTATCGGGGCGGTGTGTCCTAATCGTTAACGTGTATAGTTTATGCACAGTTGTTTATTGCAGGTGGTTGGGTACATTGCAGGTGATCGGTCCTTGTTGATGTTGGCGTAGTGGTGTTTGTAGTTTTGCCAGTTGCGGAGGCGGATCCTTTTGGTGAGGGTGTTGATTAGGCGTTGGAGGTCTATTTTAGTGTATGTATTGAAGAGGAAGACTGGCGCACGTATACATTCTGTTAAAATGCACAACTCCTTTGAAACAATTATTATTTTATTTTTACTTTACTTTATTTACTCTGTTTATAGTTTTAATTAATGGCGAGGATGTGCCACGATGACGACCAGAGGAAGAAAGACAAAAAAAGCAAGATATTTTGGCGGAGAAATCGGAAAACACACACACTGAGATGGCGCTCAATACTAGCGGTCATTAACTCACCACCAGAGGGGCGCTCTATTCGCTTGACAGTTTGCCTTAGGCTCCTTTCACATGATCATAACACATTCCTTTGCTACAGTATCAGCAAGTTCATTGCCCGAAATCCCGATGTGGCTTGGGACCCACAAGAGTTTAATTTTTGGTTGGTGTTTAATAACCAAGTCTCTTATCCGGTTTGCTAATAAGTGGTTTTGATTTGGATTAGCGACTGCTTGTTTTGTCGATAGACTATCCGAGCATATGACGTATTTACGGTTTTGGCTGCCTCAAATACCGCTACGGCTTCGGCTGTAAAGTTGGATGCGCAGTCTGGTAAAAGTCCATGTTTTATGATTTCCCCATGCTCATTAACAATCGAAAAAGCTGTTGCTTGTTGTGTTTTACAGCCATCCGTAAAGATGAGTTTCCAGCCTTGAGATTTCAAATTGCTTGCAATTTCATTATAGCGTGCTCGAAATATGATTCCTGGTGTTTGCGTTTTGTTATCTCTGGTGAGTGTCGTGACGAAGGAGGAGGATTGAATTTTCCATGGAGGGGAAGTAAGGAGAGGATCTTTTATTCTTTTGGTTACATAAATTTCTAGCTCTAGTGTAGTTGAAATTGCTGAAGGTATCCTCTTCTTTTTAGCTCGTATGGTGTTATCTATAGTTTCATCAATAGTAGAGTTTGTTGAGAAGACCAGTTTGGGGAGCAGTTTCAAAGAATGCTCATAAGCCATTTCTTCAAGGGTGGGAATTCCAGCCTCAGCTAGTATGTTGAGTATAGGTGTGGTTCGGAAGGCTCCTACGCTTCTTCTTGCTGCTTGGTGATAGTACGATTTTAGTACATTTAGTGTACTTTTCGGGCAATTTCCATAAATTTCTAGGCCATATGTTAATTTGCTTATAACTATGGCTTTTGTTATTCTGCACAATGTATTAATATGTACATTTAGTTTCTTACTGGCTAGATAACTTATTATGTTAGTAGTTGCAGCTAGGCCTTTTCTTAAGTTGTTACAGTGTTGGTTCCATTTATACTTATTGCTAAAAATTAGTCCTAGGATTTTAAGTTCATTTATTTTCTCAATTGATATATTGTTGATTTTAACGTTAATTTGTGGACAAAGCTGTTTTCTGCAGATATGAAGAACTTTACATTTTTCCAAAGAGAGCTTCGCTCCTGAGATAGTTGACCAAGACAAAATGTTTTCAATGACATTGCGGAAGATATCTTGCACTTTGTTGGTGTCATTTTGTTTGCACATAATGTGCACATCGTCCGCATATATGCAATGGTCTAAGGATTTATGTTTGGAGATTATTTGACTGAGTTCTTCGAAGGCAATGATGAATAGAACCACGGAAAGAGGTGAACCTTGGGGGATCCCGTTACTTAACGGAAACGTGGGGGAAAACTGATTGTTAACCCGCACGCAGTATTTTCTGTTTGACAGAAAAGATTTCACAAAATTAAAAATTTTGGGTCCTATTCGCCATTCTTTAAGTTTGTTGAGTATAAGATGGATTCCTATTCTATCGAAGGCCTTCTCGAAGTCGAGTGAAAGGATGGTAATGTGGTTTCTCGCTGACAACGCCTTAGAGATGTAGGTGTCTAGGTATAGCAGACTGTCAATTGTTCCTCTTTTTGTCTTGAAAGCAACTTGCTTGGCGCTTTCTAGTTTTTGAGATTCGATAAACTAACAAATTCGTTTAGCTACTATTTTTTCTAAGATTTTAGAATAGCAGGGAATTTTTACGGAATTTTTTTCCTTCTTTGGTTTAGGAATAGGGATTATCATTGCTGTTTTCCAACTCCAAGGGAACTACTCCTGTGTGAAGAATATTATTGTAAAGGTTAATTAATCTGATCTTAAATTCTTCAGGAAGGTTTTTTTATAATTGGGTAAGATATGCGGTCTCTACCTGGGGTTTTACCTTTTAGTTTGTTGAGGCAACAGTCGAATTCCAATTTTGATATGGGTCCTTCGATATGTTTGTCGGTGTTGCAGGTGTTGTTTGCATTAATTGTTAAAATTGGCTGCTCATTTTATTTGCGTAAAACTCACTGGAGAACATTTCGTCTTTGGATTGTTTTTGTTTTTTAGTCTTATTTTATTTCCACTTTAGTACATAAATTTACATTTTTAAGTAAAAATAAGAGAAATACTTAATTGATAAATTATAATGATGAGTAAATGACCAATAGCATTGTTCTCATTACTAGAAACAACTTATTATAATTCTACTTTACACGTTATATATAGTATAACTACATTTGGCTGAAATCTTTCGATTGTTATTTTAATATATTGTAATATGCAAGCTACGGCTCGAGTAGATAAAACGATATTCTGTGAAATTTATTTCTTTATTTTCTAGTCTATAGAACAATTCAAGTTCACACTATACTATGCTTCGCAAATTCTTTTCTTACAAGGTCTCTTTCCTCTCAAATCACTTTATCTCCTTTCAATTACTTAATTCACAAATCCAAACTAATTACTTTTTCTTGTTCACTCTCAACTTTCAATTTATCACCAAATTACAACTTCGCCCATTATCACTTTTCCAATCTCTTCGCCACGGTTCTAAACCAACTGTGTCTTTTTGATCGCCATCTGTCCTTATATAGCAGAAGTTTCTGATAGCCAGAAACTTCTAGCAAATTCTTCGACCACTGGAACAAGAGAAATAATTCTTGCAGTTATAATCCCCTTTTATCCCTGATATTATTCGTCTCTTTCGTTGACATGAGCTGTGGAGACTTCGTCCCAGACACGAACCTCGAATGAAAGGACAGTTCGAACCAAAATTCTGCCAGAATGAAAAGTCACTTCGGAATTTGCTGCATAGTCATAGGAGCGTAGTTATTATTATGCTACACTGCCCCCCTCTTAGACGTGTTCGTCCCGAACAAGTGCATCCTCATTTCGGCCATTGTATCGACTCAGTCGGTCCACATGAACCACTTTCATTTTGGCCCTCGGTCCTCGCTGGATGCGGTAGACAACATCGTTGATGCGGGTTACTATTCTGTAGGGACCTTCCCAGTTCCGCTGTAATTTAGGTGATTTCCCCTTTTGGCGATGGGGATTATACAGCCACACCAGAACTCCTTAGTTGGTGTTTGTCTTTGGGGACTGGCCAGTTTTTCACCGCTTCGACCTTCTCCGGATCGGTTCTCACTCCTTTCGCTGAAATTATGTGTCCCAGGTACTTGACTTCCGCTCTAAACAGGGCGCACTTCTTGGGGTTGAGCTTCAGGTGGGCACTTCGAAGCCTTTGAAACACATCCCTTAGATTGTCTCGGTGTTGCGCAAACGTTTTTCCTTCGACGATGACATCATCCAAGTATTCCAAACAGGTTTTCCATGTTAACCCTTGCAGGACACATTCCATCAATCGCTCGAAAGTCGCCGGAGCATTGCACAGCCCGAATGGCATTACCGTGAATTGCCATAGCCCATTTCCTGCGGTGAAGGCGGTTTTCTCCCGGTCTTCTGGATGGATCTGTACCTGCCAGTAGCCACTCTTCAAGTCGAGAGTGGAAAACCATCGGGCTCCTGATAGTGTGTCTAGCGTGTCGTCAATCCGTGGCAGAGAGTAGCTGTCTTTCTTGGTGACGTAATTGAGCTGCCGATAGTCCACGCAGAACCGCGTGCTGCCATCTTTCTTCTTAACCAGTACAACCGGTGATGCCCACGGACTTTTGGAACTTTCAATCAGACCTTCTTTCTCCATTGCCGACACCATCTCTGCAACTTCTGTCTGCTTTGCCAATGGAAGGCGCCTAGCAGGCTGACGAATTGGTCTAGTATCACCAGTGTCTATTCGATGTTGTACCAGGTGTGTTCGGCCGTATTCTCCGTCCTGTGAGGCAAATACATCAGCGTACTCATTGATAAGATTCTCTGCCATAGTTCGCTGCTCCTGATTCAGCTCACTGGACTGGAGAATCGTCTCTCTCGTTTCCGCTGTCCAAGGTGATGAGAGAGGTTTTGGAGCATCACGTTCAGATATTGTTGCGACGGCAGTAATCGGCGTGCATTTTCCAGTCACCTCCCCTCGCCTTAGTTTGACAGTGTGTGGTCTTGCGTTCAAAACTCTCACTGGAACCATGGTGTTCTTTGGTTCGACTAACGTCTTTCCCACGATGTAGTCTTGAGACTTCTTCTCCGGGTCTGGTTCTACTATGTAGAATCGGTGGCTCCCAAGATCACCTTCCAGCTTCGTCCAAATGATTGTCTCTGAAGACGGCGGCAAAACTTCGTCTTTGCTGATGACTGTCCTGAGAGTTACGGCATTCTCGTTTCCGTACACTATCGGAATCTCCACATTTCGATACCTCAGTACTTGCATCCCGATGTCCAAGATTACTTCATTTGCTCTCATGAAGTCTATCCGATGATGCACTCGTCGCATATATCTGCCACCAGAAACGCATGGGAGAACGTCAGTCCTGCCAGAGTAATCGTAAGACGAACTTCTCCAAACACCTTCGCCATTTCCCCTGTTGCAGTCTTCAAGCAGTAGCTGTTGGTGTTGTGCAGCCAGGAGCTTTTGACGATATCTCTTCTTACAATGGAGGCAGTGGCACCTGTGTCGATGGTGGCTACGCACTTCTTCTTGTTGATTAATGCCTCCACTGTCAGGCTCTTGTTACCCCGTTTGGTTTGCGAAACTTGAATGGTGGTCCTGGGGGCCTCGATTCCAGTAACCAACTTCTGCCCCGCGAAGTTGGTCCTTACACATTTCCCGACTGCTGGTTTTGGGAAGTCTGACTGACAGGACGGATGTTATCACCGCCAGATGCTTCCTCTCTGCTTCTCCTACTTCCGCAATGTGGACAATTTCCTCGTCTAGGTGCACTTCTGCACTGCCGTTGTAGGTGTCCGGTTTGGTTGCAATTCCAGCAACGGATTTGACTTCCGCGAGCTTTGTCTTCATCCATGACGGCTGTTCTCTGGCATGAGCATTCCACGACGGACATTTCCCTGACACGGTGTATTCCCTGGTATGCTTGGTCCGCAGCCTTCATTGACAAAGCGAATGCCAATGCCTCGGGGAGTGTTCGCTTTTCAGCCATCCTTACAGCCATTTGCAGTTGTCTGTCCTCTATGGCCTGAATAAAAGCTTCCACCGCCATTTCGTTGATAAGCTCCTCACCGGCTTTAGGGTATGAGTCGTAGTTCTGCTGTTTATCTTCCGGGATGGTCTGCAAGAGCTCCGCAGCTGGACCCCTCAGTGCAAGTGTGAGTGCAATGGACTTCTCTTCATCGTCCCAGCTATTGGTCATTGCGGCCGCTTCGAATTGCCTCTTATAAATTGGCCATGATGTTTGACCATCGAAGATAGGAGGCTGCATCTCCTTTCTTCTCAGACCGTCAGTGGAATATTCCCGTGCTTTCTGTCTCTTCACGTTGCTGAGTTCCTTAGTAAGATTTTCGACTTGCTTTTCTACTTTTTCGAACTGAGTCTCTATCTTCCCGAACTGAGTTTCATGCTTCTCAAAGTTTTCATCGAATCTAGTTTCGACTTTTTCGAGTTGCGTCTCGACTTTCTCGATTTTCTCTTCGATCGCTTCGAATTTGGATTCCAAGTTCTTGTTTTGCTCATCAAGTTTGCTTTCCAGAGCATCTAGAGAATTCTTTTGTTCGTCCATTGCTTTCTTTTGTTCGTCCATCTTAAGTTCTAGAGAATTCTTTTGTTCGTCCATTGCTTTCTTTTGTTCGTCCATTGCTTTCTTTTGTTCGTCCATCTTAAGTTCTAGAGAGTTCTTTTGGTCGTCTATTGCTTTCTTTTGGTCATCGAGCTTAAGTTCCAGAGACTTCTTTTGGTCTTCCATTGTTTTCCTTTGTTCGTCCATGACTGACTTAAGTTGCAGGAGCAGACTTGTTATATCCTGGTCGGCTACTGTACTTGCTGGTTCCTCTCCCACGTCAAACTCTACGTCATGCGGATTTTCACCTTCCTGCGTTACTGCTTCTTCAAAACGAATCAGTAGGGCATCTTTTCCCCCAGTTGTGTCGAGGTTCCGCTTACTGAGTTCTGCCTTTAGTTGAGTTATAGTTAGTTTTCCCAATTTGCGATCCATTTTGCGCAACTAATTAACTCAACACAGAAATCATTTTTTTTTTTTTTTAATTGTGCAATTTCACACCACGGAAATAGTTATTCACAGAATAAGTTTTATCCCGCTTCTGACACCAATGTAATATGCAAGCTACGGCTCGAGTAGGTAAAACGATATTCTGTGAAATTTATTTCTTTATTTTCTAGTCTATAGAACAATTCAAGTTCACACTATACTATTCTTCGCAAATTCTTTTCTTACAAGGTCTCTTTCCTCTCAAATCACTTTATCTCCTTTCAATTACTTAATTCACAAATCCAAACTAATTACTTTTTCTTGTTCACTCTCAACTTTCAATTTATCACCAAATTACAACTTCGCCCATTATCACTTTTCCAATCTCTTCGCCACGGTTCTAAACCAACTGTGTCTTTTTATCGCCATCTGTGCTTATATATCAGAAGTTTCTAATAGCCAGAAACTTCTAGCAAATTCTTCGACCACTGGAACAAGAGAAATAATTCTTGCAGTTATAATCCCCTTTTATCCCTGATATTATTCGTCTCTTTCGTTGACATGAGCTGTGGAGACTTCGTCCCAGACACGAACCTCGAATGAAAGACAGTTCGAACCAAAATTCTGCCAGAATGAAAAGTCACTTCGGAATTTGCTGCATAGTCATAGAAGCGTAGTTATTATTATGCTACAATATTTTAAAGAAAATGTGGTCTGAAAAACTTTATATGGCAATATTTTTTTTTTTTGTAAAATTAACTAAAACTACCTACAATAATAAAAACTTAAACTAAATTAACCTAAGCGTCAGCTTAAACCCAATCAAGACACCAATATTTTCCCCGATTAAGTCTCTGATCATTATTATGATCTCTTTCGGGTACGCTAGTGCAGTATCCATCCACCGAGTGCCCAGGAACAGAGGATTCTCTTGTCTGTGGCCCTTCTTGCAACATGATATATAATGGGAACATTTCTCGAGTCTGATAAATAGCTATGTGCATCCAGATACAGGAATGCCTCAGGTGGTACATGTCCACTTTCCAATGAATTTCTAAAATACCCAGGGTTAGGATAAAACAAGCCTGAAACTAGATCGTTCTCAGTAACATTCGCTGACGGCGCAAAATGATTTCTCACAAGGTCCAGTTCGACATTGTCAATTCTGGATACGCCGGAAGCATCCAGTAGTCTTTTATTTGAGACGTAATGTCGAAAGTCGGAATGTGCGCTTCTGTACATCTGCATGCATGCTCGAAGACATTTTCTTTCAAAAACCCTAATTTTTTCCATATACGATACACTTATGTTCCACCATACTGGACTCGCATAAGTCAGAATCGGACGCACAAATGCCTGGTAGCAGACGATCTTAACATCGGATCTTAGATAGTTGGAGTAGAAAAGGCTTTTAAGTGACATGAATGCCGCTCTTGCTTTCTTCAACTGTACATTTACGTGATCATTGTGGTATAAGAACTTATCCAAATGAACACCTAGATACTTCACAACAGTCTTTGATTCAATGCGAAGCCCATCAGAACCTCTTATTTGGAAGCTTTTCCAATTGCGTCGCAAGTCTGAGTTACCGCGTCTCAGTGGGGTGCGGAACAGTATGGTTTCACATTTGGACGTATTTATTTTTAGTTTCCAGTCTTGGCAAAATGCCTCAAGCGTGTTGAACTTACGTTGAAGTTCACTTTGGATTCCTTCGATTTTCGTGTCGTGGGCATACAGAATGACATCGTCAGCGAATGCCAGCGATTTACCCATATCCCTCAGCATTTCCGAAACGTAAATGTTAAAGAGTATTGGTGCCGTAACTGTGCCCTGCGGCAGACCATTAGTGATATTAAATACTCTAGTTGTCGTGCATTGTCTATCTGTTACAACAAATTTCTTCTCTCGCACCATCGAGTTGATCACCTGAGGTGAGGTGAAACGAAAATTCATATCTGATAAGTTTTTAGATTAACCCGTCGATCCAAACCGTGTCGAAGGCTTTTTCGATATCCACTAGGCAAGCAGCTGTACATCTCTTGGCGTTAAGATTCCAGTTAACATCTGAAATCAGTTTTGTTATAGCATGCACTGACGAGTGGTTTCTTTTGAACCCAAATTGGTTCCGCGGAATTATCTCCTTTGTTTCGCACGCGATCAAGATTGACTTGCTAATAACTATCTCAAAAACCTTCCCAATGTTAGGCAGGAGACTGATTGGCCTATAATTAGAAGGATCAGAAGGACCTTTCTTTTTCTTAATTATTGGAAAAACCTTCGATATTTTCCAACAACTTGGAAAGTAGCAGTTATTCAGCAAGTTATTAAAAATTGTGCAATATTGCCGTATGATTTCGATAGGCATATGTTTCAGTACGATGTTTGGGATGTCATCCAATCCAGAAGTCTTTATTATTCAGTCTCCTGAATATGCCTGTCAGTTGGTCGAGCGTTGTGTAATAGTTGTTTGTCTGTTCTGTTGTCAGTTCGTTCGCTTTTACTTCCCCAGAAAAGCGGAGTTGAGTGTCTGAGTCACCTTAGCGGCTAAGAAAGCTCGATAGTTCCCCATCTACTATGTCAGCTTTGCAACTTGGATGGTCTGTTGCGTGGACTGCCTAGAAGTGAGATCCAATAAGATTAAGCTTATCCGTTCTACCATTGACAACGAAGTGGTTATCAATGATAGAACAGTGTCTGATTTACTTGAGGAAACATATTCCTAGAATCAGACTTCGTAATTTTTTCGGCGCGTTGCCTCCAATAATCATTAACGGAATTCCGAAACTGCTGTCTTATGAGCGACCTTAAATTTCTCAGAAGGGATTTTAATCTTATCAGCTCCAGATTGTTCGATTCGTCCTGAAACTGACGACGTATCCGATTTATCTGGGTAAGCAGAAAGCTTTTGTGAGTTTGTAGCGTTCGTATGACTCGGTTTAGATAACATTCCATGCTGTTTCTGCTTTTTATCCTCGGTACTGACGACTCCACTACCTCGTCAGAAAAGGATGTTACCATTACAATGGCGTTGTGGTCGCTATCATACGGCAATAGCGGGATTTTATTATCGCGGACCGTTTCAATTTGCAGTCGCGCGTCCGCGATGCATAAATCAATATATGAATTTCCGGAAGGGAAACTAGGTGTAACTGGGGTATATAATTTAAGTTTATATCCAATTTGGTTGTCTTCAACAAAACGCTTCAAGAATCTGCCTCTTCCATTACCAGTTGAGTTCAACCAAGCAGGATGCCTCGCGTTCAAATCTCCCGCTAAGACGAAATAGTTATTTAAACTATCCAGCCTTAGTAATTCAAACAATTTTTCCAATTCGAAGTTAAATTGACTAACGCTTGATGACGCCCCATACGCCGATATTAAATACAGACAACCATTATCCCTTAAAGGCAGTGAGATAATGGTTGTCTCCAGGCAATTAAAGTCTTTAATATCACGGTGTTCGATTATTTCGAATCTTAGCGGTTTCCGAATGGGGATCGCGGTACCACCGCTTCGAATCAAGTTTTTTCTGTTAGTACGTATTAGATTGTAGTCCTTGAATTCCAAGTAATGTCGATCGTTTAATTTTGTTTCGCTTAAAAATAGTACGTCGGGTCTGTGATCTGTCGCAAAGCGCAGCACGTCAGCTCGCCTAGCATTAGTAATTAAGGAATTGGCATTCAGAGCCACTATCTTGAGTTCCTTACGTGTTATAGACATTGTTAAAAATATTGATAATGGCGTCTAGTTTTGCCGCCAGATCCTTAACATCTCTTGCGAGGTTGTTTACCTGACTCTGCAAATTTTCATTTGTAGAGGGCGAAACAGTATGTGAGCTTTGAGTGTTTCCAGCAATGTTGGCGTAGGAAACACCTTTCATAACAATGTTCTCAACACTGACTATTTTTTCTTTCTTTCGCCGCTTTTTTCCGCTCTTGCATCTCGTCTACAAGTCTTTTGTAGACCTCACATCCTCTGAAAGAAGCGGGATGACCAGACTTTTTGCAAAGGACACAAAATAGCTGCTCTTTCTTTGCGTCCTTTGTCACCTGACACATACCAGGTTCGTGAGTTTCCGCGCATTTAACACATCTAAATATCATGTTGCAGTTCGAAGCAGCATGACCAAATCTTGGCACCTATGACATTGAAGAATGTCACTTTTTCGAATTTTTTCAAAGGAGACAATATGGCCTCCACTATGCTTGACTTCCCGGAGATTTTGGACTTTACTATTAGGAGATAACTGTACCGTTATAATAGGGAGGGTTCTATTTAGTCTCTTAGAACGCGCCGTAGCGTACCTGAATGTTTTTTCAAATTTAAGATCTGGGACTTCTAATGCTTGTAATTCTTCAAGAACTTCTTCTGGGCTGAAGCTTTCACTAAGGCCTTTCAACAAAAATGTCTGCAGCTTATCATCTTTAGGTGTATACGTGAAGTATTCAGATTTAGTTTCTTGCAAAAGTTCTTTAACTTTGCTGCAGTCATTTTTGTTATTAAGTTTTAAAGCTAACTTATTGCTAATTAAATTTTTAATCACAGAATTACCACTTCCAATTTTGTCGTCTAATATTTTGCTTATGTTGCGGCTGTCCTCTTTGTAGATTTTTATTGGTGGAGGTTTCCTTTTGTGTGCCACTGTTGTTGACGTGGTACTTTTTTCTTTCTCTGTATTGTTGTTGTTGGTCCTAGCTGTAGTTATCGTCACATCATTTGTGTTTTTCTTTTTTTTCCTCGTTCGCCCTCTTCATTTTCTCAACCAGATCATTTGAAGTTGTTGGCTGCTTTTCGGTCGGGTGCGTGTCCATTAGTTCGTTGCTGTTGTCGTCATCATCGAGAAGCGCATATTGGTTGCTGCTCTCTTTTTTTTCTGTTTTTTTTTTTTAATTTTTATTTTTTGCTTCCTTACTCCGGGTCTTTCTTCTTTTGTCAGTTAGTGGTGAAAGAGCCATCGCTATCACTCCCGGCTAACATTTTTTTCAGCTCTTCGATCACTTGTTTGTACTTTTGAATAGACATGAGAGCGTCTAAGTACATCTCTTGCGTTATGACCGTTTGAGCAGGCATCGTCTCTTCATCTTCCGCCCCCACGGGAGGCATGTTTTTTGACACTGCACTTGCACTAGTAATTTTTGTATTTCTCTTTTTTTTTTTCTTTATTTATTTAAAGTTCAGTTAGAACGTTTTTAGTACGTTCTTTAATGCTTTTTAAACATTTTCCTTATTTTGTTCTTCTTCACTCGCGCTCTCTGAATAACCTTCTGCTTTGAAAGATCACAGCAGAGTCTCTTTGGATTGTTTTGACCACGTATGAGCAAAGTAGGAAGCGATGTCAGATGAGGCGGATATTACACCGTCTGCTATTTCTATGCAATTTATGTGACTAAGTGGAGGGTCACTAGTAAGGCAACGGATGTTGTGTCAAATTTTTCCTGAGGAAGAGTTTGGGTTTATTGCTGAGGTAAAGTCGTGAAGGCATTTGGCCTTACTTGTTTTCATTGTCCTGCGGAAAATGCTATTGCTTTTTTTGAAAGCGATTAGATTAGATTGTGTTGGTTTTTTTTTTTTAAATAACCGCCAAGCTTTGACTTTCAAGTCCCTTAAAAGTTTCAATTCAGAACTCCACCAGGGCACGTTACGTTTAGTGATGAAAGGTGACGTCGAGGGGGGTGCATATGTTGGTAGCATCTCGAGAAACTTTTAATAAGGTTGCGGCTTCTTTGTTTATATTGGAAGGCGGGGTTCTTTTTGTTAGTTTGTTAGAGGCACAAGATTGAAATTTTTCCCAGTTTGCGTAATCTATTTTGAATTTGGTGGTGGAAAGGGTGGCGGAGGTTGTTGGACTCTTCTTAATGGAGGTGACGATGGGAAAGTGATCGCTGTTGTGTAGGTCTTCTAATATGTGCCAAGATGTTTTGGTATATAGGGCATTTGAGTAGAATGACAGGTCGACATGTGTCAAAGTATTGTGGGTTGAGAAATGAGTGGGGGAGCCGTTGTTTAATACGAAGAGATCGTGTTTGAGTATAAAGTCCTCCCATGTGACGCCATTTCGGTTGCTGACAGCAGAGCCCCATAGCATACTCCAGGCGTTTATGTCACCAACGATTAAGACAGGTGTTGGAACTTGTGTGAGAATGTTTTCTAGGTCAGATAAAGTGTAAGATTGATTGGGGGCGATGTATAAACAGATGATCGAAAGTTTGAAGCAAGTATTTATTTGAATAGCTAAAGTCAAGATGTTAGAGATTACATTGAGTTTAATGTGAGGGATATATTTTTTTTAATTAGGATGCCAATGCCTTGTTTAGATGTTGTGAACTTTGGATGGTTGTGAAAATAACCTATGTAGGACTTGGGTGTGATCGGTTTTGATCCAGAACTGTAGTGGGTTTCTTGGAGTGCGACTATGTCTGGTAAAAATTGTTTAATTAATAAATTTAACTCGTCATAGTTGTTTGCATACCCTTTAATATTCCACTGAAGAGTTGAAACTGATTATTTCCCGGGGATGGCTTATTGGCAATATACGCAGAGGTATATTGAGAAAAGACATTTGTTATTGAGCCGTAGGTCGGTAGGTAGGTAGGTGTGGTTGTGACAGCATGCTATGCTGAAACATAATTAGCGCAGAGGCGCCGTTTTAATACCACAACTCAAGTGACCTAAATTGTTGTAGAAACTGACGTTGGACTTGGGAAAGGAGAGAAAAGATTATTTAAAACCACCCCGTGGCATTGAGGAAACTGATGATGTCCCCGATGCTTGTCTCCGCTAGCTCATTAATATTATCAAAAAGGTGTCTGCCAAGTATACGGTGTCTGACCCTACTAAGGGCCGGACACTTACAAAGGAAATGAAGGATTGTTTCAGGCTCGTTGGCCATATTGCAGCTACGACAATGTGCATTAAAAGTAATTCCCAATCTGGCTGCGTGGACCCCTATGGGCCAATGACCAGTGCTAATTGCCAGAACTCTAGCAATATCTGCCCGGTTTCTGTTTAATAGCTCTTGTGGTCTGCGCCAGTTATACTTGGGCCACATCTGCCTGGATATGACACAGTTCTGCAACCCTCGCCATCTATTACTAGCATCTGCAAGGAAATGAGCAAAGATTCTACCCTTAAGGGCTCCTAACGGAATGTTGACATCCTCCGCACGGGAGCAGTCAAGGGCAGATCCCTGCCCGCCAATTCATCCAGATGAGGCTGATCCTAGACCGATGACCGAGTGCGGCAAGTTCCTCCTTGCATTGTTCAACAGGTTTGGAAGAGGAATCCGCAGATACGATGGCTCAATGAAAATGGCTATGGTGTTAAGTTGTATCGATGTATGTTTGAGGAGACGGCACGCCTCTCGTACAGCAAGAACTTCCGCCTGGAATACGCTGCATGAATTGGGAAGACGGAATGAACTAGAGATATTGAGGGATTCAGAAAAGATTCCCGCCCCTACCCCGCAGTCCATTTTCGACCCGTCAGTGAAAATGGTTGTTTTGAACTCGTTAGTCACCGTGCCACATTTCCTTTCCGCCCTGGAAGGGAATCTCACAGTGACATCATTGCGAAAGTTCACCCTGGGAGCTATGTAGTCGGTCGGATTTGCCGCCAACTCCTGAGGTAGCAGATTAAGGATGCTGTTGTGACCGTAGAGACTATCCCACCAGCTACCTGTTTCTCTTAATCTAACCGCACTACATGCTGATATGTACTTTATATGAAGGTCGAGTGGTATAAGGTGAAGGATTACGTTCAAGGCTTCAGTTGGGCATGTTCTCATCGCCCCTGTAGCACCTAGAGCCGCAGTCCTTTGTACTTTGTTGATGAGTTTGGTAATGTATGCTCTATTAACCGCCGGCCACCAAACTAGCGATCCATAGGAAAGTATAGGGCGCACCACCGCAGTATACATCCAAATGACCATCTTCGGACGGAGTCCCCATTTCTTACCGAATGTTTTGCTACAAGCATAAAAAGCCACACAGGCTTTCTTTACTCGCTGTTCAATGTTAAGCTTCCAACTTAATTTAGGGTCGAGTACCAACCTAGGTACTTAGCACTAGATGATAACGAGAGTAATTGGTTATTAAGCCGTGGAGGCGTGAAAGCCGGTATTTTGGTTTTTGTGGTAAAGAGCATCAGTTCAGTTTTGCTCGGATTGACGCTAAGTCCACATCCAGTGGCCCATGTGCTAATCTTATCCAAGGCACCTTCCATAATCCCATTGATCACAAAAGAAAACATCCCCGATACCAACACTACCACATCATCCGCATACGCGACAACCTTGACTCCGTCTCGGTCAAGCCTACACAGAATTTTGTAAGCCAAAGAAGAGGAGAGATAACCCCACCCTGAGGAGTTCCCCTTACAACTGATATGGTGGAAACACTATTACCGAGTGTCGATTAAATGATTCTGGTTTTTAGCATAGTCACTATCCACTTGCTAATAAACTCCCCTACACCCAGTTGGGACAGAGCTTCCTGAATCGATTCAGTACTAACGTTGTTGAAAGCACCTTCAACATGTAAAAAGGTGGCAAGAGTAAATTGTTTGTTTATTTATTTATTTATTTATTTATTTATTCATTTTTACAATCTTATTTTAGACTACTTCTAGTAATTTAGAAAATTATTAATTAGTTATATATATTTGAATAATTACAATTAAATTAAATTATAAAGAATTCATGATAGGAGTTTTACAAAGCAATCTAGACATATTGAAATCAATAGCGTTTCTATACAAATTGTAATTGACTCAAGCCGTAGTTATAAGATCATTTCGTCCATAATTCGTTCTGTGTCTAGAAATAAAGAAAAACTGTTCTCTAGGTCGAAGAATGCGAATAGGAGCATACATATTAAACATCGATAGTAAAAGCGAACAATCAATATGAGCGGTTATTATATCGTGAGCAAAAAGTACCGAGTAATAAGTTCTTCTTTGAGTAAGCGGTTTTAAATTAATAAGCGCACATCTTGCTTCATAAGAAGGCACATCATTGTTCCAATTCATTCTACGGAGAGCAAACTTCGTAAATCGTTTTTGAATTTTCTCAATACGTAATTCATGATTGCGATAATAAGGGTTCCAAATAATACAGCAATATTCTAATATAGAACGAATTAATGAAATAAATAAGGACTTTTATGATCCTTACACCCTTAAGTAAGGATCATAAAAGTCCTTGGAATTACGAAATAAAAAACCCAACATGCGATTTGCCTTGCCGATTATATAATCCATATGTAACGAAAAATTTAATTCGGCATCAGAAATTATTCCTAAGTCTTTATGATCAGTTACTCTCTTTAATACAGTAAACCATTCAAAGAACACCAGTCATTAATACGATTTAGATCATTTTGTAATCGAAGCGCGTCAGAAATAGTATTTACGGAACTAAATATTTTTAGATCGTCTGCATATAAAAGACATTTGGATGTTAATACAACCGACGGAAGGTCGTTTATAAAAAGAAGGAAAAGGAGCGGACCAATATAGCTGCCCTGAGGAACACCTGAGTAATTCAGAATCTCCTTTGAGCAAACAGAGCCAATTTTAACATATTGCTTGCGATTCATCAAGTAACTGGCAATCCAACTTAAAATACTGGAATGAAATCCAAACACCTCAAGTTTTTTTAAAAGAACATTGTGTTGGACACGGTCAAAGGCCTTAGAAAAATCTGTGTAAACACAGTCAATTTGTAGACGATTTTCAATATTATGGAGACAGTAATTCGTAAGAATTGCTAAATTTGTTGCAGTCGATCTACCACTCATGAAACCATGTTGGTATTGAGAAATTTGGTTACGCACAATAGCATATAGCCTTTTTTTTACAACAGCTTCAAACATTTTTGGGATCAATTGCAATTTGGCTATAGGCCTATAGTTTTCAATATTTCCTTTAGAACCAGATTTGTGAATAGGAGTAATAAATGAATGATTCCAGCAATCAAAAAAATCACCCAACTTTAGAGACATATTAAAAATAATCTTAAGTGGGTAAACCAAACTATTCTTACAAGCTTTAAAAAATAATGGCGGACAATTGTCGGGTGCAATACTTGTACTAGACTCAAGTGACGACAGTTCAATAAATATATCATCTTCTGTTAAAGACAAAGACAAAAAGAGATCAGAGGTTTCAAAATAGATACATTTAGTGAAACTTCCAACGCATCGTGGAAAATACTATTTTTAAGCAAAGGGAAATCAGCTGTGCTCAAAGAAGCCTCAAGCTCTTCATTTATAAAGATTAAATCTGATGTATTTCCCAAAGCATTGCGAAATGTATTTAGTTGACGAAAATTGATAGCAAACATACTATCTATTACTTGAATCTCTTTCTCTTTTAAAACATTAAATGGAAGAGCACATTTTTCATTATGAGAGAAAACCCAAGTTACGTCAGTTAAATTAAAATCACCTAATACTACGGCATATGATGAACTATCTAAATCATTTAACAATATTTATAATGTTTTTTATATGACTCCTATTGCATTATCTGCATCCGGAGGAATGTATGATACAAAAAAATATAAACAAATTAAGTCTGTAATTCCAGACAAATAAAAATAAACACACACGCAAATTTGTTCAATCATACCCGATGAATCAGACAATGTAATTTCTCTACTTTTAAAACATGTACGGGCAGCAAACAATACTCCACCACCCCTCTCACAGCCGGTTAGAATGGGACATCTATCGTTACGGTAGACTTCAAAGTCGTCGGTGAATAATTCAGAAGTTAGGATTCCATTATGCAACCACGTCTCCGTTAAGGCGATAACAGCATATGAACAATCAGCAGAAGCAACGAAGAAGTCCATGACTTTAGTTCTCATTCCTCCCACATTCTGATAGTACAAAGAAAGAGGACAAAATGTATTTGGCAACGGATCATTAGCAGTATCAGCAACAACAGCAGGAGAAAGAGAACGTATTATGTTTGAGCATTTAGGTTTAGAGAGCGCATTTCGTTTTTTGGAAGAAATTTAAATGAGCGCACTCTGATACCACTGAACCACATATTAGAATTTAAAAATATGTCTATCATATCTTCTGGAACGCCGAGTTTAAAGTTGATATGATTAAGAGCATTTGTATCAGCACCATCTTTAATTAGCTTGTGGCATTTCAACTTCGACTCGTCCACATTAAATGCTGATGAAACGTAAGTAAGTATGGACTGACAAGTTGTAGAAGGTTTGAATGACGATAAATGCAACCATTTGAATTGGGTAATGACCTCAAGTTCTAAACCCATAGCAGAATTGCTAGTTCCAACGATTGCTCTATGTCGTTTGTTAGATGGTTTATTATTTACCATTTGCCAAACATTTGGGTTATCCTCCCGCGAATTGGTAGATGCGGAGATAGATTTGGTAGCAACAGAGTTAGAGGCAGCAATAGCAGTGTATGTACGAGTTGAGGGAGCAGCAACAATGATAGCAGCTGGAGCAGGAACAGCATCGACATCATTGATGATAGAAGAAATCGATTCAGACTCAGAGACTGAAACAATAGGCACAGCATCGGGAACAGTTGACGAAGTTTTATTGATTTTAACGTTAGGAGCAGGAACAGCATCGGCGAAATTTATGACAGAAGAAGTCGATTCAGACTTAGAGACTGAAACAATAGGCACAGCATCGGGAACAGTTGACGAAGTTTTATTGATTTTAACATTAGCGGCAACTGCAGCAAATCGAGGAGTGCGCGGACTGTTTGACTTCAATTGACTCGTAGAGGTATTATGTTGCAAATCAGAGACTTTGACACGAGAGGGTGCATTGACCCTACCGGTTGTTTGCGAGCGAGTCATCACTTGAGATTTTGCACTATTGTTCATAGAAGAACGAGTGACGAGTTCTTTTAAATCAATAATTTCATTATACAATTGTTCAAATTTAGAAATTAAAATGTCACTGTCGACCAAACTTTGGCGACATTTAGGGCACACTAATGTAACCATTATAAAATGCAGGGAATAAGAATAGCACAAGTTAAAGAGTTTCCACAATACCAAAAGGAAACGCGTCTAATCACTGAGGCAGACAAACTGTCACTGTGTATTGTTTTTTCTATCGTACGCAGAACTTCATGGAGCGCCGTATCAGTGGATCGCCCCTTAGTGTACGCATGCTGAGATTTTATTGTATTACGGATGTGCGTATCTAATATACGTTGCAACGTCTTAAGGAGGAAAGATGACAAGCTGATGAGTCTGAAATCCTTTGCAGATTCATGCCCCCGCTTCCCCGCTCTCGGGATAAACACAACACGAACACGCCTCCAACTCAAGGGGACGTGGATTAGAAGAATACAGCTTCCATAGATCGGAACTAGACAAGGGATCACCTAATCCAGTGTTTTTTGCAGCATTACCGGGAGTATGCCGTCAAATCCAGCCGAATTATAGGGAGAGAAGCTGGAAATGGCCCAAGAGGTATTAACCTCTGTAATTGTTGTCTTAATGTCATTCCAAGATGAGGATTGCACATCTTGAGGACAATTTGAGTGAGTAAACTCATTTTTGCACCCTGGAAGTCCAGAGACTCGCTAGAGGAATCCGTCCAAGTCCCGTCCGGCCTTTTGATAAAGGACGGACTGGGGTGTTCCTTGGATAGGATCTTACTCAGTCTAGCAGAGTCCTTAATGGTTTCAATGGACTGACAATAGTCCATCCAAGCCAGAGACTTGGCCCTTTTAATGGATTTTTTATATTCTTTTAGGCAATCCTTATATGGTTGCCAAAGCTTGTGTCGATAGCACACATTGAAGATTTCTCTGGTAATCTTCCTAAGATTAGAAAGATCTTCGTTCCACTATGAGGGACATTTTTTCTTACTGAATTTAATAGGGCACGAAACCTTAAGAGCCGTACCCATGGCTTTTTCTAGGGTTGTGATCTTATCGTCAAGTTCCTTGACTGATTCGATTTTCGCCCCGGGTGTTCTGTGAAGTTTAGATTTGATAACCTGACCAAATTTGCAACAGTCTTGAGCCGTAATTGTTATTTGTTTTGGATACACCTTTGTTAACTTGGTATAGTTTTGGTTGCTGATTGTTGAGTTGACAAGGTGGTCTTAGTTGATTAGGAGGGCCCTGTTGGTCAGACTCCGGGCCATGCCGGTTTGACAAACCGGAACAGCTCAAAGTCTGAGCAACAGGGCCGTTTGCATTTACATCTATGTTTTTATTGCATGGCATCATCGTCGTTTTGGGTTTGGTTTAAGTAGTATTTGTTTTTGTTGATGAGTGTAAGAGTAAAGTGAGATCTTGAGTATTGTCTACGGGGGAGGGTGGAGAGTTTTCGTTTCGAGAGAGATAATTTTGTAAGGAGTTTATTGTGCTGTCTGCTTGTGAGTTATGTGAGTAATTGGCTGCGGGCTTAGGGTTTGATGATATATTTGAAAGGTCGTTATTGTTATTGTTTTTGGAGCTGATGAGAGGTTTATTTGTGAGTGTTTTTGGTGTACTTGTAGCTAGGGCTGTATATTTTTGGTTTAGAGTGGGTAGGATAGATGAAGGATCGTGATGGTTAGTATTTCGAGATTTTGCCTTATTTGTAGTATCTTTATGTGTTGTTGTGGCTGGAGGAATTTGGTTTAGAGGGGTGGAATTAGAAGAGATTTCCGTTGATGTTTGCTGTGTATTGTTTTTGACTGCATTAGCATAATTTGCGGTGTTGATGGTGAAGGGATTTTGAATTCTGTACATTTTTGACGCTTCTGTCATGCTGCATTTATGTGTGGTTTTAATTTTAAGGATTTCTTTGGAAGAGGTCGTGTGACCCAAGCGTTGACAGTTACGACACCGCATTGGGTTGGGGAAATACTCCGAAACTTTCACATTATACCACCCAATGTTGAGTGAGTTGGGGGGTTGGAAAAGATCGAAGGTAAATAGCATGAGGCCGGTTGTTCTTATATTGTCTTTTTCGTTCTTTTTAAATTTATAGACGTCAATTACGCCTTCCTTAATGATTTCTTCCTCAGGAACGTTCATTAGATAAGGTGCATAGACCATGCCTTTACATGAATTAAGGTAAGGGTGTAATTTCACAGTGATTGGACAGAGATTTGAGAGGTTTTTTTTTGACAAGAAAAGATCCGCTACTCTTTTGGAGATTTAACAAGGATAAGTAAGTTACCATCACGTAGCTGGGAGATTTGTTCGTAGGGAGAGCTAATATTGTCTATTGCTTTTTTAACCAAGAATATGTTGAGTGAAGATAGAGGTTTGTCTTGGTTTGTGGAAGAGATTAGTATAAATTTAGGGTTGTTGAATGTGTTAGCAGTAGGGAAGATAATATTTTCACTAGAAATTCGTGGGGGACTTTTCTTTCTTTTTTTCTTTTTGATATCCGGTGGTTCGGGGTCTAAAGACTTAAACAGAAGACGAGAGAAAGAAAAAACAACAATACATTAAATTTAGGAGAGAGATCGAAAATATCACAAGCGAGAGCACAAACTGGTAAGAGGTCTTTACGGTTTGAAGATCAGCCGATGACTGTTAGTTAAGCTAGTTTCAAGTGTTTTTTGTCTAGCAAGTAAGTTAAAATAATTTGAAATTCAATAAAAAATGCATTGAAAAAAAAAATGCCTACAGTCTCAGCAATCTCACGCACTTTAATTCTTCGATCGTTCATCACCATACTACGAATTTTATTGACCAATTCTGTTGTGGTGAACTAAATGTGGCGTCCAGGACGCTCAACATCCATTATGCTCATATCATCGCATCGGAAATTTCGGAATCATTTGCAAATCATTTGCAAAATCAAAGTCCCCGTAATGTTTATTTAACTTTGCTTTGCTTTCCGCAGCTGTTTTCTTCTTCAGATAATATCGTTTTATCACTACACGAAATTTACTTTTCTACATGTTTGCAAAAATACGAGAAGTTGTGTTCTTCCAATGGCTGTCAAACACAAACTAAATGACATACGTATAACTGTCTAATATTTTGTACGTCATGGTTTAAAGAATATTACCACATGAAACAAACCTCAATTTGCGGCTGGCACCGCCACCTGTCGATATTGTACATAATTATCGAACACCCTTTTTTTCGCCTATCCGCAGCTTTCCGAGCAACATGGAAGATTAGCGGGACTGCCAATCTGTCCTGGATCAGACCTTTCTCATCGAGATAGAGGAATGCCTCTGGGGGAACAAAGCCGTTAAGGCGCACTTTCTCGTGGTACCTGTAATTGGGGTAATAAGCCCCAGAGATCAGGTTATTCGTCGAGCTCATTGCTCTTGCAATATGCCTTCGAGTCAGCTTGATCAGGAAATTATCCACCCTTATTAGGTTAGCCCTGTTGTACAGGACATCATTGGGGTAGAATTTTATGTACTGGGATTCTGGTGTTCTGTATAAATGAAGGCAAGTCCGAAGGCAAGCCCTCTCAAACACCCGAATCTTTTCCAACAAGCTTGCTCCCACGTTGAACCACACGGGGCGTCCATATACGAGCATGGGCCGGATGAGGGCCATGTAGCAGATTACCTTTACCCTTGCATCGAGTTGCTTGCTATAAAAAGTCTCTTTGTAAGGGCAAAAGCACCTTTGGCTCTAGCCAGAGCAGCATCTATATGTTTGTTAAAATATAGATATTGGTCTAACCAGAGCCCCAGGTATCTGACTACACTTCGACTCGCAAGTGGCTGTCCGTGCGGTCCAACTATTGAGAACTTTCGCCAATTCTTTCTGGTATCCCTAGAGGCACCAGACAACGGCGTCCTAAAAAGAATGGTTTCCGATTTCTGGAAGTTGATCTTCAACTTCCAGTCATCGCAATATCGCTGAATCTTATCGAAGTCACGTTGCAAGAGCAGTGCAATGGCCTCGATTTTTGGTCCTGATCTGTACGCAATCACGTCGTCTGCGTACGCTATAGCATGGTGAAGTGATCCTATGAGATCGCTCGTGTAAATGTTGAAGAGCATCGGCGAATTAACCGCACCTTGTTGCAGACCGTTTTTAATTAGAAATGTTCCAGCAGAGCATATTATAAAGTATGTACAGCAGTGGTTTGCTTATGCCCAGCCTGCTCAGTTTGTAGAAAAGTCCCTCTAACCATACGGTGTCGAAGGCCTTCTTCAAGTCAATCAGGCATGCACCCGTGCATTGGTTCTTGCTTTTGTTCCATTGGATATCCGATACCAGTTTAGACGCGGCATGCCCCGCCTTAAAACCGAATTGGTTATACGAATTATATTATTGTTCTCAGTCCACTTAAGCAGGGCTCTATTGACAACATTCTCGAATACCTTGCTGATGTCCGGAAGGAGACTTATCGACCGGAGATTTGCCGGATTGGAGGTGTCCTTACCCCTTTTGGGTATGGGTTGTATCACTGCTGTTTTCCAATGCGCGGGATAATGTGCATTATTCAACGCATTGTTCAACAGAGTGGTGTAAATGTCCACCGCTTCTAGAGGGAGAAGTCGAAGCACAATGTTCGACACTCCGTCGATTCCCATAGATTTCTTTCTTCTCAATGATTCAAAGATCGGCTGGAGTTCCACCTTCTATATGTACGGGGGATGTACCCTTTCATCGGCGATGACATTGTTTGCCATAATATCGTCATTGAACTCGGTAAAACCTGTGTTCTCAGATCGCCAGTGCTCTATATCATTTCGAAGGCAGAAGTTGTGCACAAGGACGCGACTTTTAATTTCGTGGTTCGGGCAGATGGTATCATTCACCTTGTACACTTCCTGGAAAGTCGCTCCTATAGCCTCTACCTTCTCCTGCGGATCTTCGATCACAAAGAAGTTGTCATCCTCTACTGCGTTATCTGGATCTATACCTGCTGTTACAAGTATTCGTCCATTGTTCGTCGTTCGGGGAATCTTAAAACGCGGAAGGTCATTTTGATTATTCCTCCGAAATATTTTATTTATTTGCGGGAACATACTCGGGTTGTTGGCTTTTACAGCCCGAATTTTGTTGTTCCAATGCAAATTTACAGAAAGTATGTAGTTATCCCTGATTAATTTCTGGAAGTTTTTAGTCAACGACTTCAGCGTCCTAACCTGCGAGTTTTGTCTGTCAGTAAACTGTCTGTACAAGATTTTTAGTCTCAACAGCAGTCTACTTTTGTGTTGGTGTAGTGCGCCAATTGTTGCATTGCGAAATATGTCTGCGTGGTCAGTATGTTGATACCGAGGTATGGTGCTATCCATAGTTCGTTTAATTGTACCAGTCAATCTCCTCGTTTGACAGATTCCTATTGGACGGTGGGTAGAGCGAATTCGAGGAGAGTGCTCTTGTCAAAACTCTGGAGAAGCGAGTCCAACGCGTCCTACTATAATTGTAGGAGTACGTTTGGACAAACTCCTCCAATTCCTCAATTTCGTTGGGAATCGTTACTACTGCACTGAGTCCGGAAAGGTCATACACAAATGTGTGAAGGCAGTTTAAAGTTTGTCGGTCCATGTCTGTCAGTTGTAACCGTACGTCGAACAGCATGAGATCCAAATAGGAGCCGCTTCTAGGAAACGACGGACTATCTGTAGCTTTCAAATCGAGTTTATACTCGACACTGTGCCGACCCCACCAATTGAATAGTAGGTTCCCTCTAGGATTATTTTTATCGAACACCCTCCGTATGGCGTAGTGCCAAGTTAATAAGCTTGAAGTTGATGGCATGGGTGACATTTTCGTGAATTGGTGTGCAAACAACCAAGTTGTCTCAACTCGTCGAAAACCCACTACTATCTCCTGTCTGTGAAGCGGAATACGAACGTGGTCAAACTCAAAATGGGACGAGATGATATTGAGAAATCTAATGGCTTGTCAATGCTTGGCATGTCTGTTAGCTCAGACCGTCGGTGGAACCAGCAGACTTGGTCACAATCTATAAAACTTGTATTCGCCCGAAACTTGAATATTATTCACATGTTTGGGCGGTTGCTCCCGTCACATGCTTGATCGGTGACCAGTATATATACAACCAAATCCCTTCGCTTGAACACAGCGGAAATGTTGGATCCTTAGCGCTTCTGTACCGGTAATTCCACCACACACGTTCGAGCGAAACATATATGTAGTTGTGTTCATTAATCGTAATGCACGTGTAGTCCATTCTGTACATGCTTGTACTTTAGAACCTGCTTTCGCTCGCACTGATTATCATAGGAGATCTTTTTTTAGCGATTCAACACGAATCTGGAATAACTTGCCTTCCTCAATATTTCCAGTAATCTATAATTTGCAAATGTTTCAAATTAACTCGCATCGTTACCTCACTATCTCTTCTTATCTATCCGTTCTTTAACCCCTTCCTATCCCTTTTCCTATCACTCCGTCATTGGGTTTTACAAACTTCAAAGAACACAGTTCTAACTGGTGGAGAACATAAAAAGAAAGGATAATCTGCGTAAGTACAAATAAGTAAAATGTTATTATAAATTATTTAACAGATAATAAATTTATAGTCTGTTACAATCAAAAGCAATTTGAAAGAATACTTGAATATCTTATCCTAATCAATTTGGTTTCCGCAATCATGGTGTAAAAAACTATTGGAACAAGTTTTCAATCGAACTAAACAGCATAGGGTCCCCGAGGGGAACTTCGCAGAAATGGCAAAGGGTTCGTGATTTTTAAGATTATAATGATTTTGTTTATAAACCTAATACAAAATTCAGGCTTGGATTCGTTACAAAGGCCGCCTTAAGAGGAAGCTGGCTGCAAACAAAAGTAACTTAGAAGCCGCAGAAGCAGATCTGTATTTGGTATTCAAAGACTACCAACTCCAACTAATAATGTAATTCAATACTTCAAAGTCCTCTAATGCCGACTAATGATGCGATCCGAGATGCAGTCCAGTCCATAGCAGTCCATTTTGGTTCTTCTATAGTCGTTTCTTGGGTTGTTATTTTTGTAACTGTGTGGTCTTTGATTTTTGTTATTAACATTTTGTGATCTTATATGCATTTATTGTACATCATGGTGCGCTCTATCCTTTTCCAGTTCAAGTGCTAGGTTTATTGCATCAGTGATTGTGAGCGTTTTCGGAAGCATCATCTGCGTTGAAATGTTTTTGCAGTATGTTCGTAAACGCAAGTTGCAAAAGTAACTTTTTTTTTTTAAAAAAAAAGGCTTCAGAGTCAAACATGGTGTTCGATAATGCCGTTTGCGCATCATTTGTTGTGCAGAGAAGCAGATAAGAAATCGCACATGCATTTGCTGTGGAAGAAAAAATTTACTAAACAAACAAAGTAATAAAAACCTAATATATTGTAGCATAATAATAACTACGCTCCTATGTCTATGCAGCAAATTCCGAAGTGACTTTCCATTCTGGCAGAATTTTGGTTCAAACTGTCCTTCATTCGAGGTTCGTGTCTGGGACGAAGTCTCCACAGCTCATGTCAACGAAAGAGACGAATAATATTAGGGATAAAAGGGAATTATAACTGCAAGAATTATTTCTCTTGTTCCAGTGGTCGAAGAATTTGCTAGAAGTTTCTGGCTATCAGAAACTTCTGCTATATAAGGACAGATGGCGATCAAAAAAAGACACAGTTGGTTTAGAACCGTGGCGAAGAGATTGGAAAAGTGATAATGGGCGAAGTTGTAATTTGGTGATAAATTGAAAGTTGAGAGTGAACAAGAAAAAGTAATTAGTTTGGATTTGTGAATTAAGTAATTGAAAGGAGATAAAGTGATTTGAGAGGAAAGAGACCTTGTAAGAAAAGAATTTGCGAAGAATAGTATAGTGTGAACTTGAATTGTTCTATAGAGTAGAAAATAAAGAAATAATTTCACAGAATAATTGTTTTATCTACTCGAGCCGTAGCTCGCATATTACATTGGTGTCAGAAGTGGGATAAAACTTATTCTGTGAATAACTATTTCCGTGGTGTGAAATTGCACAAAAAAAAAAAAAAACAACGATTTCTGTGTTGAGTTAATTAGTTGCGCAAAATGGGTCGCAAATTGGGAAAACTAACTATAACTCAACTAAAGGCAGAACTCAGTAAGCGGAACCTCGACACAACTGGGGGAAAAGATGCCCTGCTGATTCGTCTGGAAGAAGCAGTAACGCAGGAAGGTGAAAATCCGCACGACGTAGAGTTTGACGTGGAAGAGGAACCAGCAAGTACAGCAGCCGACCCGGGTATAACAAGTCTGCTCCTGCAACTTAAGTTAGTCATGGACGAACAAAAGAAAGCAATAGAAGACCAAAGGAATTCTATAGAACTTAAGCTGGACGACCAAAAGAAAGCAATGGACGACCAAAAGAACTCTCTAGAACTTAAGATGGACGAACAAAAGAAAGCAATGGACGACCAGAGGAATTCTCTAGAACTTAAGCTGGACGAACAAAAGAAAGCAATGGACGAACAAAAGAAAGCAATGGACGAACAAAAGAATTCTCTAGATACTCTGGAAAGTAAACTTGATGAGCAAAACAAGAACTTGGAATCCAAATTCGAAGTGATCGAAGAGAAAATCGAGAAGGTCGAGACGCAACTCGAAAAAGTCGAAACTAGATTCGATGAAAATTTTGAGAAACATGAAACTCAGTTCGGGAAGATAGAGACTCAGTTTGAAAAAGTAGAAAAGCAAGTCGAAAATCTTGCTAAGGAGCTCAGCAACGTGAAGAGACAGAAAGCACGGGAATATTCCACTGACGGTCTGAGAAGAAAGGAGATGCAGCCTCCTATCTTCGATGGTCAAACATCATGGCCAATTTATAAGAGGCAATTCGAAGCGGCCGCAATGACCAATAGCTGGGACGATGAAGAGAAGTCTATTGCACTCACGCTTGCACTGAGGGGTCCAGCTGCGGAGCTCTTGCAGACCATCCCGGAAGATAAACAGCAGAACTACGACTCTCTGGTTCAGGCTATCGAGATGCGGTTTGGGGATGAACACATGCAGCAGGTGTACAGGGTTCAGCTGCGTAGTCGAGTCCAGAAAAGGGGGGAAACGCTCCAACAGTTGCAAGCGGATATAGAGCGACTAGCCCATCTTTCATACCCTAAAGCCGGTGAGGAGCTTATCAACGAAATGGCGGTGGAAGCTTTTATTCAGGCCATAGAGGACAGACAACTGCAAATGGCTGTAAGGATGGCTGAAAAGCGAACACTCCCCGAGGCATTGGCATTCGCTTTGTCAATGAAGGCTGCGGACCAAGCATACCAGGGAATACACCGTGTCAGGGAAATGTCCGTCGTGGAATGCTCATGCCAGAGAACAGCCGTCAAAGCTCGCGGAAGTCAAATCCGTTGCTGGAATTGCAACCAAACCGGACACCTACAACGGCAGTGCAGAAGTGCACCTAGACGAGGAAATTGTCCACATTGCGGAAGTAGGAGAAGCAGAGAGGGAGCATCCTGTCGGTCAGACTTCCCAAAACCAGCAGTCGGGAGATGCGTAAGGACCAACTTCGCGGGGCAGAAGTTGGTTACTGGAATCGAGGCCCCCAGGACCACCATTCAAGTTTCGCAAACCAAACAGGGTAACAAGAGCCTGACAGTGGAGGCACTAATCAACGAGAAGAAGTGCGTAGCCACCATCGACACAGGTGCCACTGCCTCCATTGTAAGAAGAGATATCGTCAAAAGCTCCTGGCTGCACAACACCAACAGCTACTGCCTGAAGACTGCAACAGGGGAAATGGCGAAGGTATTTGGAGAAGTTCGTCTTACGATTACTCTGGCAGGACTGACGTTCTCCCATGCGTTTCTGGTGGCAGATATATGCGACGAGTGCATCATCGGAGTAGACTTCATGAAAGCAAATGAAGTAATCTTGGACATCGGGATGCAAGTACTGAGGTATCGAAATGTGGAGATTCCGATGGTGTACGGAAATGAGAATGCCGTAACTCTCAGGACAGTCATCAGCAAAGACGAAGTTTTGCCGCCGTCTTCAGAGACAATCATTTGGACAAAGCTGGAAGGTGATCTTGGGAGCCACCGATTCTACATAGTAGAACCAGACCCAGAGAAGAATTCTCAAGACTACATCGTGGGAAAGACGTTAGTCGAACCAAAGAACACCATGGTTCCAGTGAGGGTTTTGAACGCAAGACCACACACTGTAAAACTAAGGCGAGGGGATGTGACTGGAAAATGCACGCCGATTACCGCCGTCGCAACAATATCTGAACGTGATGCTCCAAAACCTCTCCCATCACCTTGGACAGCGGAAGCGAGAGAGACGATTCTCCAGTCCAGTGAGCTGAATCAGGAGCAGCGAACTATGGCAGAGAATCTTATCAATGAGTACGCTGATGTATTTGCCTCACAGGACGGAGAATACGGCCGAACACACCTGGTACAACATCGAATAGACACTGGTGATACTAGACCAATTCGTCAGCCTGCTAGGCGCCTTCCATTGGCAAAGCAGACAGAAGTTGCAGAGATGGTGTCGGCAATGGAGAAAGAAGGTGTGATTGAAAGTTCCAAAAGTCCGTGGGCATCACCGGTTGTACTGGTTAAGAAGAAAGATGGCAGCACGCGGTTCTGCGTGGACTATCGGCAGCTCAATTACGTCACCAAGAAAGACAGCTACCCTCTGCCACGGATTGACGACACGCTAGACACACTATCAGGAGCCCGATGGTTTTCCACTCTCGACTTGAAGAGTGGCTACTGGCAGGTACAGATCCATCCAGAAGACCGGGAGAAAACCGCCTTCACCGCAGGAAATGGGCTATGGCAATTCACGGTAATGCCATTCGGGCTGTGCAATGCTCCGGCGACTTTCGAGCGATTGATGGAATGTGTCCTGCAAGGGTTAACATGGAAAACCTGTTTGGTATACTTGGATGATGTCATCGTCGTAGGAAAAACGTTTGCGCAACACCGAGACAATCTAAGGGATGTGTTTCAAAGGCTTCGAAGTGCCCACCTGAAGCTCAACCCCAAGAAGTGCGCCCTGTTTAGAGCGGAAGTGAAGTACCTGGGACACATAATTTCAGCGAAAGGAGTGAGAACCGATCCGGAGAAGGTCGAAGCGGTGAAAAACTGGCCAGTCCCCAAAGACAAACACCAACTAAGGAGCTTCCTGGGCCTAGCCACCTACTACAGACGGTTCGTGAAGGATTTTGCCGGGATCGCAAAGAACCTGCACCAGTTGACGGAAAAGGGAAAACAATTCAAATGGTCAATTGAGTGCGAGAAGAGCTTCAAGGCACTTAAACAACGGCTATGCGATGCCCCGATACTGGCTTACCCCACTCCCGGGGAAACGTTCGTTGTGGATGCAGATGCTAGTAATGTCGGGGTAGGAGCCGTACTCTCCCAGGTGCATGACGGCCAAGAGAAGGTGGTTGCGTACTTCAGCAAGGTGCTCTCTAAGCCAGAAAGGAACTACTGCGTGACAAGGCGGGAACTTCTAGCTTTGATCTTGGCTACGAAGCATTTTCACAAATACCTCTACGGGAGGAAGTTCGTTCTTCGCACAGACCATGCAGCCTTAAAATGGCTATTACAGTTCAAGAGTCCTGAGGGTCAGGTCGCAAGATGGATCGAAAGGCTGCAAATCTACGACTACGAAATACAGCATCGTAAAGGAAAACTCCACTCTAATGCGGATGCACTGTCCCGGAGACCATGCAGAACGGATTGTAAACATTGTGCGCGTCAGGAAGAACGGGAGCTGGTTTCCATCCAAAGAATGAGAGCCGAACCTATCACCGGCTGGAGCGTAGATGAGATCCGGAACGCTCAGAAGGAAGACCCGGATATCGAGCCGATTCTGGCCTGGAAGGAGAACATGGAGAAACCGGATCATCAGGACATTTCTCACAGAAGCCCGACCTTAAAGGCATATTTTGCGCAGTGGGACTCCCTCCATGTCCAAGAAGGTGTTCTGAGAAGAAAATGGGAATCCTCCGACGGAAAGTCGTTTGTAATGCAGCTTGTCGTACCGCGGACGAGGGTCAAGGAGGTGTTACAGGAAATGCATGGCGGGGCGACCGGAGGCCACTTGGGAGTGAATAAGACGCTAGAAAAGGTACGAGAACATTTTTATTGGTTAAAAGCGAAGGAAGATATCGAAGACTGGTGCAGAAAATGCGACGTGTGTGCAGCTAGCAAGGGTCCGAGAATCAAAACTCGAGGTAAGATGCACCAATACAACGTGGGAACACCTTTCGAACGAATCGCCATTGACATCGCAGGTCCCTTTCCGGAAACCGACAATGGTAATCGGTATATACTCGTAGTGATGGACTACTTCAGTAAGTGGCCGGAAGCGTTTCCGATCCCTAACCAGGAAGCCAGAACCGTGGCGGAGCAGATCGTCTACAATTGGGTTAGCAGATTCGGTGTGCCCTTGGAATTGCATTCTGACCAAGGGCGGAACTTCGAGTCAAGAATCTTCCAAGAGATGTGTCAACTACTCGGAATCAAAAAGACAAGGACAACCCCGCTTCATCCACAGTCGGACGGTATGGTGGAGCGTTTCAATAGGACTTTGGACGAACATCTCTCGAAGGTCGTAGGTGACTACCAACGGGATTGGGACCGGCAGTTTCCCTTGTTTTTGATGGCCTATAGAAGTGTCGTGCATAGCACTACTCGACATACGCCGTTCGAAATCTTATTTGGTGGAATAGCTCGTTTACCCAGTGAGGTGAAATTTGGATCTCCTACCAATGAGCCCAGAAATGAAGAAGAGTACGTGGCGGAGCTTAGGGAAAGGCTTAGGGACATACACCAAAGGACCAGAAGCCAGATTAAGATGACGAGCGACCGCATGCAGACCAGGTATGATGCCAAGGCAACAACGTCAGGATTCCAGGAAGGAGATCTGGTGTGGCTGTATAATCCCCATCGCCAAAAGGGGAAATCACCTAAATTACAGCGGAACTGGGAAGGTCCCTACAGAATAGTAACCCGCATCAACGATGTTGTCTACCGCATCCAGCGAGGACCAAGGGCCAAAATGAAAGTGGTTCATGTGGACCGACTGAGTCGATACAATGGCCGAAATGAGGATGCACTTGTTCGGGACGAACACGTCTAAGAGGGGGACAGTGTAGCATAATAATAACTACGCTCCTATGTCTATGCAGCAAATTCCGAAGTGACTTTCCATTCTGGCAGAATTTTGGTTCAAACTGTCCTTCATTCGAGGTTCGTGTCTGGGACGAAGTCTCCACAGCTCATGTCAACGAAAGAGACGAATAATATTAGGGATAAAAGGGAATTATAACTGCAAGAATTATTTCTCTTGTTCCAGTGGTCGAAGAATTTGCTAGAAGTTTCTGGCTATCAGAAACTTCTGCTATATAAGGACAGATGGCGATCAAAAAAAGACACAGTTGGTTTAGAACCGTGGCGAAGAGATTGGAAAAGTGATAATGGGCGAAGTTGTAATTTGGTGATAAATTGAAAGTTGAGAGTGAACAAGAAAAAGTAATTAGTTTGGATTTGTGAATTAAGTAATTGAAAGGAGATAAAGTGATTTGAGAGGAAAGAGACCTTGTAAGAAAAGAATTTGCGAAGAATAGTATAGTGTGAACTTGAATTGTTCTATAGAGTAGAAAATAAAGAAATAATTTCACAGAATAATTGTTTTATCTACTCGAGCCGTAGCTCGCATATTACAATATTATATATATATATATAGATTTAACTATTAGACTCTGAAAATCCGGAAGAGTCCTGTTAGAATGTGAAGTAATATGTTGACAATTTTCCCTTGCAATAAATAAATTAAATGGAGCAAATGCTATTTTAAATTTATGATCACAGCTTTTGTGTCTCGCATTGACAATAATTTTGAGAAGCAATTGACTTTTTTTTTGACGTTTCCGAAAACGCTCTGATTTCAGCTGCGCAGCAAAAAGTGACGATGGTCGTCTACTGCATTTTTAAGTACTGTCAGGGCATAACTCTCATTCATTTTTACAACTACTAATTTCTCTGCAACTGAAGTGTGCTTGGTAATTATTTTACTTAAGAATATTTAGATCGTGTAAGGCCTGATCAAATTGTGTGAATCTGCGGCATTGTTTTGTTTGCTTTGTATTTTTCTTCTAACTTTTTCTCAAAGATTTCAAAGTTCGAAAATTGAGTCCCAAAACCCAAGGCTGTGCTAAAACTTCGGTTTAATTGCACGTTAAAAGTCGATGAAAGTGGTTTTTAGACTGTCGTTAATTCTTTAGACAATTCTAGGTATGAATTAAATTCTTTCCTTCTCCATTCCCGAGAAGGTTGGGATTACCTTCACAAAAGTTTCTATGTTAAAATTAAATCTCTTCGTTCGTTTCTATATTTGTTGTAATTATTTTTTTTTTTTTTCTAAAATTTAGTTTTCGAAGAATGTTTGAATGTTTAGAGAGTTTTGATCAATGTTGATATTACTATAATAGAGTAGGTCTCGTAATTCATTTTTGTATGTCTGTCTGTACCTCGGACTGCAGCCTAAACGGCTGAACGGATATTCTTCATATCTGGGGTCAGTGGGGTAATGTCCAGAGGCGAAATTTTAAATTTCATTCTAGCCTCAAAATTAACTTTACTTAAGCTCACTTTAAACAAATTTTAACTCATATCTCATTAACGGTACTTTAATTATTAGCGGATTTTCGAAAATTAGCTATTTCTCGAATATGACTAAAACGATTCTGTTCAAAATTGATATATACTAACATATAGTATGTGAGGACATGGCATTCAAATTTTTCACATATGCATTTTATGGAAAAAGTCATTTTGTTGCTTCTTACCTTTTTTTTTTCTTACTAAATTTGAAATCTGAACTGTTGTGTGTGATGGGGGGTTTTCAGAAAGGCAGACACGAATGAGTACACGTTATAATTCATTTAATGTGGATTAAATTCAAGGGTACAATTATTATTGGTTCTAAGTAAAATGAATATATGTAAATTAATGGAAAGGTGAAAAGACGTCTGTTGCGATGGCGGCGCGATGGAGAACCGCCCGTTGTTGAAGATGACAACTGTCAGTTGTAGGTGCGTTCGTTCGCTGGTTCAGGTCAACGATCGTAAGAGCTGTTCGTATCATTCCTCCACACCAATTTAACTTCCTTCCTCGTTATGGCTGGAACCGGACTACCGGTCGACGGAGCCGGTTAGAACGACGCGGGGTGTCCGCGACTGTAGGCGACATCTTTAGGATAGGCTTCGCTACGGGGCTGGAGCTGGAATGGCTTATAGGATTAGTGATATGTGAAGAGCTACTTGCCTGATTAGAATGATTTGATGTGAGATCAGCTGATCTTCTCGCTTCAAGAAAGTGGTAGGCTGCACTGCCTGATTCACTTCGGGGTCTCAGTTGGTTTTGATGGCGCTTCCATTGGCCTCTGTGGGTTTTGACTAGAAACATCTTGGTTCCAATAGACTTAACGATTGTTGCATCGATCCAACGAGGACCCTTCGAGAAGTTTCTGGCGTAGACAGGCTGATTCTGGTGATACTTTGTTAGTGACTTCATGGCTTCTGCATTTCTCGGTCTGCGTTCCGGAACTAATTGTGATATTAAACTGCGGTGTTGTCTGCCGTGGAGCAATTCAGCAGGTGATTTTCCAGTTTTGGGGTTTGGAGTGGTACGATACGTGGCCAAGCATTTTTGTAACGCTGATTCGTTGTCGGGATTCTCCTCCAGGATCTTCTTGAAATGCGTCTTGAATGTGCGGACAAAGCGTTCGGCTTCGCCATTGGAAGCAGGGTGGAAAGGTGCGGTACGTAGGTGATTGATTCCGTTCTGTTTACAAAAATCTTCAAAGGCTGAGGCAGTAAATTGCGGACCGTTGTCCGATACTAAGGTTTCGGGTAATCCTTCCAGTGTGAATATCCCTCTTAAGGCTTTGATCGTCGCAGTAGTGGTGGTAGTATTTTTCATCGGCACAACAAAAGGAAACTTCGAATAAGCATCGATGCAAATAAGCCACATTCCTCCAATGAATGGGCCAGCATAGTCTATATGCACTCGTTGCCAGGGGCATTCTGGTGTTGGCCAAGAACTGAATTCCTTCCGGGGATCTGATGCGGTTGTTTGACATACTCTGCAATTGGCAGCCCTCGTTTCAATTGCATGATCGACGTTTGGCCACCAACAATATCTCCTCACTAATTGCTTCATTCGCACTATACCCCAGTGCCCTTCATGCAACATGTCCGTTACCCGCCTTTGCAACTGCTGTGGTACTACTACACGTAGGTGATCTGTTTGCAGCAAAATTAACCCTTCGTACTCCGCTAAGGACAATCTTCTACTGAAAAATGGTACTATGTCACGATCTTTTTCAGACAACTTCTCAGGCCAACCAGTAAGTATAAAATGACGAACTCTTTTTAAAACTGTGTCTTTTTCTGTGGCTCTTAAAATGTCAGATCTCATGATAGGGAAAGCGTCTACCTTATCTGCACACTCAGCAGAAATTTCCATGCACAACTCTTCTTGCTTCCTATCAAACTGCAGATCTGGTCCTATGGGAAACCGAGATAAAGCATCTGCGTTGGCATGCTTACCCGTGGGACGGTACAGAATTCTATAGTTATACGCCATTAGAGTGATCGCCCAGCGTTGTAAGCGGTTGGCTGTCATAACTGGTAATCTTTTATCTGGGTGGAAAAGAGTTACTAATGGTTTGTGGTCAGTTACTAGCGTAAATGTACGTCCGTATAGGTATTGGTGGAACTTTTTCACTCCGTACACTATAGAGAGCGCCTCCTTTTCGATTTGGCTATACTTTTGCTGATGTACGTCGAGGGTTTTCGATGCGAATTCTATAGGTAATTCATTTCCCTGTTCATCGAGGTGAGAAATCACTGCCCCTATTCCATAAGACGACGCATCGGTGGCTAAGACTATGGGCAACTCCGGTTTGTAATGCACAAGACAGGTGGACTCCGCCAATTGCTTCTTGAGATTCTCGAATGCCTTCTCTTGAGATGGGCCCCATTTGAAAGGTATGTTCTGTTTGCGTAGAAGGTTCAAAGGCGCAGCTACTTGAGACAAGCTTTTTATGAACTTCCCATAATAGTTAACTTTTCCTAGAAATGTTTGCAATTCTTTTAAATCAATGGGAGGCCGCATGTTCTTAATTGCAACAACTCCTGATTGAGATGGACGAATACCCTTGTGGTCCACTATGTGCCCTAAGTATTCGACCTCAGTTTGGAAGAATGAACACTTCTCACGGTTGATACGTAACCCATGCTCAGATAATCGGTCTAAAATTGACTCAAGATTCCGTAAGTGTTCATCGTCATCTTTCCCAGAAACCAATATATCATCCATATATATAGCGCAATTTAGTCCTGACAATACTTGTTCTAGGGTCTTTTGGTAAATGGCGGGAGCACTAGCAACTCCGAAAGGTAGTCTCTGATACTCATAAAGCCCGAGAGGCGTATTAACAGTGACAAGAGACTTTGACTCATCATCGAGTTCTATCTGCAGATAAGCGTCTGCAAGATCAATTTTCGAAAATCGTTTACCACCTGATAATTTTTGAAATAATTCCTCTGGTCTTGGAATAGGATATTGGTCTATTTCTAAATGCGGGTTAATAGTGACCTTAAGGTCACCGCATATGCGTAGCGACTTGTTACGCTTTGAAACAACCACAATGGGCGCAGCCCATTCACTGAATCTGACCGGCTTCCAGATTCCAGCATCCTCTAAACGTTTTGCTTCCTGTTTGAATGCGTCTAATAAAGCGAATGGAATAGGCCTCGCTTTGTGAAACTTCGGCTTCGTATTTTGTTTTATGTAGAGACGCACTTTCATGGAACCACACCATCCCAATGTTTTTGAGGCTACATCCGGATATTTAAGAATGAGGTCACTAATCATCTGATCTGTGTTTGAAGTCAGATTCAAAACGACATTCCGTGTGGGAGACCTAATTTCGAGACCAAATGCCGTGAACCAGTCTAAACCCAAGATATTGTGCCCTTCTGCTACATCGACCACCAAGAGCTGTAATTTTTTGCACTGATTGCCAAACTCAACATTTACATCCAAATCGCCAAGAACGGGAACGCTCGTATTTCCATACGAGAGAAGTGTGCGACTAGTTTTGCTAAGTGCGGGTGCACCTATTTCCTCATATCCCGAGAGACCAATCAGCGAGCAACTAGCTCCTGTATCGAGCAAAAACTGTGTTTTGTAACCATTAATATTGACATAAATAAGCCACTTGCTACCAACTCGACATATATCACCAACTGTATATACGCATTCTATCTGCTGAACATACTCTGATCCGTTTTCTCTGTGTACTTGTTGGCCTTTGCCGCTGAGGCACACTGATGCAATGTGCCCGATGCGACCACACTTGCGACATTGTGCTTTAGAAAATTTACACGAGTTCCTACTGTGTTTGCTCCAACATCCGGGACATGATTTCACCTTTTGCCTACTATCACCACGATACTGTTCTTTGCCCTGTCGCCTACCACCACTTCTGCCTCTTGAATCTTTCCAACTTGCCGACTTTACTTGATTTACTTCCAGCGGCTCAACACTATCAGCCTTAATAACCTTGAGAGATTTTTGCGTTGCTTCATAAGCCACCGCAATAGAAAAAACGTCTGCCAATGTAGGGTTAGTTTTCTGAAGTGCTGCTGTACGTACCACGTCGTGTGGTGTATGTAAAATGATTACGTCTCTAATCATCTCATCAACGAATTCTTGCTCGCAATCTGTTTTCTGACATGCAAATAAACATGAACGTGATAATCCCCTCAAATTCGCTACCCATTCGGAGTAAGTTTGACCGCTTTGCATGCGACACTTCCAAAACTCATAACGAGCCATCGAAATGTGCACCTTTTTCTTAAAGTGCTCGGAGAGTTTTGCCGTTAAATCTTTATATGTTTTATTTGCTACCTTCTCACCCCCCAAAAGGTTTTGCAGTAAATTATAAATGTCTGGACCCAACCATGATAAAAAATATGCTTTTTTGTCATCGTCACTCACCACCTTATACGCAACGAAGTGCTGCTCCAGCTGCTGCATATATACTTCCCATGTATTTTTTTCAGCCGAGAACTGCGAAAATTGTGGTACCATGCCGCCACTTGTTCCACTTGTTCCTCTCGAAGAAACATTTTGGAGAACGTTAAGATAGTCCTGCTGCGACTTCAGCAATACCTTAAGCAGTTCTTCTATTTCTGCCATTTAATGGAATGTCCACTGAGTTTCGCTGATGTCCAATTGTAGAGGTAGAAATTGCAAATGAATGACTTTCATACCGCGTGCAAAGTCTGATGTGAGGTTAAAAAAAAAAAAAATTGTTTTTCCTCGTCGCCAATTGTTGTGTGTGATGGGGGGTTTTCAGAAAGGCAGACACGAATGAGTACACGTTATAATTCATTGAATGTGGATTAAATTCAAGGGTACAATTATTATTGGTTCTAAGTAAAATGAATATATGTAAATTAATGGAAAGGTGAAAAGACGTCTGTTGCGATGGCGGCGCGATGGAGAACCGCCCGTTGTTGAAGATGACAACTGTCAGTTGTAGGTGCGTTCGTTCGCTGGTTCAGGTCAACGATCGTAAGAGCTGTTCGTATCATGAACATATTAAAATATTTCTACAAATAAAATAAATGTCGATTTTGAATTGAATCGTTTGAGGCATATTCGAAAACGAGTCAATTTTCAAAACACCGGCCATAAGTAAAGTATCGTTATAAGTATTTTTTTTGGTAAAAATCAGGTACGCCATCATTTGGCATATTTCGCCGTAATTCAAATATACTCGTACATATGCATGAATGTATCTATGTAAACTTGACCAAAATCGTTAGTCTTTTGTGAACAAATCGATTTTTTTTAAATCGGTCGGTAAAGTACCATTAATTTTGGGATTAAAATTTTCGATTTCGCTTCGAAACTACCGTTTAGGCTGCTGTCCGCCTTATATACGCGTAAAGGTAGACATAATTGAGAATCACCTTTTCTCGAGATCTACATTTTTCAAGAAACCAATAGCTATACCTGACTTACAATAATAATTTACAAAAACAAGAAAACATCTAAGTCGTTTTTGGTTTGGCTGATGGCCGTCAACCAGATTCACGATTATTTGTATGTACACTTAATTTATATAATAAAAGGAGTACATACATTGACTTAAATATACAACTTAAAAGTTCGCCTCGATAATACACTTTTTATTCGGTGAATAATTGTACAGTAAATCCCATCCTTGCCGTCCATTCAAAATGCAGATTGCTCCATCTTCATCCAGGATGGTTGATCCAAAGAATCTTACGTGTAATTCTTTTAAAATTGGACAAATGGCAAGAAAATATAATACATCTTCTCTTAAATTAAAGTTGCACATATTGCACAAAGTGTACCAGCTCAGCTCTCAATTTGAATATACCTAGTCCAGCCATAAGTTCTGTTACTCAATTTCCAGCGCTTATCGTTCAAAACTTCTTGTGGGAATAGAACCGTTTACGTTTTTTTCAGAACACATGCACTGATCAGTGAAGAATGCTAGTCAGTTTGGTTTCAGTTTGCAAACTATTAACATAGAGTGGGGCGTTAAAGAGAATCGAATCGCGGTAATAGCATTGCATAAGTGCGGAAAGAGTGCTGGCCAAATTTTGTTTATCGGGCTATTGCTCGCTTCATCGAATTGTCTGGAGTAGACGACAGGCCAAGAAGTGGTCGCCCGCGCGTCGTCCATACGAGTGCGGTAGTAATGGCAGTGCGTGAACGAATTCGGAGTAATCCCCTTAGGAAGCAGAAGATCATGTCCAAGGAATTGGATATATCAACCAGATCCGTATCTAGGCTGATTCGGGATGATCTGCATATTAAAGCCTATCGTCGGTCCACGGGTCATCTTCTAACTCCTCAACTAAATAAAATTAGGATGGAAAGATGCAAGCGACTTTTGAAGTGGCACGCGGACAATGGTCATGAAAACATTCTGTTTACGGATGAAACAATTTTTACCGTGGAAGAAGTTTTCAACAGACAAAATGACAATATTAATGCCACTTCATCTAAGGAAGCGAAAAAAGTTGTTCGAAGGGTTCAACGTGGCCATCATCCTGCTCCCGTAATGGTTTGGTGGGGGTCTCACACCATGGTGTCACATCTCTCCATTTCTGTGAAAAAGGCGTAAAAACTGGTGCAAAGGTTTACCCAGAAGATGTGGTAGAGGATGTTGTGAAGGGTTTGACCAATACCCTTTCAATGGATACAGATGGATCTTCCAACAGGACTCTGCTCTAGCGCTCAAAGCCAAAACCACGCAGAAGTGGCTCAGAGTCAATATTCCTGGCTTTATAGCAGCAAAGGATTGGCCGTCGGGGAGTTCAGATCTGAATGCACTGGATTATGGTTTGTTGTCAGAATTGGAGAACATGGCCTGCAAGACTCCCCACAGAAATTTGAAAAGCCTTAGAACAGCATTAACCAGAGTAGCGTCCACGATCTCCATGGAAACCGTACGTGCCTCTATAGCCCAATAGCCACACCGTTTGGAAGCTTGTGTTAAAGCAAAAGGCAGTCACATCGAGTGAATCCAGTTTTTTTTTAATAATTAATATTGTGGTCTAATAAATGAAACAATTTTGAATACAATAAGTTTACTGTTTTTTTTTATAGCTTTTATATTTGTAACAGAACTTATGGCAGGACTAGGTAGTATTTATTTTATCCGTTGAGTTAGAGTTTAAAAAATACGTACTTTTTTCAAGATGATATCTCAATTTATTGTAGTACCTCTACTGAGATGATTGAGTCTCATTAGCGTATCTCTCGTACAAATTATTACCCGTTTTTTATAGTAAAGTGTTAAGTTGGCTTCTCATTAACGCAGGCTACACATCTGATGTAATGCTTAGGATTAAGTCACACGTGGACTCAAGATTCTGTATAGTAATGCACTCAAGATATACCCTTGCTTCACCCACATTGCTGAATTCATCAGATATCGAATAATCATAGCATATATACGAGTACACTAAATTGTTTTCATACAATTCTGACATAAGCGTAGATTTTTTATTTTTTTTTTTTGCCGAGAGCAGGTGAAAATCTTCTAAAGACACCATAAGGCCCGACCGCACGCGCTTCAATTGTATGGCCCGTTGTCAATATCACCGTATCGTCCGCAAACGGCACAGTTTATTTTTTGGGGGATATCACGCGTGTAGAGTACATATAGAAGCGGGCCAAGGACACTTCCTTGTGGGACTCCGGCCCCAATCTCCTTGAACTCGGAGTAATCATTTCCGTGCTTAACACGAACAAGTCATCCGGTGAGGTACGATCGTAAGATTAGAAAGAGTTGTGGCAGTAGTAGTTGCAATTTATACTCCAAGCCTTCGTGCCAAACCTTATCGAAAGCTTGTGAGTCGTTAAGAAATTCACCACAACAAATCTTTTTTTCTTCGAGAGTTTTCTCAATCACGTCAGTTATTTTGTGGACTTGGTCGATTGTAGAATGTTCGATTATAAATCCAAATTGATGGTCAGGAATGAAACGTCTTTCATCGATTACGGGTTGTAGTCGTTTAGAAAGTAGTTTTTCGAATACGAAAGTAGTCATCTTTTTCGAGCGAGCATCGCGGCGGACAGTAAACAGACGCTATATTGTAGCTCAAGTGTTTATTTTTAACCCTTACCACGCACAACTGAAGTTTTTCCAGAGTCCGTTTGCGTTCCATGTTATAATTTTAAGCAAAGAGTTCATATCTACTTAGATTTAGATATAAGGTTACTGAGTCGTTCGAAAATTCGTTTGTTCGTTTTACATTGTTTCTCGAACTTGTCGTAAATGCAGTTCAGACTTTCTTTCAACGGATCAGAGGGTGGCCCGTCATTTCATTTGGTTGCTTTGACTGCGGCCTGAGAATACGTCAGAGAACTGGCATTCGTTGGCTTATGCGAGGTAATTTTTCGTTCAGTCTTTTTAGTGGACGACTTCGACGTACATTTAATCGGCTTAGAAGGCTGATTGATTGGTTCAAGAGTTTGTCAGTCTCTCTTTTTTTAAAAGGTTCACAGCGTTAAGAATGTTATAACCTCTATCGCGTAAATCACCTATAACGTCTTCTTTAGCGCATGATGGATGAAGTCCTAGCTACCACCCTCAAAGGTCTCTCAGACTTGTCTTTATAAGTATGCCATTGAATTTGTTCGTTATTAAGCTTTTGAGATACAGCCCGATAGCCCGTCATTAATCTTGATTTTCCATGCATCGTTTCGCAAGGAAGTTACTTTAAATTCAGTAGCGATCATTGTTTTTAAAATTGTTCGCAGAGAATTATAGTCTGCAACGCCTGTAATATTTATTGGAGGAGGGGCGCGTTTATAAGTGCAGATACAAATTCAGCTGTTCAATTTTTATAAAATTCAATTGGTGCTTTCTTTCTTCTTGAATTCTCGATTACTTCATGTAATCTTTGTTTGTCCGTTTATGTACTTTACAGCTCTCCAAAACTCTGCAGAAGATCTTGAGTTGTTCACAACAGCAATCTTTTGTTGCTCGTAAGCTACCTTTTTGCATAACAAAGGCGAATCCTTGTATGCTTCTCCGGAAAGAGATTTGAAAAGGCTGATGTTATGTACCCTAAATAGCTCTCTAGCGTTAGCACATTCTTTGTCAAACTATTTCTGCTTGCAGATACTTTTGATTAGTGATGGCTTGTATGGTGGGAATGCATTTTTAATTGTATTCGTGATTCAATGCTTAACGTAGTGTTTGAAACATATAAACTCTCTAGATTGATATTCACGTTATTCTGGAAGCTATTGTGCATTCTTTCGTTCCAAACCAGTTTTAGTAATAATCCTAGTTGTGTGGTGTTACCCTCATTTGACGAATCGATTACGATGCATTTAATCTCAAAGGACATGAGTTTACGAAAGTAACCTCCGTCAAAATTGCCTTCACAGCTTCTATTCAAAACACTAAAGTCGAATGTATCAGCCAACTCAAGTATCTTTATACTCTTGTTATCCAAACTTCATCTTTTGACCTGTGATTGGTGCATTACATCCGTTCACAAACCTGTTCTGTTACAGACCTAACAGACCATTGAAATTCGCGAAAAAAGTCCAATTACTGAGGTTGAGTTTGAAAGCTGTTTTAAGATTTCCAAGCAAAGCACCAGGTTATAATAGAATCTTATACATAATGCTCAAAATAGTGCCCAAACTTTGAAACATCGTATGTTAGCATTATACAACGATGTTTATAACCAAGGAATAATCCCACAAAATTGGAAAACTGTCAGTATAATTTCAATGCCCAAGCCAAATAAGAATCATTCTGAATTCAACGGATATCGACCTATTTCGCTCCTCCACTGCTCTGCAAAGATACTGGAAAGAATAATTTCTAAAAGACTGATCTGGTTCTTGCACTCCAAGAACCTGATTGATACCAACCAGGTAGCTTTTAGACACGGTCGCTGTACCATGGACGCTCTCCTACATATCGATCAGTATATTGCCTCAGCATTGTCTACAAAAAACCATGTATCAATTCTGTCGATAGACTTTGAAAAGGCTTTTAATAGAATTGGCTCCCATATCATAACTGAACAAACTGATTCAATGGAAAATTGGTCCTAATATGTTTAATTTCATAAAATCTTTTTTAAGGAATAGAAAATTTCGTGTAAAATTAAACAACGCTTATTCTTCAGTACATAACCTCAATAATAGTATTCCACAGGGATCCACCCTTTCCTTTGTGGAATTCTTCATAAATACAAAACTATCGGGCACTCACTTTACGCCGACGACCTAATTCTTTTTACGAAATGTAAAAGCCTTACTGAAACTTCTCTTGTCTTTTACAATATACTAACAGATCTTAATGTTTGGTGTAATCTTTCAGGTTCTAAGATCTCCTTAGAATAATGAGATATAATAAAGATTTTGCATATCTGTAAGAAAACCAGCTGTCCTAAAAGTATTTCAGTTACCTATAATTTTCGTAATACAAATATCGTTTATAGTTTAAATATTCTTAGAGTTACTTTTGATAGTAAGTTTATTTTAAGAACCATTGTATTAATCTTAAAAGAAAACCTAAACCATGAGCAACGACAAAAAGCAAAACAAACAAGCTCCCCAATTATCTGGACGGCCACCCTTGGAGTTTACTGAAACCATTGTATATGAAATTAATAGTACTATCAGTTGAGGAAATCGATGGTGGCGCCCCAAACAACGGAAGTTAACACTACGCCGTGAGTACCTGAAAATATTAAATTCTCTTTGATCAACCATATTCAAAAGTACTCAGAGAGATAACACATTTTGATTGTGACAATGTTAAACAATCGTTTTCCCTGTCCTTTTTTAAGGTTCCCAATGACTCTAGGAGGAATGTTTGGCTTAAACATGCTCAATGTGACACAATTTATAAAACTATTTTTATTTGTGAAAATCATTTTTATAGCAAAAATATAAAGGTAGAAGCCACTCGAAAACATCTGTCTAAAACTGCCGTTCCAATGTCATCAGCATCAGTTTGCAGTTGCTCTGAGTTATCTATTGATGAATCTTGCTTTAGAATTTCGAATAATGTTTGAGAGACAAAACTTTCTACAACGGTCACTTCAGACATATCTAATGTAAGCAATAATCTGACTAATAATCAAAGCACATGTGAATCTTTTTGCAATTTGTTCTCCACCACTTCCTATTAATAGAGTTATCAATCCTGTAAAGTATGCGAAAGATTTCTCCTTACCTCCCTTTAACAATAACTTGAAAATTTCGCCTCAAAATTGGGGACAATAAACTCCATACCTCGGTAGATATTTGATACACCAAAACGACTTAAAGTTGATAAGGAATATAATTTAGAAAAAAACGTGGAGAAACAATTGGAGGATAAACAAATTGACGTTAAAACATTCATTAATATGCAACTTTTTCATAAAGTGAATGCACATTGGACAAATGAAGAGAAAGATTTGTGTCTGAAGTTTTTTTATGAGTCCCCTTCCTTATACTCCCATATGCTGAGCACTGGATTTAGTTTACCATCTGTCAGCACAATTTATAGATGGCATTCTTCCCTAAACTTACCGGCTGGATTTTCAAGCCAAATGATACAACTTATATTATAATTTCTTTCATTTCTGAAATGCTAAAACTGACTATATCGAAAAGTTGGGAGTGCGGACTTGAAGTTATAGCTGTATGCTCTGATCAAGGCAGCAATAATAGAAAAGCATATAAAATACTGGGAGCAAACGTAAAAAAACTTTTTTGTGAAATTGCAAACCAGAAGATCTTCTTTTTATATGACTATCCCCATTTATTTAAAAGTGTTAGAAATTGTTTTCTTAAAAACAATTTAAGAATATCTGACGATGTTATAGCTTGGAGAATCCTCGTAAAACTTTTTGAGGAAGATTCCAAAAATGTATTTCAAGTATGCTTTAAGTTAACAAAAAGTCACATAAACCCGAATAACTTTGAAAAGCTTTCAGTTAAACTTGCAACACAAGTTTTCAGTGCTAATGTTGATGCTGGGGTTTTTAACGCTATTTCTGCAAATTGCTACGAAACTGATGCCGATAAAAAGATTGCTGCCTCAACAGCAACTTTTTTATGTAAGATGAATAATCTTTTTGATAATCTAAATAGTTGTAATTTCAATACAAAGAATCCCAATCGACAGCCTATTTCAGCATATAGTGAAACTCTTCAGTCCATTAAAACAGCTAGAGAATGGATATCACTATGGGAAGCAACTGGTAAGATGAAAAAGCCATACTGCTCCGGTGGCCTACTCCAAACACTACTTGCTATAGAGCTTATATGGGACACGGTTAAAAATGATCAGCAATTTTTGCTTATTGCACATCTGAATACTGATGTTGCAGAAAACATATTTCCAATGGCTATATCAAACAGGGGATCATACGAACGCAATCCTTCAGCCTATAGATTTATACGTAATCTAAAACTAATAATTTTTCAAAATTTAAAGTCATCCGAAAATGCAGGCTATGAAGATTCCGGTGCTGAATCATTGTTAAAAGAAACAGATTGCGAGACAATGAAGAATTCTTCACTGAAGCCCCCTTCGAAGATCATCTGATGGGAACTGATATTATGAACAGTATCGAATATAATGTAAGTTCCGATGACGATTTTGACGGTGAAGACAATGGGACAGAAAACATCTAAAGGATGTTCAGAGAAGCTGCAGGAAGCGGCGCTTACATTTTATGCCGGCTTTGCAGCTTTTAAGTTACAAAAGAAACTTAATTGCGAAAATTGCACTCTATACATGGTAGGCAAATCAGACGAATACAGGAAACAAACTTTATTGATACACTACATCTTCCGAATTTGGAAAATTAACTGTTCCTTCTGTTGAATTTGAAGCTCATGTTAAAAAATTGCATGCATTTTTTGAAAGCCAATTCACAAAAGTAAGGCATGAAGATCATATAATCGAGAGATTATTGCCACCTGCACTAACACCGGCAACATCCGAGAGTTGGAAGTGTAAAGATGAGGAGCACAGGCACTCTATGTGCAAATTTGTCCTTATTGGTCTAGTCAAATTTTCCATAAAAAAAGCCAATAAGGATTTCTGTAGAGTTAAAAGTGTGAGGAACTGAGAACTCTACTTAATTTATTATTATTATTTATTTTTTATTTTGTGAAAGAGCAAGTGTGTGGTTTAGTATGTAGGCGAAGGCTGCGGAAATCTTAATCCAAATCTGCGAATCGTGCATGCTAGTAGTACGGGCTACTAGTATCTATGAAGATTCCATATCCTTTGGCGCATCCAAAAACCAACCCTTAATCTTTATTTTCAGCCACCAAAAAATAATGCTCAATGATGATCCTTTTCGGATTCTTGACAAATGCAGTGCACGTGTTTTCTTTGCTATTCTTCACTCAGTCGGCCACCTGCTGACTAAAACTTGAGTGAGGCAAAACCGGTTTTACTACTCAATTTGTACTAATAACTCACTTATAATTTCATATTACTCTATTCTCAGAGAGCAATGAAATTTTTATTTTCTCGAGAGAACGATAGTATCGCCTCCTAGGCGGCACGAGTTAGAAATAAAAAAAATTGCTTGATGATAGTACTATAATATTCATATACAATGCTGAAACTTAATACCACCTAAGTTTCAAACCCACTACACCAATCTTTCTTTCTCTCTCTTTCTCTCAATTGCTGCAAACGCCCGTGCCCTGAAATAATTTAATGGTTTTCATATCCCATTTGCCGCGCGCAAATTATAAAAAAAAAAAGGTTAATATTATTAAGTATTTAGGTTCTAAAAATAGTTTCTGTCACGTCAACACCTTTTTTTTCTTTTTTTTTTTTTATCGCGGCGGGTACACCCTACTGGAGCACTCAGACTCAAAAACAGGTCTATTGTACAACCAGGCAGAGAACCCCATTTTAATGTGTTTTTTCGTCATTTACAAAAAGACGAGTAGACGTTTCAGTGATGAAGAGCTTAGGTCATTAGCACTCACCACATCAGCACCGAAAATCTGCCACCTGATCCGAGCAAAGGCAGGACAATTACATAGGAAGTGTTCCGCAGTGTCATCGCCCTCTCCACAGGAGTTGCAGATAGGGGTAGCGCTCAAACCTAGCACATCGAGGTGCTTGGCAAAGTGGCCCGTAAGAGCGCCAGTAAGTTGTCTGCAGTCTTGTCTGCTAAGGGATAGCAGGAAAGCCGCGGATTTCTTACAGACGACGGGGACCGTGTAGTCTGCCTGCATCCTGGAGAGTCATGCCACCTTCGATTGTGTTCACTGAAAACCCAGTCGTCAATGGGAGCCCTAACCGAGGACGCTGGCAAACCCAACGTGGGTGCAGGTCCTGAGAAATTCTCTTCTGAGCCTTGTCTAGCAAGGTCGTCAGAGATCTCATTTCCTGTTATCCCTTTGTGCCCTGGGACCCAAACAAGATTCAGTGAGTTCAGCCTTCCGACCGAAATCAAGGATGTTTTGCATTCTCGAACTATTTTAATCCTTTCCTTTCAATCCTTTAAGATTGAGCAAGGCCTTAAGCGCAGCCTGACTTCACTACAGACGCAGATACTACGCCCCTTCCACCTGTTCTTATCAATATAGTCCGCTGCCATTAGGATAGCATATATTTCTGCCTGGAAGACATATGTGTGTTTTCCCAATGAGAAGTGAAGCCTAATGTTGTCGCATTCCACGAAAACACCAGCACCAGACCCCTGTCCAGTTTTAGAGCCGTCCGTGAAAATGCGACTACATTCCTTTCCTGGCTCAGACTCCTGCCAAAGCCAATCCTGAACATGAGGAAAGTTGACTTCAAATTTGCACCGCAGCCGTAATTCAGGTGTCATTGCATCAGATGGCATATCCATGAGACAGGGGTCGTAGGTTAATCGTCACGCAACGTCATCAAAACTCCAGTGCGAATCGTGTCAGAAACCACTTCTTTTTAAACGGAAAATGGCTCTGAGTGTACACCCCATGATATACACCCCGCGCAACAAAAAAAGCCGCATACGGGTTTTCCATTTTTTTGCGCTAATTACCTTTAAGGGATTAGCCGAATTATATTTTATTGCTTCCGGGTTAGGTAATGCACATTTTGGAATGTGTCGGAATTCATTCTGGCAGTATTTAACAGTGCGTGCAATTGTATTTCTTAAATAAAAGTGAAAAGCGTATATCGCGATGTCTAAAAGGGTACAATTGAGTAAAGAAAATAAGGCAGTTATCGTCGCCTTATCCAAACAGAATCAGTCATTTCGTGAAATTGCTCGACAAATTGGATGCAATGAGAGTTCTATAAGAAGATTCTGTAACAAATATCGTCGGGATCACAATCTGGACAGAAAAATTGGCACAGGATTGAAGAGATGTACCACTGTTCGGGAGGACCGGGAACTGAAGAGGCCAAGCTTGGGAAACAGGTTTAAAAATGCATCGGAGTTAAGAGCTGACCTGCGAGAAGCTACTGGGGCTGAAGTTAGCGTCAGAACTATCCAGAATCGTCTCAACGAGATGGGTTTGCTAGCAAGGAGACCAGCGAAAAAGCTGGTATCGAGTCATATGGGAAGTAAACAGACGCAACGACGTAGGTTTCCCATTTATCGTTCGTCTTGTAGCTTATAGCTGCAGCGACTAAGTCCTGGCCACAAAATTGTCCAAGCTTAGTTGCTGAGAGGGATTTTGGTACAATAAGACAAGCCCTAGGCCTTTCGGACCGCTCATCATAAAGTACATCATAAGTAAAGTGTTATCACGCATACCTCCAAGGCCACAAATGCGCTTGTTCCGTACCAAAGGCTCCTGGATAGATATTATGTGAGGTTTTGTTCTCCTAGCTGCAAGTCTGCTACTTATAAGAGCGGTAGCAGCCTTGCAGTGTTATAGGTTGATCTGAGTAAATATCATTAAATACTAGGGGTTCTTTTCGACCATTGTTCGCACTACTTGGTATCGAAGCGGAACTGAATCCTACCAAGATGCAAATATGGTCGCATTTCGTACCTAGACTTAATGGCCTCGGCAGAACCCTTGTCCAAACTCACAACCAGAGTAGAACCATCTTTATTTTGACGATTCTGTCTCCCCCTGTGTGAATGAACAGTCTACTTGGTCGTCTCGAGTCCAGGATTCTGTGTACGCAGGCGCGCTAGCACATCAGCCGTTTTCCCAAGTTTCCCCGGGATCCAGCAGAAGGCGCGCGTCTGTTTTGTTGTCCTGAAGACCTCAAAAGTAGCGGTCTCAAGGGGGGGGGGGGGGGGGGGGATTTGCGGCACCGACATGCTAATCCATTCAGAGGTTTGCTGTGAAGAGCACTTTACCATAAAGGTTCCACTCACAGCCCTCCACCTGAATGAAAGCATTCGTTGCTTGAACTAGCTCTAACAGATGAACTTCGCAGTGTTTGCACTCCGCGTCGGTTATGCTGTTGTCATTGCCAGACTTCTCAATTCGGACAGTTAAAGAGGAGATAACAGCTTTCTTGTAAGAAACCTGCTTTTCTCGCTCTCTAATCACCGGGTTTTTCTCTTTCTCAGTAGATTTGTCCGCGACAGCCATCTTCCGTCCACTGGGAATACAACGAGTTGTATCATCGGTGTCATTCGGAATTTGTGCGCGGACAACGCTACCAATAAGAGGGGTTTTAGAGACATTCAATTCAGTAGACTTCCCTGCGACATCCAGTTTCTGTCCACCGGTACTACTGCCATTACTGGCTGTAGCGCCCGTCTTCAGACCTTGTGCGCATGCAACGCCACCGGCTTGAGGTCTCTCGGAAGACACACGCGCATGAGATGCGCACATGTGCCTACCGGTAGGAGAGCTTGAAACCTTTTTCCTTCGTTTGCTCCGGTTCAAGCTATTAGAAGAGGAGGCAGCGTCGGGTCCAAGTGTCTTGCCGGTTTCGGTTGGGGTAACTTCCACCGACCTGCTTCATTTTGCCGTCTCTACCAAAGGACTGTTGTCAGCACTTGCGCCTTCAACTTCTGCAGTCTCTATGCGCCGCACCCCCGCCAGTTTTCTTCGTTTCCTCTTCTTCTGGCTTTTGGACGGGAGCCCATCGGAGCGTGCCGCTTCTGGAGCTCGTTCAACTTTTTCAGTTTCCCGAGGCAAGCCTTCAGCAGCAGCGCTACAATCAACTTTCTGTCCATTAGGATGAAGATTAAGCGTATCAGGTTGGACGTCTCCGCTACTTTCTCCACCTTGCCAGCCCAACTTACCGAACATGTCGGGAAGAAAGCTGCAGGAGTCTTCAGAATCCAGAATTCTTGCTACTCTCTCTACTATACGCGCCAGTGTTGGCGGGGGAGGGTATGATGGGTGGATTTTCGCTTTTGGGAGTGCCACCTGGAGTAGTCATATCATTTGTTTTCTCCATTCATACTTTTTCTTCTTTTAACGTCAAAGTCGGACGCCTTCAGCGCTTAGTTTGATGTCTCACTTGGGATCTTTTCAGACCCTTAGGATCTTTGACTCTTAAGCCTTCCCGCCACGACAAGGCGGGGAAAGCAAAGATTGACTTTGGGCTCCCTATAAATTGTAACATCCCCTAAAATTATGCTACAATAATGTAGAATAATAACTACGCTCCTCCAGCCCATTCCAAAGTGTCTTTTCATTCGAGGTTCGTGTCTGCGGCTAAGTCTCCACAGTTCATGTCTACGAAAGAGACGGATAATATCACGGATAAAAAAGAATTATAACTGCAAGAAATGATTGTCATCTTGGAATTATTACATCAGAATTTTTCTTGTTCCAGTGGTCGAAGAATTTGCTAGAAGTTTCTGGCTATCAGAAACTTCTGCTATATAAGGACAGATGGCGATCGAAAGGGGGCAGTTGGTTAGAACCGTGGCGAAGAGATTGGAAAAGTGATAATGGGCGAAGTTGTAATTTTGTGATAAATTGAAAGTTGAGAGTTAACAAGAAGAAGTAATTAGTTTGGATTTGTGAATTAAGTAATTGAAAGGAGATAGAGTGATTTGAGAGGAAAGAGACTTTGTAAGAAAAGAATTTGCGAAGGATAGCATAGTGTGAACTTGAATTGTTTTATAGACTAGAAAATAAAGAAATAAATTTCACAGAATATCGTTTTATCTACTCGAGCCGTAGCTCGCATTTTACATTGGTGTCAGAAGCGGGATAAAACTTATTCTATGAATAACTATTTCCGTGGTGTGAAATTGCACAATAAAAAAAAAAAAAAAAAACGATTTCTGTGTTGAGTTAATTAGTTGCGCAAAATGGGTCGCAAATTGGGAAAACTAACTATAACTCAACTAAAGGCAGAACTCAGTAAGCGGAACCTCGACACAACTGGGGAAAAAGATGCCCTACTGATTCGTTTGGAAGAAGCAGTAATGCAGGAAGGTGAAAATCCGCATGACGTAGAGTTTGACGTGGAAGAGGAACCAGCAAGTACAGCAGCCGACCCGGGTATAACAAGTCTGCTCCTGCAACTTAAGTTAGTCATGGACGAACAAAAGAAAGCAATAGAAGACCAAAGGAATTCTATAGAACTTAAGCTGGACGACCAAAAGAAAGCAATGGACGAACAAAAGAAAGCAATGGACGAACAAAAGAATTCTCTAGAAGCTCTGGAAAGCAAACTTGATGAGCAAAACAAGAACTTGGAATCCAAATTCGAAGCGATCGAAGAGAAAATCGAGAAGGTCGAGACGCAACTCGAAAAAGTCGAAACTAGATTCGATGAAAACTTTGAGAAGCATGAAACTCAGTTCGGGAAGATAGAGACTCAGTTCGAAAAAGTAGAAAAGCAAGTCGAAAATCTTACTAAGGAACTCAGCAACGTGAAGAGACAGAAAGCACGGGAATATTCCACTGACGGTCTGAGAAGAAAGGAGATGCAGCCTCATATTTTCGATGGTCAAATATCATGGCCAATTTATAAGAGGCAATTCGAAGCGGCCGCAATGACCAATAGCTGGGACGATGAAGAGAAGTCTATTGCACTCACGCTTGCACTGAAGGGTCCAGCTGCGGAGCTCTTGCAGACCATCCCGGAAGATAAACAGCAGAACTACGACTCTCTGGTTCAGGCTATCGAGATGCGGTTTGGGGATGAACACATGCAGCAGGTGTACAGGGTTCAGCTGCGTAGTCGAGTCCAGAAAAGGGGAGAATCTCTCCAACAGTTGCAAGCGGATATAGAGCGACTAGCCCATCTTTCATACCCTAAAGCCGGTGAGGAGCTTATCAACGAAATGGCGGTGGAAGCTTTTATTCAGGCCATAGAGGACAGACAACTGCAAATGGCTGTAAGGATGGCTGAAAAGCGAACACTCCCCGAGGCATTGGCATTCGCTTTGTCAATGAAGGCTGTGGACCAAGCATACCAGGGAATACACCGTGTCAGGGAAATGTCCGTCGTGGAATGCTCATGCCAGAGAACAGCCGTCATGGATGAAGACAAAGCTCGCGGAAGTCAAATCCGTTGCTGGAATTGCAACCAAACCGGACACCTACAACGGCAGTGCAGAAGTGCACCTAGACGAAGAAATTGTCCACATTGCGGAAGTAGAAGAAGCAGAGAGGAAGCATCCTGTCGGTCAGACTTCCCAAAACCAGCAGTCGGGAAATGCGTAAGAACCAACTTCGCGGGGCAGAAGTTGGTTACTGGAATCGAGGCCCTCAGGACCACCATTCAAGTTTCGCAAACCAAACGGGGTAACAAGAGCCTGACAGTGGAGGCACTAATCAACAAGAAGAATGCGTAGACACCATCGACACAGGTGCCACCGCCTCCATTGTAAGAAGAGATATCGTCAGAAGCTTCTGGCTACGTAACACCAACAGCTACTGCCTGAAGACTGCAACAGGGAAAATGGCGAAGGTGTTTGGAGAAGTTCGTCTTACGGTTACTCTGGCGGGACTGACGTTCTCCCATGCGTTTCTGGTGGCAGATATATGCGACGAGTGCATCATCGGAATAGACTTCATGAAAGCAAATGAAGTAATCTTGGACATCGGGATGCAAGTACTGAGGTATCGAAATGTGGAGATTCCGATGGTGTACGGAAACGAGAATGCCGTAACTTTCAGGACAGTCATCAGCAAAGACGAAGTTTTGCCGCCGTCTTCAGAGACAATCATTTGGACGAAGCTGGAAGGGGATGTTGGGAGCCACCGATTCTACATAGTAGAACCAGACCCAGAGAAGAATTATCAAGACTACATCGTGGGAAAGACGTTAGTCGAACCAAAGAACACCATGGTTCCAGTGAGAGTTTTGAACGCGAGACCACACTAAGGCAGGGGGAGGCGACTGGAAAATGCACGCCGATTACCGCCGTCACAACAATATCTGAACGTGATGCTCCGAAACCTCTCCCATCACCTTGGACAGCGGAAACGAGAGAGACGATTCTCCAGTCCAGTGAACTGAATCAGGAGCAGCGAACTATGGCAGAGAATCTTATCAATGAGTACGCTGATGTATTTGCCTCACAGGACGGAGAATACGGCCGAAAACACCTGGTACAACATCGAATAGACACTGGTGATACTAGACCAATTCGTCAGCCTGCTAGGCGCCTTCAATTGGCAAAGCAAACAGAAGTTGCAGAGATGGTGTCGGCAATGGAGAAAGAAGGTCTGATTGAAAGTTCCAAAAGTCCGTGGGCATCACCGGTTGTACTGGTTAAGAAGAAAGATGGCAGCACACGGTTCTGCGTGGACTATCGGCAGCTCAATTACGTCACCAAGAAAGACAACTATCCTCTGCCACGGATTGCCGACACGCTAGACACACTATCAGGAGCCCGATGGTTTTCCACTCTCGACTTGAAGAGTGCCTACTGGCAGGTACAGATCCATCCAGAAGACCGGGAGAAAACCGCCTTCACCACAGGAAATGGGCTATGGCAATTCACGGTAATGCCATTCGGGCTGTGCAATGCTCCGGCGACTTTCGAGCGATTGATAAAATGTATCCTGCAAGGGTTAACATGGAAAACCTGTTTGGTATACTTGGATGATGTCATCGTCGTAAGAAAAACATTTGCGCAACACCGAGACAATCTAAGGGATGTGTTTCAAAGGCTCTGTGTTTCAAAGCCCTGTTTAGAGCAGAAGTCAAGTACTTGGGGCACATAATTTCAGCGAAAGGAGTGAGAACCGATCCAGAGAAGGTCGAAGCCGTGAAAAACTTTCCGGTCCCAAAGGATAAACACCAACTAAGGAGCTTCCTGGGCCTAGCCACCTACTACAGACGGTTCGTGAAGGATTTTGCCGGGATCGCAAAGAGCCTGCACCAGTTGACGGAAAAGGAAAAACAACTCAAATGGTCAATTGAGTGCGAGAAGAGCTTCAAGGTACTTAAACAACGGCTATGCGATGCCCGATACTAGCTTACCCCACTCCCGGGGAAACGTTCATTGTAGATACAGATGCTAGTAATGTCGGGGTAGGAGCCGTACTCTCCCAGGTGCATGATGGCCAAGAGAAGGTGGTCGCGTACTTCAGCAAGGTGCTCTCTAAGCCAGAAAGGAACTACTTCGTGACAAGGCGGGAACTTCTAGCTTTGATCTTGGCTACGAAGCATTTTCACAAATACCTTTATGGGAGAAAGTTCGTTCTTCGCACAAACCATGCAGCCTTAAAATGGCTATTACAGTTCAAGAGTCCTGAGGGTCAGGTCGCAAGATGGATCGAAAGGCTGCAAATCTACGACTACGAAATACAGCATCGTAAAGGAAAACTTCACTCTAATGCGGATGCACTGTCCCGGAGACCATGCAGAACGGATTGTAAACATTGTGCGCGTCAGGAAGAACGGGAGCTGGTTCCCATCCAAAGAATGAGAGCCGAACCTATCGCCGGCTGGAGCGTAGATGAGATCCGGAACGCTCAGAAGGAAGACCCGGATATCGAGCCGGTTCTGGCCTGGAAGGAGAACATGGAGAAACCGGATCATCAGGACATCTCTCACAGAAGCCCGACCTTAAAGGCATATTTTGCGCAGTGGGACTCCCTCCATGTCCAAGAAGGTGTTCTGAGAAGAAAATGGGAATCCTCCGACGGAAAGTCGTTTGTAATGCAGCTTGTCGTACCGCGCACGAGAGTCAAGGAGGTGTTACAGGAGATGCATGGCGGGGCTACCGGAGGCCACTTGGGAGTGAATAAGACGCTAGAAAAGGTACGAGAACGTTTTTATTGGTTAAAAGCGAAGGAAGATATCGAAGACTGGTGCAGAAAATGCGACGTGTGTGCAGCTAGCAAGGGTCCGAGAATCAAAACTCGAGGTAAGATGCACCAATGCAACGTGGGAGCACCTTTCGAAGCCAGAACCGTGGCGGAGCAGATCGTCTACAATTAGGTTAGCAGATTCGGTGTGCCCTTGGAATTGCATTCTGACCAAGGGCGGAACTTCGAGTCAAGAATTTTCCAAGAGATGTGTCAACTACTCGGAATCAAAAAGACAAGGACAACCCCGCTTCATCCACAGTCGGACGGTATGGTGGAGCGTTTCAATAGGACTTTGGACGAACATCTCTCGAAGGTCGTAGGTGACTGCCAACGGGTTTGGGACCGGCAGATTCCCTTGTTTTTGATGGCCTATAGAAGTGCCGTGCATAGCACTACCCGACATACGCCGTTCGAAATCTTGTTTGGTAGAATAGCTCGGTTACCCAGTGAGGTGAAATTTGGATCTCCTACCAATGAAATGAAGAAGAGTACGTGGCGGACCTTAGGGAAAAGCTTGGGGACATACACCAAAGGACCAAAAGCCAGATTAAGATGACGAGCGACCGCATGAAGACCAGGTATGATGCCAAGGCAACAACGTCAGGATTCCAGGAAGGAGATCTAGTGTGGCTGTATAATCCCCATCGCCGAAAGGGGAAATCACCTAAGTTGCAGCAGAACTGGGAGGGTCCCTACAGAATAATAACCCGCATCAACGATGTTGTCTACCGCATCCAGCGAGGACCGAGGGCCAAAATGAAAGTGGTTCATGTGGACCGACTGAGTCGATACAATGGCCGAAGTGAGGATGCACTTGTTCGGGACGAACAAGTCTAAGAGGGGGGCAGTGTAACATCCCCTAAAATTATGCTACAATAATGTAGAATAATAACTACGCTCCTCCAGCCCATTCCAAAGTGTCTTTTCATTCGAGGTTCGTGTCTGCGGCTAAGTCTCCACAGTTAATGTCTACGAAAGAGACGGATAATATCACGGATAAGAAAGAATTATAACTGCAAGAAATGATTGTCATCTTAGAATTATTACATCAGAATTTTTCTTGTTCCAGTGGTCGAAGAATTTGCTAGAAGTTTCTGGCTATCAGAAACTTCTGCTATATAAGGACAGATGGCGATCGAAAGGGGGCAGTTGGTTTAGAACCGTGGCGAAGAGATTGGAAAAGTGATAATGGGCGAAGTTGTAATTTTGTGATAAATTGAAAGTTGAGAGTTAACAAGAAGAAGTAATTAGTTTGGATTTGTGAATTAAGTAATTGAAAGGAGAGGAGATAAAGTGATTTGAGAGGAAAGAGACTTTGTAAGAAAAGAATTTGCAAAGAATAGCATAGTGTGAACTTGAATTGTTTTATAGACTAGAAAATAAAGAAATAAATTTCACAGAATATCGTTTTATCTACTCGAGCCGTAGCTCGCATTTTACAATATGGAAACTGTTCGAAATCTTCCCTAAAGATAATAGCACCAATGTATCACGCAGCAATAAGATCGAGTTTGAAGGCATTTAAATCCACGCCCTTAGCAAATATGCTCACCAAATCTGGACTACTCTCCATCAAGCACAGAATCGATTACCAAACTTCGCTGATCGCACTAAAACTAGTTCCAACAAAAAATCTACAAATCGGTGCCGATGTTAAAAAAAAAAAATCTTACCCGGAAAATACATACAAGACAATTTGCCTCGCCAACGACATAGAGATTCCAATATCAACCTACAACTTTTCCAGCATGGCTACTTAGGGAAGAGTCCATAAATACTGCTCTTAATGTATTACCAAAGGCCTCAACTTCCAATGAAATCTATAAGCCAAGGGCGATTCCTCTCAGTTAGCTAGTTTAGCGGCGCTAAACCAAGAATTTAAATAAATAAATTCTTTGAAATACATTTTATACGCAAAATACAACGAATGACGAGATTAAAGTAATTATGAAGATTAATAATTGCAATAATCAATGACATACTAAATAACAAAACTACTTATTTACAAATCATATTTTCTTACACACAATACAATACTCCCATACAAAAAGTTTTCCTTGAAATATTCTTTAGCGTTAAAATTTGCGATACCAAATTCCCTGGCTGCACACACACATCCAAAACTCCCATAAAAAAGTCTCCCGCTTGTAGCATTTTAGCGTAAAAAATTGCGCTACCAAATTCCCTACAATCTATATAAGAGTGTTTGACTACAAGTCGTAAGCAAAGCCCAGTTAAATGAATGGAAGCGTTAGCGCAAACAAATGCGATAAAACTTTTTTTTTTTTTTACTTTCGTATGTTTCTCTTTCTGGGGAAATTGCAGTAAGAATGCGTGTGCTTACTCGTGTCGTATTTGATTGAATAAACAATGTTATTGAATCCCAAAAGTTCAGTGCAAAATTATTTAATTTATTATTTTATATTTGCGTGGATTATAAATGTAAGTAAATAATATATTTGTGGTGCTTTGGAATATGAGAGTGCGCTCTTGTTTTATTTTTTTATTTGTGAGAAGTGAGATGTAAGATAGTTATTGTAAGATAGGCATTAGTTTTGTTTCGTTCATAAAAATTGTTTATCGATAAATAAGGGAAAATTGCTTTATCATACTTCAAAGCAAATTCTATGTTTTTATTTGTTTGTTTCATATTATTTAAACAGGAACAGGTAACTATTTATTAAGATCTATATAAGAACTATTTAAGGATCTTTATTTTGATCGGAAATAAAATGGAATCTGCAACAATAACTGCTCAAACAAAATCCATAATTGAAGATCTATTAGAGAAACCATTTGGAACGAGATCGTTTTCGGAAAACTTTTAATTATGCAAAATGGACGCCCGTGACCGAAACTGTCAGGTTTAAAATCAACGCGCAAGTACCGTAATAGAGAGTATACTAGAAACTTTAATGAAAATCAGTTTTCCCTTTACCCATGGTTAGATGGATGTGAAAATAAAAAAAACTTTTTTGTTGGCCTTGTTTACTGTTCTCCGGAATTCATTCTGCCTGGAGTTCATCGGGTGTTGTCAATCTTAATGCTCTAACCACACTTCAAAAAAAAAAAAACGCAAACAAAGCGCATCCCATTTACAATGTGTGTTTAAACTAGCTAGATTTGGTGAAAATAGGATAGACGAAGCTTTAAGCTCCCAGTTAAAAACTGCTAACACTCAACATAACATCCAGGTTAGGAAAAATCGTGAGGTGCTCAAACGCCTAATAGATGTGATATGTTATCTCATTTAGAGGCCATAATGAATCTATTTTGTCTTTAAATAGAGGAAACTACATTGAGTTTTTAAATGTATTAAAACAATACGACCCTATATTATCACAGCACCTTGAAACGACAACGGTTTTTAAAGGTACCTCAATGGCGATTCAAAATGATTTGATCAAAGCGATTGGTGAGCTTTTAAACAGTCATATTTCCAAAACAATTAAGTATTCAGAGTTTGTCGCAATAATGCTTGACGAGACTTCTGACATTCAAATGAAATCTCAATTATCCGTTGTATTTCGGTATTACTTTAATAAGAAAATTAACGAAACTTTCGTTGGATTTATCAATGTAAGCTCTGGGCGAACAACAGAACATTTTTTTTTAATTAGTTACAGCTCTGTTGGAAAAATATGACATAAAAGATAAACTTGTAGCCCAGACTTACGGCGGGGCTTCCGTTATGAGTGGCCATTTGAATGGATTTTAAATGAAAGTTAAGAACGTATGTCCCAATGCTGTATTTGTCCAATGTTATGCACACGTATTGAATTTAGTACTGTCTCAAGGATTAAACAATATAAGAGAGTGCAGGATTTTGTTTAGCACTTTCAATGGCATCGCGACGTTCGCATCTCATTCAAGCAAAAGGACGTATGTTCTTAAAGAATTTTTAAAAAGAAAAATTCCATCGTTAGCCACGACTAGATGGTGCTTTAGTTCACGACTTGTCATTGTAGTCTACTCTTACGCCGAAAACATGCAACAATATTTTGAAAGTATTCAAAATGATGAGACAAATACATGGGAAAGTAATGATCGGATGGCTGCATCGGGTTACTGTAAATTTTTGAAAAGGCTATTAAGCAGATGTTCTTCGAAATAACGATGCAAGAGAAAACTAATAACTGGAACATACTTTATACTGATGACATTGAAAACACATGTAAATTCGTCACTCTAATGAAAGTAGAAGACATGATCTAGCATTCTAAATATTTACACCTTTTATAGTGCTATAAGTTTATCTAGTAACTTTGTAATTTATTCGAAGTTAATAAAGTTTATAATAATAATATTATAATAAAATCTGATAATAATGCACTTCATATGTACTATAAGTTATTCAAATCTATAAGAATCTGAAAGCACATGCTTTCACATTAGTATTACAAATCATTCAAATCCATGAGAATCTTTAGATTTTGAGAATGGGATTTTATGAGTCGGGATATCGTGGCCAACCCTATTGAACTGCATATCCTTATGTATGCTGATTTTGGATCTTTTCATTTTTTTTTTTAGCATTATGGAATACCTTCTATGCAGCATTTCGTGTCATCTTTATAAGTATTGTTGAAGTGCGTACATTACGATTATGAACGCTGTGTGCAGACTAAATATCGGTATTTGTTTCATTTGTGTCCAGTAATCCAGCACATACAGATTTCGATTTTTGGTTTCTACAGGAATTTGAGCCAATAAATTAAATTTCTTCGTGATCTTATCCAGCTGTATTTCAAGTAGTTTATTACGTTTTCCCAATTGGAACTGTCAGAAATTTCTTCGTGGCGAACTTTTAAGCCAGTTATCTCAGAGCAGAACAGCTAAAAATCAGACTTCGAGGCTAGTTCCTTGATCAGGAAATCAATACTTGCCCTTATATGTACGTACATAGGCACAAGTGTGCCAGAATGGCGAAGGGTTGAAATCGTGATTGTAACTCTCGCTCTCAGAACTACGGAGTTTTACTTTAGACGATATGTCTGTTCCATTTTGTTTGACACCAATATATGATATGTATAAAATATATACAGTTGTCTATGTTATGAATCTACATTTGAAACGAATGTAGCAATTACACTACATCGCAGTTACACTAAACGTTATGCATTTTTTCTTTTACATTTTAGGGTATTCAAATTGTCTTTCTTTTTTATGGATTATTATCGCTGTGTGGATATGTTGCATAGTTAGGCACTGCTTTTATTTTTGGATGCATATGAAGCGCAGGTGAAGTTGGTGACGATGCGGTTGTGCTTTGTATATTCCGTTGCTGGATTGTATTACGTAGGGACTAACAAAAGTTCGCTTAGTTAATTGAATAATAAAACACAAAAATAAATCTTCATCTTTTTTTTAAATTCTCCACTTAATTTCCATTTATTTCACTAGATTTTTCCCCTCAAATCTTTTTTTTATTTTCGGAAACAGCCAAAAGTCACACGGCGCTAGATCTGGATAATAAGGTGCTGGGCGAATTTCATTAATGCCCGAGAGCTCAAGAAAGTTGTTGGTGTGCACAGCGCATTGTCGTGGTGCAAAAAGTAGCGGCGCAGCTCCTCTTTTTGTCGGTGTACTAGTAAATTTTGCAAAACTTGTAGTAAGCAAGTGTCAGTATACCAATTAGCAGTGACTGTCTGACCAGTTTTAAGCGGGATGTCGGCGACCATTTTCGATCTCAATTTTCAAACTTATCCAGGAAATATTCAGCAAAACAAACCCGAGCCTCTTTTTGCTATTCATTAAAAATTGTTGGAACCCATCGAGTTGACTTCTTCGAATATTTCAGGTGATAATTTAAAGTTCGTGACACAGCCATGGTATTCAAGCCCAGTTCATCCGCTATCATCTCCTGTGTCATCCTGGCATCTTCGTCAATTTTAGCCTTCACCAGGGCCACATTTGTGGTACCGCACCCTGTAAAAAGCCTTTTCCAGGAAACTCTAAGCGGATGCAGGCCCTTTATTATTTTTTTTTATGGCATCAATTAACAAGTAATTAGAGCAAACAAAAATCCCCGATTTTTTTTTGGGATTTTCAGCAATAAAAAACTGTTTTTTCTAGCTTGCAAAAGTATAACAGCCTTACATTTTTCCCAATTTTTTTTATTTTGGCTAATTGTTTTTACAGATGTTATTATACGATTTTATTACCCCTTTTTTCAATGATACTAAAAATTCTATTGGGCATATAGAATTGAAAAAAAAGAGAAAATGAAAACAATGTTTCTTACGGTTTTCCAATTACGATCCATGTTGTTACGAGCGAATTCCACTCTCGTTTCCTTGTGGGCTGCTGCTAGACATGGAGCTTCGGACGATTAATCCGCTGCGTTTTATAGTACGCGAAACCATCGAAACCGAAACATCTAAATATAATTCACTCCGAATTTCTGACAATGAATGCACCGAATTGGACGAAGCCTTTATTATTCGCCTTTGATCGCGACTTGTAAGCTTCTGTGGACGGCCAGGTCGGATTGCTGTGCCATAAGACTCCGGGTCTTGTAAAAAATTTCGAATGACACGGTCCGTTTTGGATATTTTCTTCGCGATTGCTCTAAAGCACAAACAATCCTCGTGAAAAGCTAGAACTTTTCTCTTTTCTACTTCCGTTAACCAAAAAAATATCGGGGATTTTTTTTTGCTCTAATAACTTGTTAATTGATGCCATAAAATAAAAAAATAATAAAGGGCCTGTATCCGTTTAGAGTTTTATGGAAAAGGCTTTTACAGGGTGCAGTTATACTATTGCCATATAATCCAGTATAACTACTTGAATATTGACAATTGTTTGATTCTTTTCGTTTTGTTTATGTACGAAGTACAATGCGCTGAGTGCAATGTGTGATTACGTATGGTGTTCTGAGTGGTCAGCATTATCAGTTTGTTTACAACATGCATATATCGTGTGGTAGATCCACTGCAACGGGGAATGTGTTATTACACGGGACATACAAATGCATAAAAATAGTAACACATAATTAAATTATACATTTGGGCGAAGCCGGTGCGTTATTAATGTCATATAAATAATAATTACATTACCGCATATTTGCACATGTCAGCGCGGGTACCGGGACTCACCAATTTTTTAAAAACATATTCGTGATTTACATTGCTGTTAGCAATAAATAAATTTAATTGACGAATGGTAAAGTTGGAATGCGATATATAAAGAATCTAATAGCTTACCATTTGTACAGAATTCCTATAAAAGGTGGGTGTAGTGCGAAATGCAAATACTATTTCTTTGATTAAAAGGTTATGTAAGTCACTAGAAAGTATTTAACTCGTATGTTAATTAATGTGTTGTTTTATCAAAATATATACATACATATATCTGACGTAGCGCTATTTAAGCTGTATTACGTGGCTGAAATGTATTTTAAAAATTGTGTTTTTTTTGCGTGCAAACAAAAACATACAGTGTACCAATCTCATATTCGTACACCTGATGGGGCGATATGTATTTAAGGAAAAATGTAAACAAATTGGGCAGATACTGCAAAATTTTATTGATTTTAGTAAGAATGCATAAGAATAAAAAAAAAAAATATTTCAATTAAAGTATTGCAAATTCTTCATAATAAACATAAAATTAACAAAAATATGGCCAATTTCGTATTCGTACTCTTAGATATTAAGTTAAATTGCTTAAATTATATCTCAAAATTAATATTTTGTAGCATATCCTTTGTTAGCTAAGACCTGTTTAAAACGGTTGGGCATGGATCTGACTAATTTTTCAGTACATTCAGGGGTAATTTTTACCCATTCTTCAATAATCCTTTCTTTGAGATCATTTGTGTTCCCTATACAACTCGTCCCACAAATTCTCTATGGCATTGATATCCGGTGACTGTGGAGGTGTTTCTAATACTTTGCGACAGTTATAAAAAAGCCACATTCGAGTTGCATTAGCCTTATGCTTGGGGTCGTTATCCTGATAAAATGTAAAATTGTTCCCGAGACCCATTTGAACAGCACTTTCCTTCAGATTGTGTTCCAATATCTCAATGTATTGCTTATGGTCCATTATTCCTTCAATTATGTGCAGTCGTCCCACTTCAGATGCGGAAAATCATCCCACACCATTACCGAACCACCACCATGTTTGACTGTTCCCTGTGTCATTTCGTCTGTGTGATCGTTGTGGGGTACACACGTGTCGAGAGCTTACTCAGTTAAATAAGATTTTCTCTTTATAACTTTCTGAAAATGTCGTGCAGAATCTGTAAATCTAAAGTTGAAAGATCGGACCTTAAATTGGAATGCAGTAGTTGCAATGGAGTTTTTCATGCTAATTGTGTCAACCTCACCGCCAACGAGCTGGATTATATGAAAAAAAGCGAATCTACCTGGAGGTGCCCAGCATGTACTTTCCAACGAAGAGAATCTTTTTCTCACCCGGCTTCGAACGCGGCTAGAAATTGCCTCGCACCAACCACCTCGCCATCATTACCTTCGGTTGTAATTCCATCCAATCCAACATCCGACCTATCAACCAACATCACTACTGTGCCTCAACTGGAGTTCAATTCTGCACCAGTTACACTTGAAATGATCTATGCAAAAATCATTTCAATTGAAGATAACCAAAAAAAAGAAATCGATGCACTCATCTCCAAAAATGAAGATTGCGAAAAACGAATTCATTCTCTAGAGGAAAAGGTCAACAAACTGGAGCAACAGCTAATCGAAAACAGTATAGAAATATTCAACGTTCCCAACAACAACACAGCGTTATCAAACACTGATGTCGCTCTCAAAGTGTTTCGCGATTTCTTGAACGTGAATATAAATGAAAGAGACATCGACAAGTGCTACTTGAAAAAAAATTAAGTTGGTTAAACCACCTACCAACAGCAATAGCAATTCAGCGAGCTCAAAAAATATTCTCCATGTAAAATTTGTTTCTCATCTATGCAAGGAGGTAATCATGAAAGCAAAGCGAGAAAAAAAAGAGCAGCTGACCACCAACTTAATCAACGCACAAGCAAAATCGGAGAAGATGTTTATCAATGAATGCTTAACTCATCAAACAAGACAATTATTGAATACTGCAACGTCAATGAAGTCCACGAAGGGATATAAATACGTATGGACGAGAAATGGGACTGTTTATTTGCGGAAGAAAGAGGGTGACAATTGTGTGAAAATAAATTCTGTTGCTGATTTCGTTAAAGTATGAATTCTGTTAGTTCTGTCCCATTCTTAGTTACAAATGTATGTGAATACCCAGTCGATCCACTTGTCTTGTAGATTATTGTTTTTGTTTACATCAAAACATACGTAGCATGAGAAAAAATTGTTCTGTTCTCGCAGCTCATATTGAGTCGATGGCTAATTTACCTGTCGTTGTAGTTTTAAGTGAGATATGGATATACGAAAATGAACTTAGTCTCTATAATATACCGGGTTATACTCCTTTTGGCAATTGTAATAATTTATATTCTGCTGGTGGTGTAGCTGTCTTTGTTAGAAATGATTGTGTGTTAGATTTAAATTGCTTTAGTTTGAAATTGACAAGCGCCGATTTATTAAAATTGTCGTTTGAATATGAGAATGATTATTACACTATTCTGTGCATATATAGACTACAGGAATTCAGTAAAAGTATTTTCATTGATGAATTTAGCAACGTTCTAAACGCAGTTAAGGCAAAGAATTTAATTGTGTTGGGTGACATTAATATTGACATACTCAATGCATTTGATAAAGATACGGAGAACTACTTATTTACTATGGCTTCTAATGGTCTTGAGAGTCTTATTAACGAACCAACCCGTGTGACCGATTTTACCAAGAGCTGCATTGATCACATTTTTCTTAGATCTCATAAAAATAACAAAAAAATGTTTATTGGTAAAGTTTATGATATGAAGCTTACAGATCATAGTATGACTGCCCTTCATTATTTCATTGATTACAACCTTACTGAAAGCCTCTCACCCTTATCCACATCATTGAAAAAGTGCGTGGATTTCAAACTATTGAAAAAATGCTTAACATATGAATTCTGGGAGTCGGCTTATTCCGAAAGTAATCCTTCTGTTGCTTTCGATATATTTATTAACATTTTACAAAGCCACATTAAGTTTTGTACTTTTTTGTCAAAACAAAAATCGAATAACAAGAAACGTTTAAAGCCTTGGATGAGTAATAATCTTCTAAATCAGATTAGAAAGAAAAAAAAGATAAGTTTAAAATGTAAAAAAACATCCCTTTAATTTAAAACTAAAAAAACAGTATGACACTATGTGCAAAAAAATTCATACAAATATAGAAGATACTCGTAACAATTACTACACTGATCTATTTGCAAGAGCCGATGGTAATATTCGCGAAGAATGGAGAGTGGTTGATAATATTTTGGGAAAGAATATAAATCGTGTCTTAATTGATAGTGTTGAAGTTGATGGAATTATTGATTCTGACTTATGCAGCATCGGTAACAAATTCAACGACTATTTTACTGAAGTTTCTGAAAAATTAAAACCAGTTGTTGAAACATATGTGAACTGTGATTGCTCCCTTTCTTCAAGTTTACCGGACGAAGATATACTACCAAAGAGTTTCGTTTTTGAGCCGATAACTTCGAGAGAAATGTACAGTGTTATCATATCCTTAAGAAATAAAAACTCTTGCACGAGTGATGGTGTTTCAAGTGTGCTTCTGAAACATATTGCATTGTATGTTGTTGATGTACTGAGTGTCTTATTTAATCGTAGTGTTGAAAGGGATTGTTTTCCTGAACATTTGAAATGTGCTGAAGTTGTACCTCTTTTTAAAAAAGGTAACAGAAAAAATGTTTCGGATTATAGGCCTATTTCACTTCTTTCCACCTTTTCTAAGATATTTGAAAAACTGCTTAAAGTTCGTATTTTGTCGTTCCTCGACAAGTTTAATTTCTTTTGTAGCAACCAGTTCGGGTTTAGAGCAGAAATGTCAACAGAGGATGCTATTTTGAGAGTATGTAGTCAACTGTATGGTGGTTTAAACTGCAATAAATCTACTATGTGTCTATTTATAGACATAACAAAAGCATTTGATATGGTGGACCATGATTTGTTACTAAACAAACTTTATAGTGCCGGTTTTCGAGGAAACATTTTTAAATGGCTGCAATCGTTTTTAAAATATAGGAAACAGAGAGTTAATGTCAATGGTGTCTTGAGTGAGTCTCGATTTTTGAAAAACGGTGTTCCTCAGGGTTCTGTACTTGGCCCTTTGTTTTTCCTAATATACATAAACTCCCTTTTCAAACTCAAGTTAAATGGTATATCAACTGCATTCGCAGACGATATAGCGTTTACTTATGAGTTCAAAAATGTATTTGAATGTGTCACAAGGTTCGAGGAAGATCTTGAAATATTAAGGTTGTGGTTTACTGCGCACAAATTGATCATCAGTGAGAAAACAAAGTTGATGTCTTTTATGACAACTGGTAATAATCTATATGATTATAACCTCTGGTTTCACGCATGCGACTGTAAACTGTTTTCTTTACCTGTTCATAAGTGTGGTAGAAGTAACTTTGCAACTAATATGCAATGCTCCAAAAATTGTTTCAAGATTGAATCAGTACAACATTTTAAGTACTTAGGCGTTACAATTGATATCAATCTAAATTGGAAAACTCATATCCAAGCGATAAAATCGTATATGATGTTGGTCACACGTAAAATGTATCTATTAAAGCCGTTTTGCTCCAAGAAAGTGTTAACCACTATTTACTATGGTCTTGCGCACTCAAAGTTACAATACGGCACCACTAGCTGGAGTGGTTCGTATGCTAATACCTTTAAGCCTTTATTAATAGCCCAGAAACATCTAGTTCGAATTATACTTAACAAAAATCGATTTGCTGAGAGTTGGCCTTTATTTAGAACGTTGCAAATTCTACCAATCAGACATTTATATGTTTTTAAAGTCTTGAGAGAGTTCTTTAAACGAAGTGGTAATATACCGAGCAGAAATTCCCAAATGTATAACCTACGTATAAATAATATGAGCTTAGTCATTGCACCATTTGCACACAGAACACTTTTTTCTCGTTTTTATACATATACTGCTGCAAAGTTTTTTAATAAATTACCCTTTTCTATTAGAGAAATAACATGTTTTTCCGCTTATATCAGAAAAGTAAAAGACTGGTTGTTCACTTTAAACTATGATTGCATTGAAACACTTTTTTAGATTCTTTTTTTTTTTTTTTTTTTCATCAGCACATAATTATAAATTTTGTAACATCATTAGTGTATTTTATCTCTAAATTGTTAGGTTTTTATATATGTTTGCTTTATTTTTTAAATGTGCATAGATTTCTTTACTTTGAGATTTTTCATAATTATTTTATATTTTAACCAATACACTGATTGTCACCCCACATCAGTTATCATTTGAATTTTTAAATCTTTGATGTGTCATTCACCACTAACTTTTTAGTTAAAGAATGATTACTATTATTCTATTTCATTCTTTCCTGAATATTGTTACTTTTTTAAGTATGAAATAAATAAAATCAACTATCTATCTATCTATCTATCTATCTGTGTGTTATGTGGAAGATATTCGGTATTTGCCTTCCGCCAAACCATTTGTATGCCATCCGACCCATGAACATTAAATTTAGACTCGTCTGTAAATATCACCGTTTTCCAGAAGTCGAAATCCTTAAATTGGTGTTGTTTAACAAATTCCAATCTCTTCCTTCTGTTTATTAAACTAATGAAAGGTTGTTTACGCATTACTCTTCCATTGTACCCATGTTCCCGGATGCACTTCCTTAGCGTTTCTGTACAAAAATCTTTATTTAAAGTACGACGAAGGTTTTCTGCCAGTTTTGGTGCAATACATTTGCGGTTTTTTTGAATTTCCCGTATAATTATTCTCTTGTCATGTGCACCAAATACATTTCTAGAAGTATTTCGTGGTTTATTTTCGATGCGGTTTTCATTTTTTAACCGATTAATGATTGTTTGGATGGTTGATCTTGGCCGACTTACCAATCTAGATATCTCACTATAAGATTTTCCGTCGCCGTTTTATTTAGCAGTTCATTTGATGTATCACCTTGTTTTCTACCCATTTTTCCAACAAATCTTAAGGAACCTCACAAAATAATTTTTCTTTTCTTTAATTCACTTTGAGAAATAATAGTTCAATGCAAAGGACAGCTTTGACAAGCAACAAAACAGTAATTTTTGTCTTTTAGTGAATAAACGATCGGTGTACGAATACGAAATTGAGCTACTTTTGACCACATTTTTTACTTTTCTTCTATTTGCAAACCAACGTGAATGTTAACTATTCTCAAAACTCGATGGAGTGCAATTGCTCAATATCCTGTAATAATACATACTATATTAAACTTAATTTTGCAAATCGTTTGTGATCAGGAATTGAATGTAATACTTGATAGCTGGTGTACGAATATGAGATTGATACACTGTACGAAAGTTATTTCTTAGAATAATTCATTGCAACCTATTGGCATTTTGGAACCCCTAACTCTAAAAATTCGTATGGGTGTGTACAATTCTTTATTACATCTTGTAATTAAATTAAATATATATATTATATTCAAACAGATATCTTTTAAGATCAATTTGTTTTCAGGTTCAAAATATCGATGACGTACTGCAAAGGGGAACAGTCTTATCAGGTAATCCATTCATTTTCTGCTTCTTTCAGCATAAAATAACAGTCAAAACACTTCTGATTTCAGAACTCGACACAAAAACTCAAAACCTCTCTATGATGTCACAGAAATACAAAAAAGACGCAACTTATTTAAATCGTAAATCAATGTATGTGAAGGCAGCGGCTGCTGGAATAGTGCTTGTAGTGTTTATTTTATATTTTTGGGTACTATAAAAAGCAGAGAAAAAAAGAAAGAAACAATTTAGATACAAAAACACTGTGCATAAATTATTTAAAAAAATATATGAACATTAGAGTTCTAAAACGAAACGTTTACATTTCTAAAATCAACTCCAAAATTAATGTAAATAAGTTAGTAGGAGACATTACACACACAACAGAAAAAATTCAACTTTTATACTTTATAAAAATATTTTGTTTCCTATTTCCGTGGTATATTACCCATTTAAAATAAAGTTTTAGAAACATATTCATCTCTAGGAAATTGTTATCTCTGTCTGTACGCAGAACTGCAGGCAGGGAAATTTGTCTTCTCAGTTACGTTTATGTATACCCTCAGAGGCTGAAGATTAAGAAATGTCATCCCACAAGTTTTTCCTCCGAAAATAGATAATTGTTTTATTTCATTTTGAATTGTTCACGGTCAATTCGACGCTTCGCGGGTTTATTTTCAATTATGGGCCCATTCATAAATGCAAGCTTTGCAAAGTAAATGCATAGCAGGAAAAGGTGAAAAAGGAGCAAGTGCAAGTTTAAGTCAACTGCAAAGCATGTGCTTGCAAAGCAGATATCAGATTTTTACTTGTCTGTAGTTTTTTCACCCCTTTTTAACAAAAATAAATCAGCGAAAACACGAAACACAACAGCGCAGTAACAAGTAGGTTTGTAAATGCAGTATGATTCTGACGACTGCACGATTGCGCTCAAAATTACGCAATGTAAAAGTTCTGGTACATTTATGAATTCTCTGCTTAGCAGTGAGGCAAATTCGTGCATTTGTGAACTCTCTGCTTAGCACATCTTGCGCAATATTGCATTTGTAAATGGGCCCTATGCCTTTATGTAGTTGTTTCTTTAAATTTTCATCGTTGGTGTATGATCATTTGAAATCAAACTGTTTTGGTCAGTTTGTCAATGGTTTTCAAAATAATTTAGTTCCAGTTTCGAGATCATCATCTGAATTTATAACATTTTATTACAGTAAATAGATGTTGATGACTCATCAAGCTTTTTTAAGGATTGTTAGTGGAATGTATTGTAGAATCCATGGTTCCTGGATTAAGGCCAAGTCAAGCTGCTCCTTACGAAGGAGCAGCATAAGGTTGACCGAGGCGCCCTCACTGTGATGAAGATTTGCTTGTACTACCTTCATTGGGAGTCAAGTTATTCTTCGCAGTAATTGCCGTTTCACTAGGCTGCGGCTTCCTCGTAAGTCTCAGTGAGAACTCACCAACTCGCATATCTCTTTGTTTTGTGCTTTCAAGAAGCAGAGAATCTCCTCTTTCTTAAAGCCCAGGTCAGGCATGTTCAGTCTGGCTTTAGGCCTCTCTAGTACCTCGTCTAGGGTAACTGCCTTGAGGACAGCTCCATTCCAGGGTTTTAGAGTTGATATTGTCTTCTTCGCGAAGCCATAGGAGAGCTGGTCTTTACAGTCCAGTCTACTTATTCCGCGCTTCCAGTTAGTTAAGCCGTACGTGGGAGCAGTGGTACCAATATTCCTACGAATGTGGTCGAAGACCGCGTTGGTCATAGCCTTCTCAATCAACTTCCCCCATTCGAAGTAATATTGTTATGGACTTGCCGATATCCAGTACAGCAAGCTGTAGATCATTTCGTGCAGCCCCGCTGAACTGAACCGTTGCATTGGCCCTTATCTTTTTAGGTGGGTTATTTGTTTCTTTCTGGGATCGTTCCCTTTTGGAAGCAAACTCCTTCCTATTCGTTTTCGATGGCGCTGGTGTTCTGCCCTTGCTCGTCTAAGCGACTGCGGTTTTGGATTTTTTCCCCGGATCCGCCTTAGCTGCTTCGATCCTTGGTGTGGCTTTCCGCCTCTCAGCAGCGCTAAGCATCTTGGTTCAGCCGGGACCCGCCTTCTTGGCTTCGGTTCCATGCGTCTTTTTGCGTGTAACAACCTTGGCAGCTTTCTTGACGAGGTTCATCTTAGCGATGACACCCTTGCAGCTAGCTGCTGCGTTGTTTTTATTTTCCGCCTTTGTCTCGTCAAGGCATCTTTCAAGTCGGAGAGTGAAGGGATGCCTTTCTCCTCCAGTATGCGCTTCAGGTGTACGACTTTTTTGTATAGCCTAAGCCTCTGCATACCTTCGGAGAGGCCTCTTTTCTTGGCGTTCTCCCCTTTCGCAAAGTCAGTTTGGACTGTCTCCTCGGGGTCGACAAGTAAAGGCCTCAGATGCTATGGCATTAATGGGGTCTGTCATTGCCTCTAGCGACAGTTCATCGCTTTTGCAGTTGTTTTTTTTTTAATTTTTTGTATTTAAAAGTGAAATGTTGTTCCCACGAGTACGGACGGAAATAAAAGTATGCTCCGAGAAAGCCGCCGAGTATCGGAGTAAGGCTAGATACACGTAGGCCTCGCCTAGGCACCTACGGGAGCTCGTTAGGGTTGGTTTATCCCCCAACCTTCCATCCCTGGCACGGTTTCGTTCCTGAGAGCTCACACCACCACAGGTGTTGGGGTGACTATCTCCTAGTTTTCGGCCTTCAATGGAACCTGTTCGAAGTGGAAGCACGCTCGATGTGATTCCTAGCATAAGCCACTTAAGCTCCGACACCACGACACCATGACAATTTTGACATTTCCAAAACGTCATGAACCGAGCTTAGACACATGGTAAACAAACTGTTTTGACACATTAGTGATTTTGCTTTGGCGTCATATACTTTTGGTTGTGTGAAATTGAGGCATTGCTCGATGAATTGGAGGCATTGCTCGATGAGGATCCGTGCCAAACGCAAGAACAGCTTACTTCAGCATTAGGAGTTACCCGTCAAGCCATTTCCAAGCGATTGCATGCGTTTGGAATGCTTCAAAAACAAGGAACTTGGGTTCCTTATGATTTGAAGCCAAGGAACGTTGAGCGTCGTTTTTTCGCCTGTGAACAACTGCTCCAGCGGCAAAAAAGGAAGGGTTTTTTTTATCGCATCGTGGCGGGTGATGAAAAATGGGTTCATTACAGCAACCCAAAGAAAAGAAAGTCATTGGGACTGTCCGGTCATGCTTCTACGTCGTCGACTCGGCAGAATATTCAGGCTGCGAAGATTATGATGTGTATTTGGTGGGACCAGGTCGGTGTCATTTATTATGAACTGTTGAAACTCAACGAAACCATCACTGGGGAACGGTATCGACTTCAATTGATGCGATTGAGCCGAGTATTGCGCGAAAAACGGCCACAATACGAGCAGAGGCACGAAAAAGTTGTACTACAGTATGACAACGCTCGGCCTCACGTTGCCAAACCCGTTAAAACCTACCTGGAAACGCTCAACGGCGGGTGGGGTAGGAAGTCCTACCCCACCCGCCATATTCCCCAGATATTGCGCCTTCAGATTATTACTTGTTCCGTTTGATGGCACATGGTCTGGCTGATCAGCAGTTCCGCTCATATGAAGTCATCAAAAAATAGCTTGATTCGTGGATAGCCTCAAAAGACGAACACTTTTACCGTAACGGTATTTGAGCTTTGCCAGAAAAATGAGAAAAAGTTGTAGCTAGCGATGGGCAATACTTTGAATGATTCATTTGTAACTATTTTTTCACAATAAAGTTGCATTTTCATTTAAGAACTTAGTTGCGCACCTAATACCTAGGAGAAGTTTATTCCCTCATTAGAGTTTCCCTCAGAATATAATTCCTTCAGATCCTATCGAGGGTCAAACACTCTTTCTTTGCCTTGGCAAGGATAGTTCACCCTAGTGCACCCTCTCTAATCCAGTTTCTCTTAGGAATCTGAGAATGAGAAGTGGGTCTATGGTTGACATATCCTCATCTGATAGTTGGTACTTGCCCAAGCATTTCAATCTTTTGTGCTCCAGTGCCCCACAAGACTCCAGAAGATGTTCTGGAGGCTCACTGGATTCATTGCAGATTCTGCAAACGCCTTCGTTTGTTATACCTAGTTTCCTTAAATGCTCCCCGAATTTACAGTGCCCCGTTAGAAAGCCTGTTAAGATACGTAGGTTATATTTTTAAGGCAGATTCACGCTTCGAATCTCTTCCAGTTGTAGTGTCCTAGAAGTTTCTTAGCTTACCTCAGACTTGGAGTATTGGCCCAGGTTCTCGCCCTGTTTTCTTCTTTCATCTTTCTGAATACTTCGCGTATGGTGTGATATCCTATTCTGCAGAATGGTTCGGGTCCAATAAAGGATTCTGCTGCTCCTTTTATGGCAATAGCGGGATTTTATTATCGCAGACCGTTTCAATTTGCAATCGCGCGTCCGCGATGCATAAATCAATATTTGAATTTCCGGAAGGAAAACTAGGTGTAACTGGGGTATATAATTTAAGTTTATATCCGATTTGATTGCCTTCAACAAAACGCTTCAAGAATCTGCGACTTCCATTAGCAGTTGAGTTCAACCAAGCAGGATGTCTCTCGTTCAAATCTCTTCTTTTTTATAGACCTCTTTTTTTATAAATTATACAAAAATAGTGAATATTAAATTATTAAGAAATAAGAAAGGCGATGGAAAGTGAGCGGTCTGCGCTCCCATTAGCAGTAATATCAGGCCACCCAGGAACAGTGGCTGCAGACGGCACATCAAAGCGGAGAAGGAAATTGAAACCATCTCCCAATTTGGTAAAGCGCCCCTCCACATCAGCTTCAGCTGTACAGCTACCTGGTGGAGTGAGGGAAGGGGCGCCGACCACAGCAACAGCAGTAGCAGCAGAGAAGAAGCGGCAGAGGTCGGATGACTCTGTCGAGTTGGCGTACATCTCTGACGGTGGGGAGGGCCGCTGAATTGGCGATGACGACAATAACTTCGCAGTTCTGGCATCCTCTGAATCGGATGACGAAGAGGATGAAGTCCAAAGTCTGACTAGCAGCATTAGGCAGTTAGAGCGAAGGGTGCTTGCCATTAAAGCCAAACAAATGGCAAGAAGAGAAAAGGAGCGGCAGCTAGAGCTCCAGCGCGCTCAACAACTACAGAAGCAGCCAGAAGGCCAGCTGCAACAACAAAAAAAGCAGCCGCAAATGCAGCAGCAGAAGCAGCAGCATGAACAACAGCAGCAGAATAAGCTGCAACAACAACAGCAGCAGAAAACGCTGCAACAACCGCAGCAGCAGCAGCAGAAACAGCAGAAACAACAGAAACAGAAACAGCAGCAACCGCAGCAGAAACAACAGCAACAACAATCGCAGCAACAACCGCAACAGAAGACGACTACAAAGGCGAAGGTGCTGCCAATAAATACCTACAAGGTGGAGTTGAAGGATACCATCGAACTATGTAAGTCGGCCATAGGAAATAATTTTTCTATTAAAAGATTAACCGAAAATAGACATGCTATCCACTGTAATACAGTGGAAGAATATAAAAAAATTAAACAATTACTTAGGGACACGACAACGGAGTTCTTCTCCTTTACCCCGAAGGGGGGAAAGCGGCAAACAATGCTGCTGAGGGGGATAGACCCGTCTACTGATCCGGAGACGCTCCTTGCGCTGCTTAAAGAGAAAGAGTGCAACGAGCTCGAATTTGTAGGGGTCAAGCCATTCACCACAGCTAAGGCAAAAAGGGAGAAGCGGATACTGCCGTTCTTCCTAGTTCAGCTTTCACCCAATAGCAAGCTGGATGGTCTAAGGAGTATTAAAGTCCTAGACTACCAGGTTGTCGCATGGGAAAAATTAAGAAGGAGCGAAAACATTTTGCAATGTGTTCGCTGCCAAAGGTTCGGGCACGCCGCGTCGAACTGCGAAATGCAGCCTCGATGTGTTAAGTGTGGAATGAACCACAAAGCAGAGGAATGCACTCTGGATAAGGATGGAGTGTCAGATAAGAGCCAGCTCTCGTGAGCATTATGCAGAAACTCGGGACACACCGCAAACTATCGGGGTTGTCCTAAGTTCCAGTACATTAAGAAAGTAAATCTAGTTTGCCAGGAGAAGGGAAACGTCCACCTGCTCCAATTCAAACACAATCCGTGACTCCCCAAGTGACCTACGCCCAAATGGCGGCAGGTCGGGGAAACGCGGAACAGAAAAGACCGAAGGTTGCTTCTCAGGCCCCAGCGCCTAGAGCATCGGAGGCTCAAACTGACTTGCTGGCCATCTTGCTCTCTATCCAAGGGAAGATGGAGCAGCTTCAACGTCAGGTACAGGAGCAGGCGAAGCGGGTGGACCAGATCTACGCACTTCTGCCGGGCTTAACGCACCTTCAGTCGTAATGGGTACGAACATGGAGGAGCAATCCTTGAAGATCCTTGCGGTGAATGTGAATTCACTGATTAGGATCGAGCGAAGAGCCGTATTGTTTAAGTTGCTTGAAGACCAAACCCCTGATGTGCTTATGGTTAGCGAAACAAAGCTATCCCAGAAGCACAAATTGGGGCACAATAAATACAATATTGTCAGAAGAGACCGACCCAACTGCACACAAGGAGGAGGTGTTACGATCTTCATACACAAACAACTACAATTTAAAGTTATGTACAGCGGTGAAGTGCGAAGGTTCCAGGAGCTGGAAGCGTGTATCGTGTGCATCCCTCTCCGTAGTGGAAAGAGGATGTACTTGGTCGCACTCTATGCACCTGAAGCTACTCAATCTACTTTAGATCTTAACGCCAAACATAGAGATTGGGGAAACAACACACCTAATCCTAGAGGGAACCTACTATTCAATTGGTGGGGTCGGCACAGTGTCGAGTATAAACTCGATTTGAAAGCTACAGATAGTCCGTCGTTTCCTAGAAGCGGCTCCTATCTGGATCTTATGCTGTTCGACGTACGGTTACAACTGACCGACATGGACCGACAAACTATAAACTGTCTGCACACATATGTGTATGACAGTGACCATTGCGGACTCAGTGCCGTAATAACGATTCCCAACGAAATTGCGGGATTAGAGGAGTTTGTCCAAACGTACTCCTACAATTATAGTAGGACGCGTTGGACTCGCTTCTCAAGAACTTTGACAAGAGCACTCTCCTCGAATTCGCTCTACCCACCGTCCAATAGGAATCTGTCAAACGAGGAGATTGACTGGTACCTAAAACAAATGGACGAGACAATTAAACGAACTATGGACATTACGATACCTCGGTATCAACATACTGACAACGCAGACATATTCCGCAATGCAACAATTGACGCACTACACCAACACAAAAGTAGACTGCTGTCGAGACTAAAAACCTTGTACAGACAGTTTACTGACAGACAAAGCTCGGAGGTTAAATTACAGACCTTCTGTAAATTTGCATTGGAACAACAAAATTCGGGCTGTAAAATCCAACAACCCGAGTATGTTCCCGCAAATAACTAAAATATTTCGGAGGAATAATCAAAACGACCTTCCGTGTCTTAAGATCCCCCGAACGACAAACAATGGACGAATACTTGTAACAGCAGGTATAGATCCAGATAACGCAGTAGAGGATGACAACTTCTTTGTGATCGAAGATCCGCAGGAGAAGGTAGAGGCTATAGGAGCGACTTTCCAGGAAGTGTACAAGGTGAATGATACCATTTGCCCGAACCACGACCTGGAAAGTCGCGTCCTTGTGCACAACTTCTACCTTCGAAATGATATAAAGCACTGGCCATCTGAGAACATAGGTTTTACCGAGTTCAATGACGATATTATGGCAAACAATGTCATCGGCGATGAAAGGGTACATCCCCCGTATATATCGAAGGTAGAGCTCCAAGCAATCTTCGACTCATTAAGGAGGAAGAAATCTGCAGGAATCGATGGAGTGCCGAACATCGTGCTTCGACATCTTCCTCTAGAAGCGGTGAACATTTACACCACTCTGTTTAACAATGCGCTGAATAATGCTCATTATCCAGCGCATTGGAAAACAGCAGTGATACAACCCATCCCCAAAAGGGGTAAGGACACTTCCAATCCGGCAAATCTCCGGTCGATAAGTCTCCTTCCGAACATCAGCAAGGTATTCGAGAAAGTGATCAATAGAGCCCTGCTTAAGTGGACTGAGAACAGTAATATAATTCCGGATAACCACTTCGGTTTTAAGGCGGGGCATGATACAATACATGCAGCGTCTAAACTGGTATCGGATATCCAATGGAACAAAAGCAAGAACCAATGCACGGGTGCCTGCCTGATTGACTTGGAGAAGGCCTTCGACACCGTATGATTAGAGGGACTCTTCTACAAGCTAAGCAGGCTGGGCATAAGCAAACCACTGCTGTACATACTTCATAACATGCTCACCAGTAGACAGTTCATTGTCAAAAATGGCAAGGTGACTTCTGCTGGAACATTTCTAATTAAAAACGGTCTGCAACAAGGTGCGGTTAATTCACCGATCCTTTTCAACATTTACACGAGCGATCTCATAGGATCACTTCACCATGCCATAGCGTATGCAGACGACTTGATCGCGTACAGATCAGGACCAAAAATCGAGGTCATTGCAATTCTCTTGCAACGTGACTTCGATAAGATTCAGCGATATTGCGATGACTGGAAGTCGAAGATCAACTTCCAGAAATCGGAAACCGTTCTTTTTAGGACGCCGTTGTCTGGTGCCTCTAAGGATACCAGATAGAATTCGCGAAAGTTCTCAATAGTTGGACCGCATGGACAGCCACTTGCGAGTCGAAGTGTAGTCAGATACCTGGGGCTCTGGTTAGACCAATATCTATATTTTAACAAACATATAGATGCTGCTCTGGCTAGAGCCAAAGGTGCTTTTGCCCTTACAAAGAGACTTTTTATAGCAAGCAACTCGATGCAAGGGTAAAGGCAATCTGCTAGATGGCCCTCATCCGGCCCATGCTCGTATATGGACGCCCCGTGTGGTTCAACGTGGGAGCAAGCTTGTTGGAAAAGATTCGGGTGTTTGAGAGGGCTTGCCTTCATTTGTACAGAACACCAGAGTCCCAGTACATAAAATTTTATCTCAATGAGGTCCTATACAACAGGGCTAACCTAATAAGAGTGAATAATTTCGTTATCAAGCTGATTCGAAGGCACATTGCAAGAACAATGAGCTCGACGAACTACCTGATCTCCGGGGCTTATTACCCCAATTACGAGTATCACGAGAGAGTGCGCCTTAACGGCTTTGTTCCCCCAGAGGCGTTCGTCTATTTTGATAAGAAAGGTCTGATCCAGGGCAGATTGGCGGTACCGCTAATCTTCCACGTTGCTTGGACAATTGTGGATAGGCGACTCAACTACGACAGAGACGTTGCATACGGCAGTGTGGAGCGTCTCCGGTTTAGTAGGGCGGTATCGGATCGCGATATTTGTGACGTACAACGTCAGTACGGTCGTTTTTGGTGGCTAGCCGAAAGAGAGGAAACTCCTTCGTCGTTTCCTCCTAATCCAGGGTAGCCTGTTGCATATCTGAGGTTGGCTGTTTGTTGTCCATTGCCGACTTACATAGTTTAAGGTTTAGGTAGTGTAAATAGGTCGTAAGTAATATTTTAATAAAAAAAAAAAAAAAAAAAAATCTAAATCCACAGCACTTGGATGCAAAAATACAAAAAAAAAAACACAAAAAACATAAAAAAAAATAAAAAAAAACAGCACGATAAAAAAAAAATTAAAAAAAAAAATTTACGTAGAATAAGATAGGCTAATTTAGAATAAGATAGTTTAAGATTTATTTTAAGGCAGATGTAAGTTTTATATATAAGAACATTAAGTTCATATACTAAGTTTTTCCTATAATAATTTTCTTAGTAAGAATTAAAATTCAAAAAATTAAATAATTAAACACAATTTTTAAGTTCGTTACGTCGAAAGACATAGTTTTAAGTATTAGGTTTAACTTAGAGCGCCCGCATAGGGCCAGTAAGTTCGAATAAGAATAGTTAAGTTAGTTAAGCTAGTTTTAAGCGTTTTTTGGCTAGCTATAAGTTTAATTGAATTTACATAATAAAAATACATTAAAAATGAAAAATGAAAAAATGGTGGTGAACCGTCAACGAAGGGACCTGGGTTCAATTCCCAACCAGGGAAAATTTCAATATTAGACTTTTTTTTATAAATTATACAAAAATAGTGAATATTAAATTATTAAGAAATAAGAAAGGCGATGGAAAGTGAGCGGTCCGCGCTCCCATTAGCGGGACCAGCTGATAAGAAAACATCAGCCGATGAGGCAGTAATATCAGACCACCCAGGAACAGTGGCTGCAGACGGCACATCAAAGCGGAGACGGAAATTGAAACTATCTCCCAATTTGGTAAAGCGCCCCTCCACATCAGCTTCAGCTGTACAGCTACCTGGTGGAGTGAGGGAAGGGGGGCCGACCACAGCAACAGCAGTAGCAGCAGAGAAGAAGCGGCAGAGGTCGGATGACTCTGTCGAGTTGGCGTACACCTCTGACGGTGGGGAGGGCCGCTACATTGGCGATGACGACAATAGCTTCGCAGTTCTGGCATCCTCTGAATCGGATGACGAAGAGGATGAAGTCCAAAGTCTGACCAGTAGCATCAGGCAGTTAGAGCAATGGGTGCTTGCCATTAAAGCCAAACAAATGGCAAGAAGAGAAAAGGAGCGGCAGCTAGAGCTTCAGCGCGCTCAACAACTACAGGAGCAGCCAGAAGGCCAGCTGCAACAACAAAAAAGCAGCCGCAAATGCAGCAGCAGCATGAACAACAGCAGCAGAATAAGCTGCAACAACAACAGCAGCAGAAAACGCTGCAACAACCACAGCAGCAGAAAAAACAGCAACAACCGCAGCAGCAGAAACAACAGCAACAACCGCAACAGAAGTCGACTACAAAGGCGATGGTGCCGCCAATTAATACCTACAAAGTGGAGTTGAAGGACACAATTGAACTATGTAAGTCGGCCATAGGAAATAATTTCTCTATTAAAAGATTAAACGAAAGTAGACATGCTATCCACTGTAATACAGTGGAGGATTATAAAAAAAAATTAAGGAATTACTTAGGGACACGACGACGGAGTTCTTCTCCTTCACCCCGAAGGGGGAAAAGCGGCAAACAATGCTGCTGAGGGGGATAGACCCGTCTACTGACCCGGAGACGCTACTTGCGCTGCTTAAAGAGAAACAGTGCAACGAGCTCGAATTTGTAGGGGTCAAGCCATTCACCACAGCTAAGGCAAAAAGGGAGAAGCGGAAACTGCCGTTCTTCCTACTTCAGCTTTCACCCAATAGCAAGCTGGATGGTCTAAGGAGTATTAAAGTCCTAGACTACCAGGTTGTCGCATGGGAAAAATTAAGAAGGAGCGAAAACATTTTGCAATGTGTTCGCTGCCAAAGGTTCGGGCACGCCGCGTCGAACTGCGAAATGCAGCCTCGATGTGTCAAGTGTGGAAAGAACCACAAAGCAGAGGAATGCACTCTGAGTAATAATGGAGTGTCAGATAAGAGCCAGCTCTCGTGTGCTTTATGCAGGAACTCGGGACACCGCAAACTATCGGGGTTATCCTAAGTTCCAGTATATTAAGAAAGTAAATCTGGTTCGTCAGGAGAAGGTTGTAGTGAAACGTCCACCTGCTCCAATTCAAACACAATCCTTGAATCCCCAAGTGACCTACGCCCAAATGGCGGCAGGTCGGGGAAACGCGGAACAGAAAAGACCGAAGGTTGCTTCTCAGGCCCCAGCGCTTAGAGCATCGGAGGCTCAAACTGACTTGCTGGCCATCTTGCTCTCTATCCAAGGGAATATGGAGCAGCTTCAACGTCAGGTACAGGAGCAGGCGAAGCGGGTGGACCAGATCTACGCACTTCTGCCGGGCTTAACGCACCTTCAGTCGTAATGGGTACGAACATGGAGGAGCAATCCTTGAAGATCCTTGCGGTGAATGTGAATTCACTGATTAGGATCGAGCGAAGAGCCGTATTGTTTAAGTTGCTTGAAGACCAAACCCCTGATGTGCTTATGGTTAGCGAAACAAAGCTATCCCAGAAGCACAAATTGGGGCACAATAAATACAATATTGTCAGAAGAGACCGACCCAACTGCACACAAGGAGGAGGTGTTACGATCTTCATACACAAACAACTACAATTTAAAGTTATGTACAGCGGTGAAGTGCGAAGGTTCCAGGAGCTGGAAGCGTGTATCGTGTGCATCCCTCTCCGTAGTGGAAAGAGGATGTACTTGGTCGCACTCTATGCACCTGAAGCTACTCAATCTACTTTAGATCTTAACGCCAAACATAGAGATTGGGGAAACAACACACCTAATCCTAGAGGGAACCTACTATTCAATTGGTGGGGTCGGCACAGTGTCGAGTATAAACTCGATTTGAAAGCTACAGATAGTCCGTCGTTTCCTAGAAGCGGCTCCTATCTGGATCTTATGCTGTTCGACGTACGGTTACAACTGACCGACATGGACCGACAAACTATAAACTGTCTGCACACATATGTGTATGACAGTGACCATTGCGGACTCAGTGCCGTAATAACGATTCCCAACGAAATTGCGGGATTAGAGGAGTTTGTCCAAACGTACTCCTACAATTATAGTAGGACGCGTTGGACTCGCTTCTCAAGAACTTTGACAAGAGCACTCTCCTCGAATTCGCTCTACCCACCGTCCAATAGGAATCTGTCAAACGAGGAGATTGACTGGTACCTAAAACAAATGGACGAGACAATTAAACGAACTATGGACATTACGATACCTCGGTATCAACATACTGACAACGCAGACATATTCCGCAATGCAACAATTGACGCACTACACCAACACAAAAGTAGACTGCTGTCGAGACTAAAAACCTTGTACAGACAGTTTACTGACAGACAAAGCTCGGAGGTTAAATTACAGACTTTCTGTAAATTTGCATTGGAACAACAAAATTCGGGCTGTAAAATCCAACAACCCGAGTATGTTCCCGCAAATAACTAAAATATTTCGGAGGAATAATCAAAACGACCTTCCGTGTCTTAAGATCCCCCGAACGACAAACAATGGACGAATACTTGTAACAGCAGGTATAGATCCAGATAACGCAGTAGAGGATGACAACTTCTTTGTGATCGAAGATCCGCAGGAGAAGGTAGAGGCTATAGGAGCGACTTTCCAGGAAGTGTACAAGGTGAATGATACCATTTGCCCGAACCACGACCTGGAAAGTCGCGTCCTTGTGCACAACTTCTACCTTCGAAATGATATAAAGCACTGGCCATCTGAGAACATAGGTTTTACCGAGTTCAATGACGATATTATGGCAAACAATGTCATCGGCGATGAAAGGGTACATCCCCCGTATATATCGAAGGTAGAGCTCCAAGCAATCTTCGACTCATTAAGGAGGAAGAAATCTGCAGGAATCGATGGAGTGCCGAACATCGTGCTTCGACATCTTCCTCTAGAAGCGGTGAACATTTACACCACTCTGTTTAACAATGCGCTGAATAATGCTCATTATCCAGCGCATTGGAAAACAGCAGTGATACAACCCATCCCCAAAAGGGGTAAGGACACTTCCAATCCGGCAAATCTCCGGTCGATAAGTCTCCTTCCGAACATCAGCAAGGTATTCGAGAAAGTGATCAATAGAGCCCTGCTTAAGTGGACTGAGAACAGTAATATAATTCCGGATAACCACTTCGGTTTTAAGGCGGGGCATGATACAATACATGCAGCGTCTAAACTGGTATCGGATATCCAATGGAACAAAAGCAAGAACCAATGCACGGGTGCCTGCCTGATTGACTTGGAGAAGGCCTTCGACACCGTATGATTAGAGGGACTCTTCTACAAGCTAAGCAGGCTGGGCATAAGCAAACCACTGCTGTACATACTTCATAACATGCTCACCAGTAGACAGTTCATTGTCAAAAATGGCAAGGTGACTTCTGCTGGAACATTTCTAATTAAAAACGGTCTGCAACAAGGTGCGGTTAATTCACCGATGCTTTTCAACATTTGCACGAGCGATCTGATAGGATCACTTCCCCATGCCATAGCGTATGCAGACGACTTGATCGCGTACAGATCAGGACCAAAAATCGAGGTCATTGCAATTCTCTTGCAACGTGACTTCGATAAGATTCAGCGATATTGCGATGACTGGAAGTCGAAGATCAACTTCCAGAAATCGGAAACAACAAACATATAGATGCTGCTCTGGCCAGAGCCAAAGGTGCTTTTGCCCTTACAATGAGACTTTTTTATAGCAAGCAACTCGATGCAAGGGCAAAGGTAATCTGCTACATGGCCCTCATTAGGCCCATGCTCGTATATGGATGCCCCGTGTGGTTCAACGTGGGAGCAAGCTTGTTGGAAAAGATTCGGGTGTTTGAGAGGGCTTGCCTTCGGGCTTGCCTTCGGGCTTGCCTTCATTTAAATTCTATCCCAATGAGGTCCTATACAACAGGGCTAACCTAATAAGAGTGGATAATTTCGTTTCGTCCTTCGTCGTTTCCTCCTAATCCAGGGTAGCATGTTGGATGTTTGAAGTTGGCTGTTTGTTGTCCATGGCCGACTTACATAGTTTAATTTTTAGGTAGTGTAAGTAGGTTGTAAGTAATATTTTAATAAAAAAATAAAAATAAAAAAAATAAAAAATATAAATCCACAGCACTTGGATGCAAAAATACAAAAAAAAAACACAAAAAACATAAAAAAATAAAAAAAAACAGCACTCGATAAAACACACAAAAAAAATTTAAAAAAAAAACAAAAAAAAATTTACGTATAAAAATACGTAAGGTAAATTAAGATAGGCTAATTTAGAATAAGGTAGTTTAAGATTTATTTTAAGGTAGATTTGTAAGTTTTATATGTAAGAACATCCAAAAATAAGTTCATGTACTAAGTTTTTGTACAATTTTCTTAGTTACAATTAAAATTATATAAATAAAATAAATAGAAAATTTTCAAGTTCGTTACGTCGAAAGACATAGTTTTAAGTATTAGGTTTAGTTTAGAGCGCCCGCATAGGGCCAGTAAGTTAGAATAAGAATAGCTATGTTAGTTAATCTGGTTTTAAGCTTTTTTTTTTGTCTAGCATGTAAGTTATAATGAATTCATTAATAAAAAATGCATTAAAAATAAAAAAAAAAAAAAACGGTGGTGTCGTTTGATGTTACGAACCCATGACTATTGTGCTGTTGTACATTGCGAGTGTGTGTGCGATTCTGGTGCATGTGATTGGATTGTAGGAGCGATGAATGCAGCACATTTGACTTACTACAGTTTGACAGTAACATACTGCCCGCCTTGGAAGCTGTAGCTTTCAAAATTATGATGAGTTAGTCTCCAATGGTAGTGGACATAGTTTTGGAAGTGTCCGTTTGATTTCGCCATTTGACGTTTTGATGGTCGAATTTTGTTGTCTTCTCCGGCATGAGTAGCTGTAACGCAACCCATAGGCCATTTGAAGGGAGGTACGTTATCCTCTTTTACCAAGACTAAATCTCCGATGTTGATGTTGCTATGTGAAGTAGTGCATTTTTTGCGCTGCTGCAACTGATGCAAGTATTCCTTCTGCCAGCGACGCCAGAATGTTTGTTGAATCCATTGTATGTGTTGATATCTTTTCAAGCGAAGGAATATCAATGTCAGTAATATTTGGTTCGGCTAGTGAGGTGAGTGGTGCTCCGATCAAGAAATGCGCAGGAGTGAGCACTCTTAAATCATGTGGGTCACTGGAAAGGGGTGTCAGTGGTCTACTATTCATGATTGCTTCTACTTGACAGCATATAATGTTCATCTCCTCAAATGATAGTGACGCTGTCCGATGACTCTTCGAATATGATGTTTTGCTACCTTAACAGCAGCTTCCCACAGCCCTCCAAAATGTGGGGAACGAGGTGGAGTAAACTTCCACTCTATGCTATCTGTTATGCAGGTATTTGCCACTAGTATATTGTGTTCGTCTGATAAAAAAAAAGTGACTGTAACTGTCGAAGTTCTCGATCAGCTCCCAGAAAATTAGTTGCATTATCGGAGTAAATAATTACACACTTTCCCCTTCTTGCGATAAATCGCTTTAGCGCAGAGCTAAACGATGCTGTAGTGAGATTAGTGACAAGTTACAAATGAACTGCCTTGGTGGTGAAACAAACCAAAATTTAAATGTATGATTTTATAGGTGCACGCACTCGGATGTGTTGAGCCACATATAATGGTCCACAATAATCAATGCTTGTTATAGCAAAGGCTATTGATGAAGTAACTCTATCCTTGGAGATTGTTCCCATGACTTGCTTTGCTAAAATTGGCTTAGAACGGAAGCAAATTATGCAATTATGAATTACCTTGCGAATAAGGTTTCGAGCTCCGATGATCCAATATCTTTCACGAAGGATATTATGCAGTGCTTGACAGCCAACGTGTGGATTTTTTATGTGGTTGTAGTGAATGCTAGTTGTTGTGCATATGTGGTGTCTTGGTAGCAGCATTGGGTGAATGGTGTCATGCGACAGCGATGCATGATGAAGTCTTCCACGCACTCGAATAATTCCTTCTTCCACTATAGATGATAATGACCGAAGCGAACTTGAATGATGAATGTCCTTTCCTTGTTGAATGCGATTGATTTCTGATGCGAAGTGTGTGCCTTGTATCTTCCTATGAAACAGAATATTCGAACTAATTTAATGTAGTCATTGCGATATTTGCAATTAGTGACAAGATCTGTGATTTGAATTGATACCATTGCTAATATTTGCTTGAGTTGCTCTGGGATTTCGTCATTGGTGCTATTGCGTGGTTTAGGCTAGTGCTATTGGTGGAAATTTTAGGAAATCTGGACCCTCAAATCAGAATTTGTTGTGTATAAGTTATTTCGGGTAGAGCCCTGTTGATACCAAATCAGCAGGGTTTGATCAGCAGGAACGTGCAGCCATGTAACTGATTCTGAAGAATTGCGAATTTTTGACACTCGGTTCGCTACGAATGTCGATGTGGTCCAGTTGCAATCCACGACAGAACGATGGTTGAATCTCTTCAACAGTATGTTGAATGGTTTTTAATTTTGAAGATGGTGTGAATCCTTTGTTGGAGGTCAACTAACAGTGATGCTGCACATAACTCAAGGCGTGGCAGTTGCTTTATGGGCGCCACCCTTGATTTTGAGCACAGCAAATTACAAATAACGGTGCCGCTGCTATCTCCAGTGCGAACATATACACAGACACCATAAGCCTTGGTGCTGGCATCTGCAAAGGCATGAATTTGTGAGTAATTTAAATTCAAAGGTACGTACTGTGGAATGTGGGTTTCATTTGTGTTTATCAGTTGATTACGATACTCCACCCATTGAGAGTGAAGATTCTCGAGGAGGCTTTCATCCCAATGATACTTCTCCTTCTATAGTGTTTGGAGGAAGATTTTGGCCTTGACGATGATTGGGTTTAACAGATCCAATGGATCAAAAAATCGTGATGCTTCGGAGAGTATGCTGCGTTTGCTTGATTTGTTGGATTTGTGCGACGACGTGTATGCAAAACGAAAACTATCTTCGGTTTGATTCCATCCCAAGAGTTATCTTAGACCCAACCGGGTACAGTATTTCGTTGTCCAGTGACAGTTGCCGTAAACATCTTACTGCAAGGTATGGTGCACAAGTTGTTCCGTAGGTGACGGTGTTAAGTTGGAATGTTTCAACAGCCATGGTATTGCGATTTCTCCATAATATGCATTGCACCTTTGCATCCTGGGATCACCGATAATTTGGCGATACATTTTTGAATTTTCGGCCATGATTACGATACGATGATTGCGAAAACGAATAGTGATAGTGAATAAATCATCCTGCAGTGTCGGTCCGACCTTCAAAATGTCATTGAGTGCCATGCCTGATGATGTCTTACAGAATGCGTCGAATACCACCCTGACCTTCGTTGAAGATCTTTCAGTTTTGAGACAGCATGGTGTGGGATGTAATTGAGGGCTTGCTTCGTTGCTATTGCGCTTGGAATGTGTTGCATGTTGTTCATCTCAATATACTCATCCATGAAATTGCGATACGCTGTCTGTAATAGGGAAGGCCGATTAAGGTTGTGTTCAACTGATACTAACCTCCTTCTGGCTATGTTGTAAGAACTTCCGAGAACTGTTGGACTGTTACGAAAAGGTAGTCGTTCAATAAACTTATTTGAATAGGGGCATCGTGTTGTGGTTTCTTCAAATAGCTGCTCACATTCCAATTCTTCTACGGTGTATAAGTTGTTGCTATTCAAATTATCTTCTACTTTCAAGAAGCGTTGCAATAATTCTTCAATGGTTGGAGTTGTGAGTGGTGATGTGTTGGGTGCGAAATTGGCAAGTGTTATGTTATAAGCTGTCTTGTTGTACGAGTTGATTGTAGTGCCAGAAATGATCCATCCTAATACAGTTTTTTGGAGTGTAGGTAAATTTTGACCAAGCTTAACTTGGCCAACCAATAGTATGTCGAAGAACAAACCAACACCAATCAAAATGTCTGCAGAAATTGGTTGATTGAAATGTATGTATATCTGCAAGTTTGATGCATTCTGGTAACTTCCAATCTTGAATCTTGATGAATTGTTGAGGGTGATAGTCCGTAATATCTTGAAGTACCACAGCTTCGAGATCAGCGGAGGAAGAGAAGTGATGTGATTGTAGCTTTAGCTGGCAACTATAGGGAGCTGTTGCTTTGGAGCCATAAATGCCGCACAAGTTTACATTGGCTGCTTTCTTTTTTAATTGTAGAAATTGGGAAATGCGATTGGTGACGAAGTTAAGTTGAGATGCTGAATCAAGCATTGCTCGAGCTATAATTGCCACTCCATCTCCATTTTGCAACTGAACGAGTGCTGTCGCGAGAATGACTTGACTATCACCACAGTTAGTCTGTAAAGCTGAAGACGTTGACTCGCATATGACTGATATTGACGTGCTTATTGGTCTGGGGTTGTAAATATTCTCTACGTTTTGCTGAGATTCTTCAGCGTTAGGGCGATGAAGGAGCGTGTGATGCGAAAAGCCTGGCACTGCTGGCACTTATTGATGGAATTGCATACTTGGACATGATGATTTGGTTTAAGGCAATTAATACATAACTTTCGTCCCTTCACTGTTCTAAAGCGATTACCGGGACTGAGGTTGGTGAATTGTGTGCAAGTGAACGGATTGTATGATTGTGTTACCTTACAGAAGACACAGGACGATAATGGTGACGATTTTTGCGATGTTACAAAGGTGGTGTTGCTAAGCTTTGACCCGAATTTTTGTGATTTTGGTGGTGCTATTACTAGACGATTGGCTTCGATAATGTCAATGGTTTGACACCTGCGTTCGAGGAATAATGACAGGTCATCCCATGTTGGATACTCTGCTTCGATTGCTGGTGTGTATTCTTGTGTCTGCTTTTGCTGCGATTTCTTCCTCCCATTTAGCCTGTGACTCGCTGTCCAACTTAGATACTAGTAAATGTAGGAGTAACACATCAGCGACCTGTTCCTTGTTCGCAAGTGACCACAAAGCACGAAGATTTGCGTTAATCGTATCCACCATGGTATGGATATTTGCGACAGCTGATTTTCCTATGCCCTGCAAATTCAAAAATGTTTTAATATTACAGATAGAGATATTGACCTTTGCTACACAAATAAATTTACAAATCGTCATCATAGCAAACCAAGCAATGATTCACCAAGCTTTACTAATATTCTCCATGTAAAGTTCACATCTCGTCACTGCAAGGAAAAAATAATGAAAGCTAAAAGAGAGAAGAAGGAACCGCTAACAACTACTCTGCTCAACTCGGAAGCAAGCGAACAGAAGATGTACATAAACGATTGTCTTACTTATCGGACACGTTAGCTGTTTAAAACTGCAACATCGTTGAAGAAATTTAAGAATTATAAATACGAGTACGTATGGACTAGGAATAGCATGGTATATATGCGCAGAAACTAGGGTGACAATTTAGTAAGAATTACTTGTGCTGCTGATTTTGATAAATTATGAATTCTGTTTATTCTGTCCCTCGTTTAAATCCTAATGCATGTACCGTAGTGGCTAGAAAAAATTACCACCCTTGAAATAGTAAAAAAAGCTACTTTTTGTAAATTATTGAGTACACATTTTGAGTCCAATTTTGTTGGCTGATTTTGAAAACAATTTCGACAACAAATTCATAGTTTTGCGTAATAAGGCGGAGGAATAAGTTGCTAATAATAATAATAAATTTAATAAATAATAATAATTGGATTATATTGAGAATGTCTGTGAAATTCATTTTTAACTTTAAAAAAACAAAAAGAAGAATAAGTATTTGTACAAAAACGAAAATATAAACAAACAATACAATTTTAAATTCAATTTAATATGTAGTATGCCCCCCTCTAGCCTTAATTACGGTCTCAATTTTGCGAGGCATGGATATTGTCAACTTTCGGCAATAATCTAGGGTTATATCTTTTTTCCAAGCTTCTATTGTTGCAAATTGAAAGTCAGCCTTACTTTTTGGATTTCGGTGCGTAATTTTCTGTTTGAGAATTGCCCGATGACATGGTGCAGAGTTATCCTGGAAAATAGGGTCGACTATTACTGGGAATAGCCGACATATAGAAGGAATGAGATGCTCTTTAATAATTTTAATGTAGCTGTCTCCATTCATCGATCCGTTAATAAAGGCTAAGTCACCAGTTTCGTAATAGCTAATGCAGTCCCAGAGCTCCAACCCGTGTGACAGATTCTTCTGCGAGTTGCATTGACCACATTTTCACTAGAGTGCAAAAAAATTATAGAATTATTTTTAGTGGTGCAGTCTACGATTACAAGCTCTCTGACCATCATATGGTTGCTCTCAATTCATTCACGAATTCCGACCCAAAAAATAATCACAAATAAAAATTGTGTTCAATGCGATTACGTCGGTTGAGCTCTATAAACTAACGATGTCTTTAAAAAACAAAAATTCCTGCACTAGCGATGATATAACAAGCATTTTACTGAAAAAATTGCTTGGTATCCGGTTGACATCTTGAGTTACTTGTTTAACCTAAGTGTGAATAATGGTTCTTTTCCACAATCTCTTCAATGTGCCGAAATTATTCCTTTTTTTTAAAAAAAATCGATAGAAAAAATGTATCTAATTATAGACCTATATCTCTGCTTCCAACTTTTACTAAACTGTTTGAGAAACTGATTAAAATCCGCATCCTATCCTTTTTGGATCATAATCACTTTTTCTCAGATAATCAGTTTGGTTCTAATAAAAAATCAATTATGGCTCTGCTTATTGACATGACGAAAGCATTTGACATGGTCGACCATGAGTTATTACTAGACAAGTTATATAATGATGGCTTTTGAGGGGTAATATTTGAATGGTTCAAAACGTATTTAAAAGATAGGAAACAAAAAGTTAACATCAATGGAACCTTCAGTAACTCTCGTGTTTTTTTTTTTTTTTTTTATAATTTGCGCGCGCCAAATGGGATATGAATACCATTAAATTATTTCTAGGCACGGGCGTTTGTATAAATTGAGAGAGAGAGAGAGATAGATTGGTGTAGTGGGTTTGAAACTTAGGTGGTATTAAGTTTCAGTAAACTGCAAGGATGGCGTCCAAATAACTGGGGAGCTTGTTTGTTTTGCTATTTGTCGTTGCTTTTGATTTACAGTATTTTTTCCCTTCATCTGATGTCATCATCACGATCAAGTTGCATTTAAGCCATATGACCACCCTACTGCCAGTGTTATGCCTTCGCAGTAGAGTTGACTAAGCTTTCGCAATTGATCGACTTTTTTATTTATTTCAGACGAAATAAATAGATGACTGTTGAGATCAGGATTTGAACCGTGAACCAAGAGCGTGACAAGCGTTGATGTTACCACTACACCACGGCCACCACTCGTGTATTAAGAAATGGTGTCTCACATTGTTCTGTGCTTGGACCTTTTCTATTTCTAATCTATATAAATTCTCTATTCACACAAGAATTTAATGCTACATATACTGCATTCGCTGATACTATAGCTTTTACATATCAGTATTAAACCCTTTTTGAGTGCATAGTAAAGATTGAAGAAGACTTAGAGAGATTGAGACTATGGTTTGCTGCCCATAAGTTGGTTATCAGCGAGAAACGAAGCTGATTTCTATAAACATTTCGAGAAATGTTTTATATGATTTCAATTTATGTTTTCATGCATATGACTGTGAAAGGTTTAGCTTACCCATACACACAATGTGGTATTAACAATTTTTCCGATTCCAGTCATTGCTAATAACTGCTTTAAAATCTAATCAGTAAAAATTTTTAAATATCTTGGAGTTTTAATCGATCATAACTTGAGCTGGAAGAATCATACACTCCGTCTCACTTGATTACGAACAGGCAGTTTTTGTTTTAATTTTACGATATTTTTCAAACTCTTCGCTAATCTGGGAAAAACCAAGGAATGAAGGATATATTATGTTTATATTGTAAAAAAAATGGGATTAAGTTGTTAAATGCAACTTTTATGACGCTTTTTCCAAAAAGGTCATAATATTTACCTGTTTTTTTGTCTCACTTGATTACGAACAGTAGCTAAATCTACCTGTTACCATGTTTTAAATCAAATAAAAGGATACTTAGAGTATTAGGTAGCTTAGTTCAAGAAATAACTTCATACAATCCACAACTATGGGTAAAGGAAATACATTAACCAAGGAGGAAATAGGCCAAATTCGAGCTTACCGGGAACAAGGAAAATCCATCGGTTTCATAGCCAGCAAGATTTGAAGAGGCGCCACTGTTGTACGCAGCTTTATTAAGGACCCGGAGAAGTATGGAAAAAACCGCAAAGGAAGAGTCAGCAAAGCAACAACTTGTCAGGAAAGGCGGGCCATACTGAGAGTTGCTTCAAATTCAAGGCTCTCCGTAAGTAAAATTAAGGCAGAAACTGGAGCTACAGCTAGCAGATTGACTGTTCATCGCGTGATACAGAAGGCCAGCCATATTCGCCATGAAAAAATGAAGAGGAAACCACCATTGAATGCGGTACGTAAAATCCAGCGGCTTGATTTTGCAACAAGTCACATCAGGTGGAATGGAGAAAAATTTAATTTGGACGGACCTGATGGATACAGATGTTATTTCCATGATTTGAGAAAAGAAGAAATATATCTTCAAAGGCGGCACAGCAAAGGAGGTGGTGTAATGGTATGGGGAGCAATAAGCTATTACGGAACTATGGAGCTGGATTTCCAAAGCTCCAAAATGACGGCAATCACTTAAAAATCGATACTGGAAAGAGCTTTTCCACAGTTTTCGGAGATATTTGGTGGACAGCGATGGACTTTCCAACAAGACAATGCACCGATACATACCGCACGGACAACAAAAGCCTGGATTCAGAACCAAAATGTAAACCTACTTGCATGGCCGCCATATTCACCCGACCTGAACATAATGGTAAACGTGTGGGGTTGGCTTTCAAGAAAAGTCTACGAAGGAGGAAGGCAATATGATGAAACGGAAGAGATTATTGAAGCCATAAAACGAGCCTGGTTCGAAATTTAGCTAGATTATTTGACAGCACTCTATGAATCTCTACACAGCAGGCTACTTGAAGTGATTCAGCGATCAGGAGGTAGTACCCATTACTAAAAACTATTGCTACTCTTTGAATAAAACCAACATTTATTTATACAAACAAATTTTGTATTGTTTTTTTTTACCTTTTAAGCTTCTAAAAAGTAGATTTAGCTACTGTTCGTAATCAAGTGAGACAAAAAAACAGGTAAATTTTATGACCTTTTTGGAAAAAGCGTCATAAAGTTGCATTTATAAACTTAATCCCATTTTTTTTTACAATATAAACATAATATATCCTTCATTCCTTGTGCAATTGGTTTCTCCCAGATTAGCGAAGGGTTTGAAAAATATCGTAAAATTAAAACAAAAAACTGCCTGTTCGTAATCAAGTGAGGCGGAGTGTATCTGAGCAGTAAAATCCCATATGATGCTTGTGACTCGTAAACTATACCTCATCAAACCATATTGCTCTGAGGAATTTTTAACTCAAATCTACTATGGTCTTGCACACTCAAAGTTGCAATATGGCATCACTAGCTGGGAAGGATCATACTCTACTACGTTGGAACCTTTATTGGTCGCACAAAAATATTTAATTCGGACCATTTCTAATCGTAATCGTTTCACTCATAGCTGGCCCTTGTTCAAAAATTTTCGAATTTTACCACTAAGGCATCTGTACATCTTTAAAATACTCAGGGAGTTTTTCAAGCAAAGTGGTAACATTCCCAGTAGAAACTCACAAATTTATTGCTTACGTATAAATAACTTGGTTCTTGTCAGCATACCAATTGCACATAGTTCTCGTTTTACTCATTTTTACACTGTTATAGCCCCAACCTATTTCAATAAACTACCATATTGTATCAGAATTACTTATAACTTTCATTTATTCCTAATAAAAGTAAAAGACTGGCTATTTACCATTGACCATGCAAGCATCGAATCTTTGTTAAGAATCATATCTTAAACTTCAGCATAAGTAACATAGTTTAAATTACACAAATATCTTATAAGATTTATATTTTTCAATTCTTTTTTCTGGTAAAATTATTTCTTTCGTCTCTGAAGAAATTCTATTATTGTAATTTGTAATTTGGATTGTATGTATTGAATTGATTTATTTATTTTTAAAAATTCTTTAAGTAGTTGTAACAGTGTGGCTCTGTTATGAAATTCGTGGTGCAATATGAGGATTGCGTGTTAAAAGAAAATCAAAGGCGTGCGTCTTTACCAAAAACTAAAATTGAATTCTTTATTACGTAGTAATATGACATAGTAAAATACACAGAAACCAATGGTGCCTAATGGCAAGAAAAAAAGGAGGAAAATAATCGACAGGTAGATGTCGTTGCGCTCACACGACCCCTTCTTGTAAAATTGACTCCTGGCAATTTACCTCTCATAGTCTTGGAGCCATCTTGGTGGTTTTCGGGAGCGAACCGGTGCTGTATCCTTCCGGTCGACGATTTCCTCAATGTCTTTTTCTTTGTCACTATCTTCCATTTGATATACTGATGACCCATCACTCGTAGAATATTGTTCAGTTGGCAACTCTTCCTCATCGCCGGTATTTGTCTCAATGATGTTTTGTAATCCATTGTGAGTGTCAGTTAGCAGCTGATTGTTGTTTCTTTCTTTATATCTTTTTATCTGTCCGGTGTGAACGATTCTTATTATTTCTTGTCCAAGTTCGTTGTACTTCCGAATTTTTATAACGTTGTCGCCGAGAATATTTGTTATTTCATATGGTGTCGGTTCATATATTGGGCATAATTTGCTATTTTTATTGGGATTTAATGCTAGTACCAGATCACCCTCTTTCATGGTAAAGTTTAGTCTATGTTGATCGATACTGGTTTTTGCTTGACTTTGTGATTTGTTTAGCTTTTCTATTGCTGTTTGGCGGGCTGAGTTAAGTTGTGCAATTTGTTGTGGTCTATTGACTTGGCACTCTACCGTACCCAAAAGAAGTTCGTCCCGAATTCTGGCTTCGAATCCATGGAGTAGATAGAAGGGTGATTCTTGAAGTATGATGGCCAGAAATAGCGTTTGGATAGTTTTGAGAATGTCTTTTCATTGTCCATGTGTCCACTGTTGTCGTGACACATTTCCAGAATGGTTGTTTGAAGCGATTTCGGTATTTGGATGCATCCGCGGCCTTTATTGTCTTTGTGCATCAGGATGTTATTCTGGATGCAGTATTTTTCTTTGATTTTTTTGTCGTTTTTTGTATTAGAGTCTCTAGTTAGAATTTGTAATATATCGTTGCATTCCGGGTCGTTGATTTGGGCTATTGAAATTCGCGATTCATCGTTTGATTTTAAAATTAGTTGGGCTATTGTATTTTCCGAAATTCTTGAAAGTGCATCCGCGCAGATATTTTGTTTGGTTGATTTGTGTTTTATTGTGAAATTGTATGATTGTAAATCTAGGAGCCATCGCGCGAATTTACGATTAAATTTGCTGTTTTGTAATAAACAAGCGGTGGTCCAATTGTCCGTAATTATTGTGAACGATTTTAATCCGTATAAATAAATATGAAATTTATTAGTAACCGCCCAGTGTACTGCTAGGCTTTCTATTTGGTTAATATGTAAATTTTTTTCACTATCGGCAAGCGCACGGCTAGCATATGCGATTACTACTTGCTGATTGTTTTGTTTTTGTAGAAGGATTGCTCCCAAGCCGGTTAATGATGCGTCAATTTGAACTTCCGTTGGACAATTATTCCTAAAATGTCCCAGTATTGGTGGAGATTTTAATTTTTGTTTTAAAATTTCGACTGCTGCTGCTGCTTCTTCTGTCCAGATGAATGGGGATGAATTATATGCGTTGCGGATTGGTAATGATAACTTTGAAAAGTCTTTGATGAACTTTCTGTGATGAGATGCAAATGCATGGAATGATTTAGCGTCTGTTTTTGTTTTGAAAATTTTGTTGTATCTGTCGATGGAGTTTGTACGGGAAGGATCTGGACGTATGCCGTGTGCTGAAATACCATAGCCCAAGAAGAATATTTCCATTTGGAAAAGCTGACTCTTTTGTAGAGAAATACGTAGTCCGCTTTTGATTATTCGTTTAAGTGCGTTTTCGAAATTTCTAATAGCCATGTCAATGTTCGGAGCTGATTGACCTACGTCGTCCATGTATGTAATAGTGTTTTCGGTGTTATCGAATGTTTGCTTCATTATACGTTCCATGGTCTTTGGCGCATTGGTCAGTCCAAATGGCATTCTCATAAATTCGTATATACCGTCTTGAGTTATAAATGCTGTTTTGTGAATGTCCTCTGGTTTGACAGCAACCGTCATAAATGCTGTTTTAATGTCCATTGTGTTGAAAATTTGTGCATCCTGTTGAACCAGTTTCTCTATGATGTCGTCGATGTGTGGAGGTGGAAAATTATCTTTATATAATTTTTTGTTAAGCTGTGTATAATCTATTGTCAATCTGCGTGGGGTACTTGGATGATGAGGCTGGTTAACTATTACAACTGGAGAGGCATATTCAGATTGCGAATCTCTTGCAATGTTTAGTTTTTTCCAATTTTCTACTATTTCGTTTATAAACTGGCGGTCGCTCCATGAATAGCGGTAGGGCTTTCTGCGAACTGGTATATCATCTACTGTACGTAAGGAATGTTGATCTATGGTGCAGTATCCTAAAATCTCGTTGTCTGTCGAGAAGGCTTGTAAATTGTTGCTGACTATTTCTCGAAATTTTTGAATTTGTGTTGGAGATATAGATTTCGGAAATGTTGAGATTTGATGTTCGACTTCTTTTAGAATACATGGTGGTATAGTCTGGCTTTGTTTTAATATGCAGGAATTTATATTTGTGTGTGTGGTGTAGCCTGAGTTCGTATTTTGTTTTAATTGGACATCTCCGTTCGTTTCGACAGTTATGGTAATGTTATTGGCCTTTCTCCAATCGCTGCCGAGTATCAGTGGTATTGGTGCATTGTTTACCACCGCTACAGGACCAAATGTGCAACATATGTCGCCTACTGCAACGAATAGGTCAATTTGTCCTACAGGTCTACACTCATTGTCAATGGAAGTTATTGCTGAGCCTTCGTATTTTTGAACTGCATAATCAGGTGGTATAGAACGACGATCGATTACTGACTGTTCAGCACCGCTATCGATAAGAGTGGAAATAGGTTTTCCATCGAATGCATAGGCATCTACGATGGGTAAGCCTCGATCACCACCTTTTGACTTCAATGCGCAGTTTGCTTGTTTTGGAGATGGTTTATTTGGGCAGTTGCTCAGTGAATGACCAGTTCTATTGCATGTGTAACAGGGTATTGGACATTGCGAAACGGGGTGTTGACCTTTTTTACAGCGTGGGCATACATAAGTATTTATTTTTGTATTTTCTGTGTATGCTGGTTTCTTGAAATTATTGTCTGTAAAGGACTGTGGCGTTCTAGTGTTGCGATACATTGTTGTTGTGTTGTGGAACTGTTTGCTGGTGTGTTTTGTGTCATCGTCAAGTTTTTGCCCCAGTTCGAATAGTTCGGTTATGGTCGAAGGTGTGCCAATGCGTAGAATACGGCGGTCTGTATTGTCAGCAACACCCTCGAGTAAATACGCAATTTGATCTTCCGTAGGAATATTTACATTCTTTGGGGGCTTAGAAATAATATCTAACTTACTGCTGAAGTACTGGATTATAGATTCGTTCGGCCGTTGGATACGTGCATTTACTCTGTCATTCCATTCGCGTAATGTTGGTGTCTTTATGAATCGTTTCCTGAATGCATTGAGCCATATATTCCAGTCGTCCCTTGAATCGCCTTCGAAGTTCTGCCAGTTTCTTGCAATGCCCGTTAATTTGCTGGTGCAGAATACTAATTTAACCTCGTCACTCCATCCGTTTATTTTTGCGGCTTTTTCGATGGATTTTATGAATTGCTCGGTGGAGTTGCTATCTTCCCCGTTGCATTCCAAAATCGTTTGCGTCATGTCTGGGTTGATGACGACAGTCTGAATAACTGCTGGACAAGTCCCTACCGAACTAGAAGTACCTGCTGATGGTTCGATTTTAATTGCTTTAAGGGTAGATAGGATTTTATTGTGTTTGATTATGATTTGAATTAACTCATCTTTTGTTGTTGCTGTTGTTTCCAGTCCTCTTGATTTGACTTCTGTTTGGAGTGCATCCTTCGTGAACTGGTTCAGAATTTCTGCGTCGATGGTCGTTTCTAAGAGTTGCTGGACGAGAGACATTTTGTTGTCGGGTGTTGGTTGTTTCTTTATTGTATGTAGGTTGAGATACCGGCTGCGCCATGTAACAGTGTGGCTCTGTTATGAAATTCGTGGTGCAATATGAGGATTGCGTGTTAAAAGAAAATCAAAGGCGTGCGTCTTTACCAAAAACTAAAATTGAATTCTTTATTACGTAGTAATATGACATAGTAAAATACACAGAAACCAATGGTGCCTAATGGCAAGAAAAAAAGGAGGAAAATAATCGACAGGTAGATGTCGTTGCGCTCACAGTAGTACTGATTGTCACCCCACCTCAGAACCCTATTATATTATTTAAATAAAAAATTGAAGTATCATTCAACACTAACTCAGGATATAATGTTCTAATAGTTATAGAATGATCACTATTTATTCTCCTCCAGTTAATATTAGCTAACTATGTATTATACTATTTGTTATTGATTTAGTTTTAAGTTGGAAATGAATAAATTTGTATCTATCTATCTATCTAAGTTATTTTAACTTATCGGCGAATTGCGAATTGCTACCAAACCATTTCTTTCTTACCGCACAATGTAAATTGAATATGATAACTGTTCACTAGTGACGCTTATTGAATGTATCTCGATCAATACTCGAATGCGTTCATAAAGCCTTTTTCATTTGAACACAGATAATAGACTACCCAGATGTCTCATTCATATGGGAAGAAGTGATATATGAAAACGAAATTCACTAAAAAGAAAGCTTTTTAAAAAGCTTAAACTTCTTACAAAAGGGAAAAATCAGAACACAGAACATTTGTTTTTTCTGCTCACTTTTTAGTCCATCGTGTCACTCACACATGCCCTCGTTTACCTTCACTGCAAAAAAAGAAACAAACAAAATATTTTGTGGGACTGCGGTCACGGAGTTCTGATGCCGACACGTTGGTAGGATGGATATGGAGTATCTGTATAGATCGTATATATATATGCAAATGGTTGGGCTTATGTTGTGTGCTTGTTATTTTGCCTGTATGTATGTACCTTATTTTCAGCACTTGATTAAATAAATAAAAACTCTGTAAACTTTGTGGACACAAATTTGCTCTGAAAATGGGTAAGAATATGAGTTTTGCATACTGCATTTTATATTTATGCCCTTATAATAACTGATCACTGCTCTTGGCCTACTTAAGTGAAGGTGACTAATGTTCGAAATTATTATAAAAAAACTAACTAACTTAACAAAGTAATCATTAACTTAAATTAGGTTAGTATTAAATTGCAGTTAAATTACCTTAACTGAAGTAGTTTCCAGGGGACATGAACGAGGACGTGGCAGGATATCGACCCCCACCCTCTCAACCTCCCAATATTCACTATCAATTTATCTGTCGACTTAACTTTTTAAGCGTTCATTACATTTTGCCATTTTTTTATTTTATTTCTGGAAATTCTACTTTTATTTTAATTCTTATCAAGCACCCATTTACAATTTTTCCAGAGCAATACCACTGGTAGGAAATTTATTAAATTAATTTTGTGGTCATAACATACATTGAACCAATTCGGAAAATGTATATTTGTTTCATTTATACATTATATTTTCATTTAAGTTAGATGCAAAGGGTAGTTTTCGGAAGTATTCGGAAAATATTTGTACATGAAGACGACATACTTGAAAATATTTTTCCGACGGCCATAATAGAACCGAATTTTCTTTTGAATTTTCCTATTCTTTTAATTTTATCAATACTTCCGTTAGATCGAAATTCTGTTTGTCCTTTGACATTTCTTCAGCACAATTTTCACAGATTTTGTTCATTTTTTTTATTGTTTTGAAGAAGCAGTATCCGGCAAAGTATCTTGTAGCAAGGTCGTTGATCTGCGGTACCTTGACTGATATTGCATCTTCATCTGGTGGATTAACTATATTGTTCGTATTCATGTTATTTTCAAAACATTCCTCATTTTTAAGAATGTGGTGATTTTGTGATAGCTCTTGGGTAAGTATTATTTGTTCTTCTATATCACTCTGCAAAATAGCATTCCAATCCACCTGTAGATATTCCGAATCGTCTTCTTCGCAGTTGGAACATTTCGAAATTTTGTCGATATAACTTTGGCTAGCAGGGAGTTAAATTCGGAAACATTTGGATTACTTTCATTAATATTGTAATATGCGAGCTACGGGTCGAGTAGATATCCTGTGAAATTATTTCTTTATTTTCTAATCTATAGAACAATTCAAGTTCACACTATACTATTCTTCGCAAACTCCTTCCTTACAAGACCTCTTTCTTCTCAAATCACTTTATCTCCTTTCAATTACTTAATTCACAAATCCAAACTAATTACTTCTTCTTGTTAACTCTCAACTTTCAATTTATCACAAAATTACAACTTCGTCTGTTATCACTTTTCCAATCTCTTCGTGCGGTTCAAAACCAACTGCCCTGTCTCGATCGCCATATGTCCTTATATAGCCGCATTTCTAATAGCCAGAAACTTCTAGCAAATTCTTCGACCATTGGAACAAGAAAATTCTGATGTTTTTTTTTCATTTTTAGTGCATTTTTATTAATTCATTTATTAACTTACATGCTAGACAAAACGCTTAAAACTAGCTTAACTAACTTAACTATTCTTATTCTAACTTACTGGCCCTATGCGAGCGCTCTAAGTTAAACCTAATACTTAAAACTATGTCTTTCGACGTAACTAACTTAAGATTCTTTATTTATTTATTTTATTATTCTATAGGCTATTACTACTAAGAAAAATGTTTAATCAAATGAAAAAACTTAGAAAATGTTTATCTTCCGGAATGGTCTGCAAGAGCTCCGCAGCTGGACCCCTCAGTGCAAGCGTGAGTGCAGTAGACTTCTCTTCATCGTCCCAGCTATTGGTCATTGCGGCCGCTTCGAATTGCCTCTTATAAATTGGCCATGATATTTGACCATCGAAGATAGGAGGCTGCATCTCCTTTCTTCTCAGACCGTCAGTGGAGTATTCCCGTGCTTTCTGTCTCTTCACGTTGCTGAGTTCCTTAGCAAGATTTTCGACTTGCTTTCCTACTCTCTCGAATTGCGTATCCACTTTTTCAAACTGAGTCTCTATCTTCCCGAACTGAGTTTCATGTTTCTCAAAGTTTTCATCGAATCTAGTTTCGACTTTTTCGAGTTGCGTCTCGACCTTCTCGATTTTCTCTTCGATCGCTTCGAATTTGGATTCCAAGTTCTTGTTTTGCTCATCAAGTTTGCTTTCCAGAGCATCTAGAGAATTCTTTTGTTCGTCCATCTTAAGTTCTAGAGAATTCTTTTGTTCGTCCATTGCTTTCTTTTGTTGGTCCATTGCTTTTTTTTTTGTTCGTCCTTTGCTTTCTTTTGTTCGTCCACTGCTTTCTTTTGTTCGTCCATTGCTTTCTTTTGTTCGTCCAGCTTAAGTTCTAGAGAATTCTTTCGGTCATCGAGCTTATGTTCCAGAGACTTCTTTTGGTCTTCTATTGCTTTCCTTTGTTCGTCCATGACTGACTTAAGTTGCAGGAGCAGACTTGTTATAGCCGGGTCGGCTACTGTACTTGCTGGTTCCTCTTCCACGTCAAACTCTACGTCATGCGGATTTTCACCATCCTGCTTTATTACTTCTTCCAGACGAATCAGTACGGCATTTTTTCCCCCAACTGTGTCGAGATTCCGCTTACTGAGTTCTGCCTTTAGTTGAATTATAGTTAGTTTTCCCAATTTGCGACAAATTTTGCGCAATTAATTAACTCAACACAGAAATGGTTTTTTTTTTTTTTTTTATTGTGCAATTTCACACCATGGAAATAATTGTTCACATAATAAGTTTTATCCCACTTCTGACACCAATGTAATATGCGAGCTACGGCTCGAGTAGATAAAACGTTATTCTGTGAGATTTCTTTATTTTCTAGTCTATAGAACAACTATACTGTTCTTCGCAAATTCTTTCCTTACAAGGTCTCTTTCTTCTCAAATAACTTTATCTCATTTCAATTACTTAATTCACAAATCCAAACTAAATACTTCTTCTTGTTAACTCTCAACTTTCAATTTATCACAAAATTACAACTCCGCCTATTATCACTTTTCCAATCTCTTCGTGCGGTTCGAAACCCAACTGCAACTGCCTCGATCACCATCTGTTCTTATATAGTCGCATTTCTGATAGCCAGAAACTTATAGCAAATTCTTCGACCACTGGAACGAGAAAATTCTGATGTAATAATTCCAAGATGACAGCTGCATCTCTTGTGGTTATAATTCTCTCTTAATTCCGCGACATCGTCTTAGACATAATCCTTCTCTATCCGTGGACACGAACCAAAGACACTTCGGAATGAGTTGCTTACTTTTATCATTAACGAAACTGTTCATGATACTCATTGCTCTTGATGAAATTCCAGTATCAGGATGAACTTGCTTCAACACTTTGTAAATAAAGATGGCGTAACTTTCCTTCCTCTTGCGCTTCTTCTTTTTATCATTTTTGGTGATATTTTTTTGTGCCTTTCCTTCTTTCTTGGCAGCTTTTTCACTGGTTTTACTTGGCATTTTTAATTTTCACTTTTTCACAACACTTCACTGTTTGACGTTTGAACGAGAACTGTAAAAATTACTGATTATTTGTACATTGACTCGACGATATTTTCTCATGCACACAAACACATTCACAAAACGTAAATTCGTTATCTCTTTTATATAAATATAGCTTATGTCCTGTATCCCCTTGTGGGTCCTAGGGCCTCTACAACGCCTATGCGCCATCGTGTGCGATTTCTGGAAATGTGCCTCAGCTCTCCCCAACTCTTTTCCAGTTGCCGTGCTTCCTTCTCAACTGTTCTGCGCCACGTACTCCTAGGACCGCCGCGTATCCTGCCATCCTGGGTAAGCAGGTTCCATTGCACCGCTTGGTTAGCTATGGACCTGTCACCCTTTCGGAAAGTGTGACCGATCCACTGCCACTTTCGTCGTCGTATGGTTGTGCCTATAGGTTCATGGTCCGTTCTCTTGATAAAACTGTTCGTTAGAGATACGGTTTGGCCAGAATATCCTTAAGATGTAACGTAGACACCTATTGACAAACGTTTGCAGCTTCCTCGTGATAGTGACGGTCACTCTCCAGGTACCACATCCATATAGCAACACGGATTCAACGTTGGAACGGAACAGTCGTAGCTTGGTGTTTAAGCTAATTGCATTACTTCGCCAAACTATGGATAGCATCCCAAACGCAGATTTTGCTTTACCTATTCGGCTGGCTATATCCAGTTCGGTTCCGCCATCGGTTGAGACAATACTCCCAAGTTATTGGAAACTCTCTACTCTCTCAACCGTTTGTCCAGCAATGCATATATGAGTTGATGAGTTTGGTCCTAGGCTGATCATTTTTGTTTTTGCCGAGTTAATTTTCAGCCCAACGACGTCTGCTTCCCTCTCCACATTTGCTGTCATTTGGTGAAGGTCCATTATTCTGTGAGACAGTAGGCATACATCGTCGTCGTAGTCGAGGTGTTTGAGTTTAGATGTAAGAGTCCATCGAATTCCTCCATTTCCTGTTGATAAGGCCGCATTCAGCACATCGCTAATCACCAATAAAAACAATATTGGTGAAAGTATGCAGCCTTGCCGAACCCCACTTTGGACTTCGAATTCCTCAGACAGCCTTCCTCTGTGCAAAACCTGACATGTGGACCCATCATATGTAGCCTTGATAATTGCTATTAATTTATCCGGAAAGTCTCTCCTGCGCAAGGCACGCCAAATAAATTCCAGATTGACACTATCAAACGTCTTTTCAAAAACGATGAACAACAGGTGAAGTGGTGATCGATATTCAACACATTGCTCGATGATGATCCGCAGGGTGTTGATGTGGTCGACACAGGAGGATCCAGAGCGGAAACCTGTTTGTTCGGCGTCAAGTGTGTCTTCAAGGTGTTCTTTGATTCGCTCGTGGATGATTCTAGCTATTATCTTGGCCACAGCAGGCAGCTGTTTTCGCACTGCATTAGGTTGCCTTTTTTAGGGAGTTTGACAATCATTCCCTTTTTCCACTCATCTGGAAAACTCTCGGCTTCCCATGTTCTCCCGACAAGTGGGAACAGTAGCTCTGCCGATGCTGTTGGCGCAGCTTGAAAAAGCTCCGCGGGTATGCAGTCAAGTCCTACCGCCTTATTAGTTTTCAGTGCTTTGATTGCGGTAATAATCTCCTCTTCACTGGGAGTTGTGGTGCGAATTCGGGAACTTCTTTCTACGGACACTTCAGTCTGACTTGGGTGCATATTGCTGGCGAATACTCGGTTTAGAACCGAAGCAAAATGCTCCTTGAATCTCTTCAGTTGATCCTCATCCGATATTAGCAACGAACCGTCTAAGCCTTTCACTGGGTGTTGAGTAGAGCTTCGGCCACCTATAAGCTCTTTAGTGATTCTATAAACGGTTCTGCTGTCGCACCTCGCTGCTGCTTCTTCTGCTTCCGTAGCCAGCGCATTGATGTAATTGCGCTTGTCACGTCTCACGCTACGCTGTACTTCTCCCATCTTCATGCGGTATAGGGACTCAAGCTCGATCCTCCCTGCTGCTGGAGTTGCTGCAATTCGAGCTCTTAGCTGTTTTCGTTCGTTGATCCTTCTCCAGGTATCCTCGGAAAGTCACGCCCTATAGTTTCCCTGTGATCGACCGACAATCCTTTCAGCACCTGATGTGAAAACAGTTTTCACAGCACACCAATGCTCTTGGATGGTGGCGGGCAGGGAGCTGCTGATTATTTCCACTCCACGTGAGAGATTCTTGGCGCACTGTGGGAACTCTCGGTCGGTCTACATTGAACCTAGGTATTCTTGTGTCGTTAGATCTACGAACGGCAGCAGTGCGTAGTCGGAGAGTAGCTATCATAAGATGGTGATCTCGTGCCAACCCCATGTCGGCACCTCGCCTTTTTCGAACGTCTAGGAGACTACTTCTAAAACGGCGACTGATGGCAAAATAGTCAATTTGGTTGGAGGTTCCTTGCCTGTCAGTTGACACCCAACTGATTTTATGGCAGGCTTTGTGCTCAAACATGGTGCCACCTATGACAAGACGACTTGCGTTGCAAAAGTCAACAAATTTTTCGCCGTTGTCATTGCGATTGCCTAGTCCGTGTCGTCCCATAACATGTTTGAGCCCTTCGTTGTCGCAGCCTACCTTGGCATTCAGGTCCCCCATCACAATGACAATGTCGCCGTTGGGTGTTGCATTATGAACAGCTCCCAACTGGTTGTAGAAGTTCTCCTTTTCTTCCTCAGACGAACCATCCGTGGGGGCGTAACACTGTATGATGGTGACGCGACGTACTCTCGTCCGGAATCTGGCCGCTAAAATCCTATCACCGTGCGGTTGCCAGGTAATTAGGCCTCTGCGTGCTGTTGGCGTTAGCAGCAGTCCAACTCCATATCCACGGAGGTTTCTAGGAGGAGGATACTATCGTAATACCCGACAATCTAATGGAGGTCGAAAGTGAACAGGATAAGGACTCTGCTACAGAAGACGAGGAGGCGGAGAGTTCCGCTGAATCTGAGGTTGAGGCCTCACAGGATTCCTCATCAGAAGAAGAATCCGATGAGGCTGAACAAGTCGAAGAGGAATTTAAGCCAGTTCCATCGAGGAAAATTAAGAAGTCGGATTCTCAGACCAACTTTTCAACTTCGCCGCCACCAAAGCAGCAATTGACCTTGCCGAAACAAAGTTTAAGCTCCTGTGGAGTCACCGCACCTGCAGGAGTCAGAACACCATCAACTACACAAAAAACAGCTTGCCCGATAACTTCCACTGCAGCCACATCATCCGCAGTTCAGCAGAATAAGTCCACCATGATGCCGCCAATCGTTTGCTACAAACTGAATGTAGCTGAACTCAGCAGGCATACAAAGGCACTGCAAATTAATTACAAGGTCTACAACATCAACGGCACCAAATCGGTAATCACCACCCAATCGAAGAAGGAGCACCTTCAAATCAGAGACTTCCTACACTCAACGAAGACGGGGTATAACACCTATACTCCAAAAGAAGACAGAAAGACCCTCCTCGTACTGAAGGGAATCCATCACAGCTATGAGGTGGATGAAATTAAGGACGAACTCATCCATGCTGGAATTCCAGCTATGGGGGTTAGCCCGTATAAGAACACCAGGACGGACCGCAAATTCAACAACTGTTGAAAGCCATAGCGACCTGCCATCTATTTACAAGAAGACTCTCCTCATGAACCAAAAGGTAAATTGTGAAAAATTTAAGAGCACTGGGATTACTCAGTGCAGAAATTGCCAGAAGTTCGTACATGTGGCCAGCAATTGCGGAATGCCTTACATCTGCGTAAAGTGCAAGGACACGCATCTCCCAGGTAATTGCCCACGAAATGTGGACAACAAAAAAGACGCCACTGTATTCTGCGCAAATTGCCAGAAAATAGGACACCCGGCCAACTATAAAGGGTGCCCGAAATATAAAGAAAAGATAGCCGAGAAAGCTAAGACAGCAATAAAAAAAGAAGGCGCAGCATCAATTTGCTGCCAAGAAAGCCGTTGTTTCGGGGTTGAGTTTTGCTGATGTTGCAGTTATGGGCATCACAAACAAAAACAGCAGGCTCCCAGGTAACAGCAGCCAAGCCTACCAATGTTGAGAAACCAAAGAACTCAGCAAACAAACAGAAAGCAGCCCCGTCTTCATTCAATATTTTTGGCGACACTGAGAGGCTGTTTGGCACGGACCTGTTGACGCTTCTTCAGAAAGCAAAAAAGGTTGTTCCTAGTAACTATAGTAGTCTTGATGATAAGGCAAGGTCGGGTCACAAAGAACAGACCTAGTAAGAAACGGAGAGCCGGCTCTTCGCCCGAAGTCGAGTCCCTAAAAGAAAAAGAGAAAGAAGAGCACAAAGAACAGCAAGAAAAGCAACCTCGAGCGCAATCTCGTCCACCCCCACCAATTAACATCATCGGGTTAACGGAATTTAATAAGTTGCAAAGCCTTCTTAAAGGAACTTTTACATCGAAATATAAGGTCACGTCTTTGAGGGACAATGCGTGGAATATTAACGTCGATGAATACGACGACTACCAAGCAGTGTCCCAAAAGTTAAATACCGAAAAAATTGAGTGGTATACTTTCGAAATCAAGTCAGAAAGGCCACATCGTGTTGTTGCAAGGGGACTCCACCCCTCATGCACCAAAGAAGAGATTATGACTGACCTTCAAGACAAAGGCTTTAAAATTCTTGATGCCGTTAATATCATCAAAAAGGAGAAGCAACAAATGGAAATAGATAAAGACATCTTGGTAAGGCGCGGACTTCCGCTCTTTATGCTTACCTTCGATAAGTCTGACAATATCGACGATATCTACCGAATTAGGACCATACTAAATATCGTTGTTAAAATCAAGCCAATGCGTAGAAATATAAGAATGATTCCTCAGTGCAAACGTTGCCAAGGATTCAATAATGCGCAAATGTACTGCAAAAAAGAACCGCGATAGGTGAAATGCGCTGGAAATCACCTCTCCCAAGTTTGTGGAGTAAACAAACAAGCTTCCGCAACATGTGCTAATTGTAAGGGAAAGCACCCGGCAAATTATAGAGGCTGTGAAGTAGCTAAAGAGTTACAAAGACGAAGAGATGCGCTCCTTAAGCCCCTAAATGCAGAATCAAAACCGCAAACTAGGCCAAAGCATAAGGTCGCGGAGGAGAAAGAATGCAAATTCAAACTCCCGGGTTCAGAGCGCAAAAAAGTGAGGGAAAGAATGACGAAAGAAAAGCCCTCGACCTCTGTTCCTAAAAGAAACGGTACAGAAAAGTTACCATTGGAAAAGCGACCGGGTAATGACCTTCGAACACTAGGAGTGCATACTTGACCCTGTTTCTCATGTTTTTTCACTTATTCTAGAGAAACTTGAAGAACAAAGCAAAATAAATAAAATTATTCTCGATAGGCTGGTTAGGCTCGAAAGTAATTCAGGGAAAACGCGTACTCCAACTAGAATATGAATGAAAAACGAATGTTAAAAATATGTATTTGGAATGCAAACGGACTTTTGCAAAAACTTGACGAAATATTCTTGCGTGAAAAAGATATCGATATTTGCTTGATTTCTGAAACCCACATAAAAAACGAATCGCATTTAAAAATAAAAGGCTATAATAATTACCACGCTTGTCACCCTTCGGGAAAAGCTAGAGGCAGATCGTCATTGTTTATTAAAGACTGCATCGAACAATCCGAAGATCTAAAGATCGAGCTTGAAACTTTGCAACTGTGCACGATTCGAGTAAAAAATAGTCAGCGTACTCTTAAAATCTCATCCATCTACTGCCTACCGCGTTCCGCGCTTGAAAAAAGTGATTTTACTAATTTGTTTAAATTGCTGAAACCTAATTTCTTTATTGGTTGCGATTTTAATGCGAAAGATACACTCTGGGGCTCAAGACACAGCTCGCAAAAAGACAGAATGCTCTATGAGGCACTTATGGAGTACAGTTGCGATTTCCGGGTAAACCGACCTACTGGCCAACTGATACTTCGAAAATACCTGACCTGATCGACTTTTTCGTCGTTAAAGGAATTTCTACCAACCACATTAAAGTTGAAGAGAGCTTTGATCTGTCGTCTGACCATTCCCCAGCTGTTTTGACATTGAGCGAAAAACTAGTCTATACCCTAGAGCCAGCGAGATTAACCGGTAGAGCAACTAACTGGGAAAGCTTTAGGAACGAAATTGAAGATAATGTTGAACTGAGCGTTCCACTTACGACACCCTATGAACTTGAGGTTGAAGTTGATCGCTTCGTTGAGATCGTACAGCTCGCCTCTTGGAATAATACTCCCAATCCAAGGAAAACTCCGGACTAATACGGTCTACGATATCCTACGGAAATAAAAGAATTGGGCAAGGAAAAAAGAAAAGCGCGTAAGAAATGGCAACGGAGTCGTGCTCCGCAACATAAAGCTCACTTGAAGCACCTGTGCAATTCGTTGAAGAAGACTATAAAGGATTTTAAGAATCGTGCGATAGGCTCTTATCTTGAAAGTTTAACAGCGAAAAAGATTCCAATTATTCACTTTGGAAAGCTGTAAAAGGCACCGAAAGGCCCAAGGTCCCCGCGCCGCCAATTAAATTAAATCACAATGAATGGGCAAGGGAAGATAAAGAAAAAGCGGACGTTTTTGCGACCCACCTGGAAGATACCTTTAAACCGTACGATGGTCAAGTATCTTATGACAATATCAATAGGCCGGATTTACCATCTGACGATTTAACACTTACAAGTGCAACGCTAAGGGAACTCAAACATGAGATCGGGAATCTAAAACCTAAGAAAGCTCCTGGTTACGACTTGATCACCGGAGAAATTCTCAAAGCTTTACCTAGAAAAGCATTGATTAAGCTTCTTCATATTGTAAATGCTGCGCTCAGATTAAAACACATGCCTAACCAATGGAAAGTTGCGGAAGTTATAATGGTTTTAAAACCAGGAAAACCGCCAAATAAGGTAAAATCTTATAGACCAATTTCGCTACTTCCAGTTATATCCAAAATTTTCGAGAGGATATTATTAAGGCGTCTCCAACCGGTTATAAAAGGAAATAATCTTATCCCTGACCACCAGTTTTGGTTCAGAAGTAAGCATTCGACGATTGACCAAGTGCATAGAATTACTGATGTAATCGAGAAAGCACTTGAAGAGAAAAAGATTTGCTCAAGCGTATTTCTTGACGTCTCGCAAGCCTTAGATAAGGTGTGGCACGATGGCTTGAATTGCAAATTACGACAAGTTCTCCCTGTATGCCTATACGACATTATAGAATCATATCTCGGGAATAGACTCTTCCATGTTAGACATGGAAATGAATACTCGGAGCTCAAAGAAATTTCGGCCGGTGTACCACAAGGAAGCGTTCTTGGGCCACTTCTCTATTTATTATATACTCGAGATATACCGAAAAAGATGGCACTATCCTGGTTACGTTTGCCGATGACACCGCTACCCTAGCCGTATGTAAAACAATCGAAGAAACAACTGCAAAACTGCAAAACGCAATGAATAAAGTAAATGAATGGACGAGGGACTGGCAGATCGCCCTCAACGAATCTAAATCTGTTCACGTGAATTTCACTTATAAGAAAACTAATGTCTTGCCAATTTTCCTAAACTTGGCCCGAACACTTTTTGCAAACGAGGCCAAATACCTTGGAATGACACTCGACGCAAAATTGAAATGGAATTCTCACGTGAAAATGAAACGTAAAGAACACGAAATCAAATATAGAGTAATGAACTGGTTGCTCGGAAAACACTCCCAGCTCAGTACTGAGAACAAACTGCTTTTATATAAGCAAGTGCTAAAGCCGGTGTGGACTTACGGTATACAACTTTGGGGCTGTACCAAGAAAACAAACGCCAATATTGTACAAACTTTTCAAAATAAAGTGCTAAGAGAAATTGTCCTCGCACCGTGGTATACTAGAAACAATGATATCCACAGGGATCTCGGAATTCCGATAATCGAAGCTGAAATTAGAAGCTTCGCGAGAAAGCATAGAAACCGACTAATTGGATATGTCAACAATACAATCCTACAAATTCTGGATGAAAGCAATTTATTGCGCCGACTACAAAGGACGAAACCTTTCGACTTGGTGAAATAGGAGTCAACCGCGCTTAGGTTGCGGAACATGCAGGATCTTTCAGTGGAAGTAACCTGCCAAATGTGTTTTTTTTTTCATGATAGAAAAATTGCTTGATAAGGTCCTTCTTAGTTGCAATATATAACAAATTAAATCGCAGGGTGGTTTTTTTACTTAGTAAGAATCTGACACTACTATGTGCACGCGCTTGCTATCCTCATAGTGTCTATGGAAGATTTTTTCACCAACCCTCGGGAAAGAGAAGAAGAATTTCCTTGAATTTATTTATTAAGTCAAGGAAACAAGATATTCTTTTTTTACAGGAAACCAATTTGACAGCAAGAAATTCATTCAAGCCCGATGGTTACAACATCTTCAGAGAAGACAAAACAACTGGATGAAGAGGTACTGCGATCCTTCTCCGAAAAGTATTTAAGGTTGAGCAGACAAAGATTTCCGGACTGCTATCCATGGAAGCAACAGCAATTGTTATTCAAATTTCTGTAGATGAAACTCTGCTGCTGATATCCGTTTACAACAGTTGTCAAGCAACGAGGGAAAATATTCAGAAAGACCTCAATACACAACTACTGCCTGATTGGCGGAGACTTCAACGCAAGGCGATGTAACCTCACAGCAGGGAACGGCCATTGTGGATTGGCCGAATGGAAATAGCTATCGTCATTATCTTTTGGCTATTTCTCAGTCAAGGAAATCCTTTCCCAGAACTCCGTCAACACTTGACTTCTTCTTGGTGTCGTCTAATTTCGTCAATAAACTGCCCGATTTTCAAAATTACTCGTGTCTAGGACATGACAGTGATTCAGATCATCTAGCTGTTGAATTGAGAATTGAAATAATGACAGAGAGACCTGCACTTAAACTACACACCATGTTCAGTAAAGTAAACTGGGCCCGATTTCGATCGGATATAGAGGCCGAGCTCCCAACAACTTCGAGTGCGGCTAACCTCAGCAACACCGAGATAGACGGCGTCATCAACGGATTCAATACAGTTGTCATTAACGCCATGTATAGGCAGAAAGTCCCCTGTACCAACAGGAACAAATACGCAAACCCTCCAAGTTACATCCAGGCTATCTATGCCCACAGGCAGAGGCTGAGGAAGATGCTCCAAAGGATCTTTCACAGGACATGCAACACCGTGAATGATGAATATCGTAGTGTGTACTCGCAACTGCAATGTACTAATACGATGTTCTTCCAGGCGGTGAAGAATTACAGGGATGGCGAAATCCAATCACAAGGAAGTACCACTCTAAGGCTTTTCTTTACGAGAACGCCGGTGTGAGCCCAATCGACCAGTATATGATTCAACTTTCAAGTAGACTCCTGCAAAATCTTGATGACCATCCTAACGAGGAAATACAAGACTACATCCGACAGCAGATCGATCCAAGCCACCGATACCTGAGTGCACGAGCAATCATCGATTCAAGATTTGAAGACATAATGAACAACGAAGAAACACCGTTCTAGCAGTTCGCAGACAATGCCTATTACCGGGGATAGCCCCCTTAATAATATATTTTCTTTATTTAACAAAAAAAAAAATTTTCCAAATATATTCTCTTATATAAAATATTCATGTAATAGATTAAGTAGCCATTAATATGTTTTTTTTTAAAAAAAAAAAAAAAAAACCTTAGCAAACTACCCAGTAGATATACGTTGGGCCCCTATTGTTGAGCCAACATTAAATTTATAGTAATAAGTCTAGTTTTAAGCCAATTTGTAAATAGAACAACTAAATAATAAAAATTCCTTAATCTGAGTTCTCATTCAAACGTCAAACAGTGAAGCGTTGTGAAAAAGTGAAAATAAAAATGCCACCTAAAACCAGTGGAAAAGCTGCCAAGAAACCAGGAAAGGCACAAAAAAATATTACCAAAAATGATAAGAAGAAGAAGCGCAAGAGGAATTAAAGTTACGCCATCTATATTTACAAAGTGTTGAAGCAAGTTCATCCCGATACTGGAATTTCATCAAAAGCAATGAGTATCATGAACAGTTTCGTTAATGATATTGTAATATGCGAGCTACGGCTCGAGTAGATAAAACGACATTCTGTGAAACTTATTTCTTTATTTTCTAGTCTATAGAACAATTCAAGTTCACACTATACTATTCTCCGCAAATTCTTTTCTTACAAGGTCTCTTTCCTCTCAAATCACTTTATCTCATTTCAATTACTTAATTCACAAATCCAAACTAATTACTTCTTCTTGTTAACTCTCAACTTTCATTTTATCACAAAATTACAACTTCGCCCATTATCACCTTTCCAATCTCTTCGCCACGGTTCTAAACCAACTGCCCCCTTTCGATCGCCATCTGTCCTTATAGCCAGAAACTTCTAGCAAATTCTTCGACCACTGGAACAAGAAAAATTCTGATGTAATAATTCCAAGATGTCAATCATTTCTTGCAGTTATAATTTTTCCTTATCCGTGATATTATCCGTCTCTTTCGTAGACATGAACTGTGGAGACTTAGCCGCAGACACGAACCTCGAAAGAAAAGACACTTTGGAATGGGCTGGAGGAGCGTAGTTATTATTCTACATTATTGTAGCATAAATTTAGGGGATGTTACACTGCCCCCCTCTTAGATTTGTTCGTCCCGAACAAGTGCGTCCTCACTTCGGCCATTGTATCGACTCAGTCGGTCCACATGAGCCACTTTCGTTTTGGCCCTTGGTCCGCGCTGGATACGTTGATGCCTTGGCATCATACCTGGTCTTCATGCGGTCGCTCGTCATCTTAATCTGGCTTCTGGTCCTTTGGTGTATGTCCCCAAGCCTTTCCCTAAGGTCCGCCACGTACTCTTCTTCATTTCATTGGTAGGAGATCTAAATTTCACCTCACTGGGCAACCGAGCTATTCCACTAAATAAGATTTCGAACGGCGTATGTCGAGTAGTGCTATGCACGGCACTTCTATAGGCCATCAAAAACAAGGGAATCTGCCGGTCCCAATCCCGTTGGTAGTCACCTACGACCTTCGAGAGATGTTCGTCCAAAGTCCTATTGAAACGCTCCACAATACCGTCCGACTGTGGATGAAGCGGGGTTGTCCTTGTCTTTTTGATTCCGAGTAGTTGACACATCTCTTGGAAGATTCTTGACTCGAAGTTCCGCCCTTGGTCGGAATGCAATTCCAAGGGCACACCGAATCTGCTAACCCAATTGTAGACGATCTGCTCCGCCACGGTTCTGGCTTCCTGGTTAGGGATCGGAAACGTTTCCGGCCACTTACTGAAGTAGTCCATCACTACGAGTATATACCGATTACCATTGTCGGTTTCCGGAAAGGGCCCTGCGATGTCAATGGCGATTCGTTCAAAAGGTGCTCCCACGTTGTATTGGTGCATCTTACCTCGAATTTTGATTCTCGGATCCTTGCTAGCTGCACACACGTCGCATTTTCTGCACCAGTCTTCGATATCTTCCTTCGCTTTTAACCAATAAAAACGTTCTCGTACCTTTTCTAGCGTCTTATTCACTCCCAAGTGGCCTCCGGACGCCCCGCCATGCATTTCCTGTAACACCTCCTTGACCCTCGTCCGCGGTACGACAAGCTGCATTACAAACGACTTTCCGTCGGAGGATTCCCATTTTCTTTTCAGAACACCTTCTTGGACATGGAGGGAGTCCCACTGCGCAAAATATGCCTTTAAGGTCGGGCTTCTGTGAGAGATGTCCTGATGATCCGGTTTCTCCATGTTCTCCTTCCAGGCCAGAATCGGCTCGATATCCGGGTCTTCCTTCTGAGCGTTCCGGATCTCATCTACGCTCCAGCCGGCGATAGGTTCGGCTCTCATTCTTTGCATGGAAACCAGCTCCCGTTCTTCCTGACGCGCACAATGTTTACAATACGTTCTGCATGGTCTCCGGGACAGTGCATCCGCATTAGAGTGGAGTTTTCCTTTACGATGCTGTATGTCGTAGTCGTAGATTTGCAGCCTTTCGATCCATCTTGCGACCTGACCTCAGGACTCTTGAACTGTAATAGCCATTTTAAGGCTGCATGGTCTGTGCGAAGAACGAACTTCCTCCCGTAGAGGTATTTGTGAAAAGGAAATTGTCCACATTGCGGAAGTAGGAGAAGCAGAGAGGAAGCATCCTGTCTGTCAGACTTCCCAAAACCCGCAGTCGGGAAATGCGTAAGGACCAACTTCGCGGGGCAGAAGTTGGTTACTGGAATCGAGGCCCCCAGGACCACCATTCAAGTTTCGCAAACAAAACGGGGTAACAAGAGCCTGACAGTGGAGGGACTAATCAACAAGAAGAAGTGCGTAGCCACCATCGACACAGGTGCCACTGCCTCCATTGTAAGAAGAGATATCGTCAGAAGCTCCTGGCTGCACAACACCAACAGCTACTGCCTGAAGACTGCAACAGGGGAAATGGCGAAGGTGTTTGGAGAAGTTCGTCTTACGATTACTCTGGTGGGACTGACGTTCTCCCATGCGTTTCTATTGGCAGATATATACGACGAGTGCATCATCGGAATAGACTTCATGAAAGCAAATGAAGTAATCTTGGACATCGGGATGCAAGTACTGAGGTATCGAAATGTGGAGATTCCGATGGTGTACGGAAACGAGAATGCCGTAACTCTCAGGACAGTCATCAGCAAAGACGAAGTTTTGCCGCCGTCTTCAGAGACAATCATTTGGACAAAGCTGGAAGGGGATGTTGGGAGCCACCGATTCTACATAGTAGAACCAGACCCAGAGAAGAATTCTCAAGACTACATCGTGGGAAAGACATTAGTCGAACCAAAGAACACCATGGTTCCAGTGAGAGTTTTGAACGCAAGACCACACACTGTCAAACTAAGGCGAGGGGAGGTGACTGGAAAATGCACGCCGATTACCGCCGTCGCAATAATATCTGAACGTGATGCTCCAAAACCTCTCCCATCACCTTGGACAGCGGAAACGAGAGAGACGATTCTCCAGTCCAGTGAACTGAATCAGGAGCAGCGAACTATTGCAGAGAATCTTATCAGTGAGTACGCTGATGTATTTGCCTCACAGGACGGAGAATACGGCCGAACACACCTGGTAGAACATCGAATAGACACTGGTGATACTAGAAAAATTCGTCAGCCTGCTAGGCGCCTTCCATTGGCAAAGCAGACAGAAGTTGCAGAGATGGTATCGGCAATGGAGAAAGAAGGTCTGATTGAAAGTTCCAAAAGTCCGTGGGCATCACCGGTTGTACTGGTTAAGAAGAAAGATGGCACTGTACTGGCAGGTACAGATCCATCCAGAAGACCGGGAGAAAACCGCCTTCACCGCAGGAAATGGGCTATGGCAATTCACGGTAATGCCATTCGGTCTATGCAATGCTCCGGCGACTTTCGGGCGATTGATGTAATGTGTCCTGCAAGGGTTAACATGGAAAACCTGTTTGGTATACTTGGATGATGTCATCGTCGTAGGAAAAACGTTTGCGCAACACCGAGACAATCTAAGGGATGTGTTTCAAAGGCTTCGAAGTGCCCACCTGAAGCTCAACCCCAAGAAGTGCGCTCTGTTTAGAGCGGAAGTCAAGTACCTGGGACACATAATTTCAGCGAAAGGAGTGAGGACCGATCCAGAGAAGGTCGAAGCGGTGAAAAACTGGCCAGCCCCAAAGACAACCACCAAATCAGGAGCTTCCTGGGCCTAGCAACCTACTACAGACGGTTCGTGAATGATTTTGCAGGGATCGCAAAGAGCCTGCACCAGTTGACGGAAAAGGGGAAACAATTCAAATGGTCAATTGAGTGCGAGAAGAGCTTCAAGGCACTTAAACAACGGCTATGCGATGCCCCGATACTAGCTTACCCCACTCCCGGGGAAACGTTCATTGTGGATGCAGATGCTAGTAATTTCGGGGTAGGAGCCGTACTCTCCCAGGTGCATGATGGCCAAGAGAAGGTGGTTGCGTACTTCAGCAAGGTGCTCTCAAAGCCAGAAAGGAACTACAGCGTGACAAGGCGGGAACTTCTAGCTTTGATCTTGGCTACGAAGCATTTTCACAAATACCTCTATGGGAGGAAGTTCGTTCGCACAAATCATGCAGCCTTAAAATGGCTATTACAGTTCAAGAGTCCTGAGGGTCAGGTCGCAAGATGGATCGAAAGGCTGCAAATCTACGACTACGAAATACAGCATCGTAAAGGAAAACTCCACTCTAATGCGGATGCACTGTCCCGGAGACCATGCAGAACGGATTGTAAACATTGTGCGCGTCAGGAAGAACGGGAGCTGGTTTCCATCCAAAGAATGGGAGCCGAACCTATCGCCGGCTGGAGCGTAGATGAGATCCGGAACGCTCAGAAGGAAGACCCGAATATGGAGCCGATTCTGGCCTGGAAGGAGAACATGGAGAAACCGGATCATCAGGGCATCTCTCACAGAAGCCCGACCTTAAAGGCATATTTTGCGCAGTGGGACTCCCTCCATATCCAAGAAGGTGTTCTGAGAAGAAAATGGGAATCCTCCGACGGAAAGTCGTTTGTAATGCAGCTTGTCGTACCGCGGACGAGGGTCAAGGAGGTGTTACAGGAAATGCATGGCGGGGCGTCCGGAGGCCACTTGGGAGTGAATAAGATGCTAGAAAAGGTACGAGAACGTTTTTATTGGTTAAAGGCGAAGGAAGATATCGAAGACTGGTGCAAAAAATGCGACGTGTGTGCAGCTAGTAAGGGTCCGAACTCGAGGTAAGATGCACCAATACAACGTTCGAGCACCTTTCGAACGAATCGCCATTGACATCGCAGGGCCCTTTCCGGAAACCGACAATGGTAATCGGTATATACTCGTAGTGATGTACTACTTCAGTAAGTGGCCGGAAGCGTTTCCGATCCCTAACCAGGAAGCCAGAAACGTGGCGGAGCAGATCGTCTACCATTGGGTTAGCAGATCCGGTGTGCCCTTGGAATTGCATTCTGACCAAGGGCGGAACTTCGAGTCAAGAATCTTCCAAGAGATGTGTCAACTACTCGGAATCAAAAAGACAAGGACAACCCCGCTTCATCCACAGTCGGACGGTATGGTGGAGCGTTTCAATAAGACTTTGGACGAACATCTCTCGGAGGTCGTAGGTGACTACCAACGGGATTGGGACCGGCAGATTCCCTTGTTTTTGATGGCCTATAGAAGTGCCGTGCATAGCACTACTCGACATACGCCGTTCGAAATCTTATTTGGTGGAATAGCTCGTTTACCCAGTGAGGTGAAATTTGGATCTCCTACCAATGAGCCCAGAAATGAAGAAGAGTACGTGGCGGACCTTAGGGAAAGGCTTAGGGACATACACCAAAGGACCAGAAGCCAGATTAAGATGACGAGCGACCGCATGAAGACCAGGTATGATGCCAAGGCAACAACGTCAGGATTCCAGGAAGGAGATCTGGTGTGGCTGTATAATCCCCATCGCCAAAAGGGGAAATCACCTAAATTGCAGCGGAACTGGGAAGGTCCCTACAGAATAGTAACGCGCATCAACGATGTTGTCTACCGCATCCAGCGAGGACCAAGGGCCAAAATGAAAGTGGTTCATGTGGACCGACTGAGTCGATACAATGGCCGAAATGAGGATGCACTTGTTCGGGACGAACACGTCTAAGAGGGGGGCAGTTTAGCATAATAACAACTACGCTCCCTAAAAGTATGACACAACAAATTCCGAAGTGTCTTTTCATTCTGGCAGAATTTTGGTCCGAAGTGTCCTTTCATTCGAGGTTCGTGTCTGCGATGAAGTCTCCACAGTTCATGTCAACGAAAGAGATGGATAATATCACGGATAAGAGGGAATTATAACTGCAAGAATTATTACATCAGAATTTCTCTTGTTCCAGTGGTCGAAGAATTTGCTAGAAGTTTCTGGCTATCAGAAACTTCTGCTATATAAGGACAGATGGCGATTGAGAAGGGGCAGTAGTTTTTAAACTGTGGCGAAGAGATTAGAAAAGTGATAATGGGCGAAGTTGTAATTTTGTGATAAATTGAAAGTTGAGAGTTAACAAGAAGAAGTAATTAGTTTGGATTTGTGAATTAAGTAATTGAAAGGAGATAAGTGATTTGAGAGGAAAGAGACATTGTAACAAAAGAATTGCGAAGAATAGTATAGTGTGAACCTGAATTGTCCTATAGACTAGAAAATAAAGAAATAATTTCACAGAATATTGTTTTATCTACTCGAGCCGTAGCTCGCATATTACAATATCATTTAGATCAATATAGTATAATAGATCGTTTTTTAAATACTTTCTTTCAAATTTATTAATTAACCTATACTACTATTAAAGTCATTGTTTGATGAATTTCTTTCACTACTCACGTATAAAAATGCTTTTATTTCAGCAAATAGAATAGTTTAATGTTCAAAATGATATTTATTATGAAGTGTACAATTTATACATTGATACAAATCAAAAATTAAATAATTATGCTGAAATTTTTACTCCAAATTAAATAATAACTTCTTTCGTAATGTTTCACTTTTTCCAAAATTTTTTCAATTCATATTAAAACAATTATATCTACTCCATCGCGCAATAATATAACATAAAATAGTAATATTATCATTGAATTTCATAAATTCGAAGGAAAGTAAGATAACTATGATGACCAATGTATAATATTTTCACTTTTTTCATGAATGTAGGATTTTTCTTCTTTTTTTTTCAGTTGTCAAGAAAAACTAGTTTTTCTTATTTTTTTTTCATATAAAATTAATAGAATTTGTTTTTCAATCTGACACAAAATTTTAGAAAATTAATTTAAAATGTATTTTATATCGTATTTGAATATTTCTCTCAACCAAACAACTTGACAGACTTTATTGAAAGTTAGACTAAATATTGAAAAATTAAAAATTCTTTCTAATGTAAGATATCATTTATTATTACATTTAGATTCCTAAAATAAAACAGTATTTTACGGTATTATATACATAAAGTCTCACTAACTAAGCTACACAACTGTACTTAGTTCTAAAGAAAATTGTTCGATTCAGTAGCAAGAACTCAGTGTGAAGAAAGAAAAATCTTGATAGATATTATTGAAATTCAGGTTAATCATGTGAAATGCAATACAATTTATAAAAGTTAATTTATTAATCTTATAATAAACTAGTGTTTAAATATATAAGTATTTATATTTTAGTAAGTTGTATACACACATATTTAGTTACCCTCTCTACACTTTTTTCAATGAAATTACTCAATTCAAAGAAGTCAGTTTCCATATACATATCCGTACTTCGAATATGCATTTATATATATATATATATATATATATATATATATATAAATTCTGATTTAAAGCTATTTCTTTAAGCATTTACAAAAAAAAAAAAAATAAATAACATATGTGCATATGCATTTTCTTCCTTATAATTATAAATATTACTAAATAATGATAAAATTGAATACATTAAAATCTCTTTGTCGTTTTTGTGGTCCTGAAAAGGACCGTTTAAATGTAGTTGTGTGTGTAATTAAGCACGTTCACCACGGATGTGTCTGGCCAATTGAATGTCTTTTGGCATAATTGTGACACGCTTGGCATGAACAGCACATAAATTAGTATCTTCAAAGAGACCAACCAAGTACGCCTCCCTGGCTTCTTGAGCGCCATCACTGCTGAACTCTGGAAACGCAAATCAGTTTTAAAATCCTGTGCAATTTCACGAACTAAACGTGCGAATCAACAATTCAGTACTCTTTTGATAACGACGAATTTCACGAAGAGCAACTGTTCCTGAACGATAACGATGTGGTTTCTTAACTCCTCCAGTTGCTGGTGCACTTTTACGAGCTGCTTTGGTGGCCAATTGTTTCCTTGGTGCTTTTCCTCCGGTGGATTTACGGGCAGTTTGCTTTGTACGAGCCATTTTTCACTTTTTTTTTTAATTCACTTCACAACACAATCACGAAATAACAGTTGAAATTTTTCTAATTGTCAACGTTATCTACGTTAAGGGTGGCCGTGGTGTAGTGGCGACATCAACGCTTGTCACGCTCTTGGTTCACGGTTCAAATCCTGATCTCAACAATCATCTATTTATTTCGTCTGAAATAAATAAAAAAGTCGATCAATTGCAAAATCTTAGTCAACTCTACTGCGAAGGCATAACACTGGCAGTAGGGTGGTCATATGGCTTAAATGCAACTTGATCGTGATGATGACATCAGGTGGAGGGAAAAAAATACTGTGAATCAAGAGCAACGACAAAAAAGCAAAACAAACAAGCTCCCCAATTATCTGGACACCACCCTTGGAGTTTACTGAAACTTAATACCACCTAAGTTTCAAACCCACTACACCAATCTTTCTTTCTCTCTCTCTCAATTTACACAAACGCCCGTGCCCTGAAATAATTTTAATGGTATTCATATCCTATTTGGCGCGCGCAAATTATAAAAAAAAAAAAAAAAAACATGCAATGCGTGCTTATGTTCTGTTGTTTCTTTTCAATTTCTTTCCCCTATATGTAAGAGAAGCACCTATAAATATTCCTGTAGATTATGAAAATTGTACAGTTTCATAGTGACTATTGTGCAGTGTTCAGTGAATAAAAAATTGAAAAATGACTGCTCGTGGTAAAGAAGGAAAAGGATTGGGAAAAGGTGGCGCTAAGCGTCATCGTAAAGTGTTACGTGATAATATCTAAGGAATTACGAAGCCCGCTATTCGCCGTTTAGCTCGTCGTGGTGGTGTAAAACGTATTTCTGGTTTGATATACGAAGAAACCCATGCTGTGCTGAAAGTGTTTTTGGAAAATGTTAATCGTGATGCTGTTACTTACACCGAACATGCTAAGCGTAAGACAGTCACTGCAATGGATGTTGTATATACATTGAAGAGACAAGGACGCACTCTTTATGGTTTCGGTGGTTAAAAAAAAAGTTTATTTAACAACAATCGGTCCTTTTCAGGACCACAAAAAAATCTCTGTAGCGATATTAATTTGAAATTTGATTTATTGGATTTTTTTTTTGTTTTTATATAATTTAATTTTTTTTTTTTTTTTTCCGAGGGTATAGGATATAGCGCGTGCTCATAGTAGTGTGAGATTTTTACTCACTAAAAAAACCTCCCCTCGTGATAAATTTCTTTGATTACATACTACAACTAAGTTTTGACTTATCCAGCAGTTTTTCTTTCACGTATTGAGATCGTTTGGCAGGTCCCTTTCCATTGAAAGTTCCTGCTTGTTCCGCAAATTAGGCGCGGTTTCTTGCTATCGCGTTAAGTCGAAATTTTTAGTCCTTTGCAGACGACGCAGTAGATTCCTCTCATCTAGAGTTCGAAGGACTTCATTGTTAACGTGTCCTTGTAATCTGTCTTTATGCTTACGCGCGAAATTTTTGATTTCATATTCGACTGTCGCAATTCCTAAATATCTAATAAACCACGGTGCATTAACAATTGATCTTAGCACTTTATTTTCAAAAGTTTGTAAAATATTGACATTACTTATTTTGGTACAACCCCAAAGTTGTATTCCATATGTCCATATCGGCTTTAGCACTTGCTTGTATAAAAGCAGTTTGTTCTCTATATTAAGCTTGGAATGTTTTCCAAGTAACCAGTACATTTCTCTGTATTTGGTTTCGAGTTCTTTACGTGTTTTCTTCACGTGCGATTTCCACTTCAGCTTAGCATCAAGTGTCATTCCAAGATACTTAGAATCGTTTGCAAACGGAATTTGAACCGAGTTTGAAAAGATGGGCAAATTATTTATTTCCCCTTTTGGCGATGGGGATTATACAGCCACACCAGATCTCCTTCCTGGAATCCTGACGTTGTTGCCTTGGCATCATACCTGGTCTTCATGCGGTCGCTCGTCATCTTAATCTGGCTTCTGGTCCTTTGGTGTATGTCCCTAAGCCTTCCCCTAAGGTCCGCCACGTACTCTTCTTCATTTCTGGGCTCATTGGTAGGAGATCCAAATTTCACCTCACTGGGTAAACGAGCTATTCCACCAAATAAGATTTCGAACGGCGTATGTCGAGTAGTGCTATGCACGGCACTTCTATAGGCCATCAAAAACAAGGGAATCTGCCGGTCCCAATCCCGTTGGTAGTCACCTACGACCTTCGAGAGATGTTCGTCCAAAGTCCTATTGAAACGCTCCACCATACCGTCCGACTGTGGATGAAGCGGGGTTGTCTTTGTCTTTTTGATTCCGAGTAGTTGACACATCTCTTGGAAGATTCTTGACTCGAAGTTCCGCCCTTGGTCAGAATGCAATTCCAAGGGCACACCGAATCTGCTAACCCAATTGTAGACGATCTGCTCCGCCACGGTTCTGGCTTCCTGGTTAGGGATCGGAAACGTTTCCGGCCACTTACTGAAGTAGTCCATCACTACGAGTATATACCGATTACCATTGTCGGTTTCCGGAAAGGGCCCTGCGATGTCAATGGCGATTCGTTCGAAAGGTGCTCCCACGTTGTATTGGTGCATCTTACCTCGAGTTTTGATTCTCGGACCCTTGCTAGCTGCACACACGTCGCATTTTCTGCACCAGTCTTCGATATCTCCCTTCGCTTTTAACCAATAAAAACGTTCTCGTACCTTTTCTAGCGTCTTATTCACTCCCAAGTGGCCTCCGGTCGACCCGCCATACATTTCCTGTAACACCTCCTTGACCCTCGTCCGCGGCACGACAAGCTGCATTACAAACGACTTTCCGTCGGAGGATTCCCATTTCCTTCTCAGAACACCTTCTTGGACATGGAGGGAGTCCCACTGCGCAAAATATGCCTTTAAGGTCGGGCTTCTGTGAGAGATGTCCTGATGATCCGGTTTCTCCATGTTCTTCTTCCAGGCCAGAATCGGCTCGATATCCGGGTCTTCCTTCTGAGAGTTCCGAATCTCATCTACGCTCCAGCCGGCGATAGGTTCGGCTCTCATTCTTTGGATGGAAACCAGCTCCCGTTCTTCCTGACGCGCACAATGTTTACAATCCGTTCTGCATGGTCTCCGGGACAGTGCATCCGCATTAGAGAGAAGTTTTCCTTTACGATGCTGTATTTCGTAGTCGCAGATTTGCAGCCTTTCGATCCATCTTGCGACCTGACCCTCAGGACTCTTGAACTTTAATAGCCATTTTAAGGCTGCATGGTCTGTGCGAAGAACGAACTTCCTCCCATAGAGGTATCTGTGAAAATGCTTCGTAGCCAAGATCAAAGCTAGAAGTTCCCGCCTTGTCACGCAGTAGTTCCTTTCTGGCTTAGAGAGCACCTTGCTGAAGTACGCAACCACCTTCTCTTGGCCATCGTGCACCTGGGAGAGTACGGCTAATACCCCGACATTACTAGCATCTGTATCCACAATGAACGTTTCCCCGGGAGTGTTGTAAGCTAGTATCGGGGCATCGCATAGCCGTTGTTTAAGTGCCTTGAAGCTCTTCTCGCACTCAATTGACCATTTGAATTGTTTTCCCTTTTCCGTCAACTGGTGCAGGCTCTTTGCGATCCCGGCAAAATCCTTCAGGAACCGTCTGTAGTAGGTGGCTAGGCCCTTGGGGACTGGCCAGTTTTTCACCGCTTCGACCTTCTCTGGATCGGTTCTCACTCCTTTCGCTGAAATTATGTGTCCCAGGTACTTGACTTCCGCTCTAAACAGGGCGCACTTCTTGGGGTTGAGCTTCAGGTGGGTACTTCGAAGCCTTTGAAACACATCCCTTAGATTGTCTCGGTGTTGCGCAAACATTTTTCCTACGACGATGACATCATCCAAGTATACCAAACAGGTTTTCCATGTTAACCCTTGCAGGACACATTACATCAATCGCCCGAAAGTCGCCGGAGCATTGCATAGACCGAATGGCATTACCGTGAATTGCCATAGCCCATTTCCTGCGGTGAAGGCGGTTTTCTCCCGGTCTTCTGGATGGATCTGTACCTGCCAGTACAGTGCCATCTTTCTTCTTAACCAGTACAACCGGTGATGCCCACGGACTTTTGGAACTTTCAATCAGACCTTCTTTCTCCATTGCCGACACCGTCTCTGCAACTTCTGTCTGCTTTGCCAATGGAAGGCGCCTAGCAGGCTGACGAATTGGTCTAGTATCACCAGTGTCTATTCGATGTTGTACCAGGTGTGTTCGGCCGTATTCTCCGTCCTGTGAGGCAAATACATCAGCGTACTCATTGATAAGATTCTCTGCCATAGTTCGCTGCTCCTGATTCAGCTCACTGGACTGGAGAATCGTCTCTCTCGTTTCCGCTGTCCAAGGTGATGGGAGAGGTTTTGGAGCATCACGTTCAGATATTGTTGCGACGGCGGTAATCGGCGTGCATTTTCCAGTCACCTCCCCTCGCCTTAGTTTGACAGTGTGTGGTCTTGCGTTCAAAACCCTCACTGGAACCATGGTGTTCTTTGGTTCGACTAACGTCTTTCCCACGATGTAGTCTTGAGAATTCTTCTCTGGGTCTGGTTCTACTATGTAGAATCGGTGGCTCCCAAGATCACCTTCCAGCTTCGTCCAAATGATTGTCTCTGAAGACGGCGGCAAAACTTCGTCTTTGCTGATGACTGTCCTGAGAGTTACGGCATTCTCATTTCCGTACACCATCGGAATCTCCACATTTCGATACCTCAGTACTTGCATCCCGATGTCCAAGATTACTTCATTTGCTTCCATGAAGTCTATTCCGATGATGCACTCGTCGCATATATCTGCCACCAGAAACGCATGGGAGAACGTCAGTCCTGCCAGAGTAATCGTAAGACGAACTTCTCCAAATACCTTCGCCATTTCCCATGTTGCAGTCTTCAGGCAGTAGCTGTTGGTGTTGTGCAGCCAGGAGCTTTTGACGATATCTCTTCTTACAATGGAGGCAGTGGCACCTGTGTCGATGGTGGCTACGCACTTCTTCTCGTTGATTAGTGCCTCCACTGTCAGGCTCTTGTTACCCCGTTTGGTTTGCGAAACTTGAATGGTGGTCCTGGGCACCTCGATTCCAGTAACCAACTTCTGCCCCGCGAAGTTGGTCCTTACGCATTTCCCGACTGCTGGTTTTGGGAAGTCTGACTGACAGGATGGATGTTATCACCGCCAGATGCTTCCTCTCTGCTTCTCCTACTTCCGCAATGTGAACAATTTCCTCGTCTAGATGCACTTCTGCACTGCCGTTGTAGGTGTCCGGTTTGGTTGCAATTCCAGCAACGGATTTGACTTCCGCGAGCTCTGTCTTCATCCATGACGGCTGTTCTCTGGCATGAGCATTCCACGACGGACATTTCCCTGACACGGTGTATTCCCTGGTATGCTTGGTCCACAGCCTTCATTGACAAAGCGAATGCCAATGCCTCGGGGAGTGTTCGCTTTTCAGCCATCCTTACAGCCATTTGCAGTTGTCTGTCCTCTATGGCCTGAATAAAAGCTTCCACCGGCATTTCGCTGATAAGCTCCTCACCGGCTTTAGGGTATGAAAGATGGGCTAGTCGCTCTATATCCGCTTGCAACTGTTGGAGCGTTTCCCCCCTTTTCTGGACTCGGCTACGCAGCTGAACCCTGTACACCTGCTGCATGTGTTCATCCCCAAACCGCATCTCGATAGCCTGAACCAGAGAGTCGTAGTTCTGCTGTTTATCTTCCGGGATGGTCTGCAAGAGCTCCGCAGCTGGACCCCTTAGTGCAAGTGTGAGTGCAATAGACTTCTCTTCATCGTCCCAGCTATTGGTCATTGCGGCCGCTTCGAATTGCCTTTTATAAATTGGCCATGATGTTTGACCATCGAAGATAGGAGGCTGCATATCCTTTCTTCTCAGACCGTCAGTGGAATATTCCCGTGCTTTCTGTCTCTTCACGTCGCTGAGCTCCTTAGCAAGATTTTCGACTTGCTTCCCTACTATCTCGAATTGCGTATCCACTTTTTCAAACTGAGTCTCTATTTTCCCGAACTGAGTTTCATGTTTCTCAAAATTTTCATCGAATCTAGTTTCGACTTTTCCGAGTTGCGTCTCGACCTTCTCGATTTTCTCTTCGATCGCTTCGAATTTGGATTCCAAGTTCTTGTTTTGCTCATCAAGTTTGCTTTCCAGAGCATCTAGAGAATTCTTTTGTTCGTCCATTGCTTTCTTTTGTTCGTCCATCTTAAGTTCTAGAGAATTCCTCTGGTCGTCCATTGCTTTCTTTTGTTCGTCCATTGCTTTCTCTTGTTCGTCCAGCTTAAGTTCTATAGAATTCCTTTGGTCTTCTATTGCTTTCTTTTGTTCGTCCATGACTAACTTAAGTTGCAGGAGCAGACTCGTTATACCCGGGTCGGCTGCTGTACTTGCTGGTTCCTCTTCCACGTCAAACTCTACGTCGTGCGGATTTTCACCTTCCTGCGTTACTGCTTCTTCCAGACGAATCAGCAGGGCATCTTTTCCCCCAGTTGTGTCGAGGTTCCGCTTACTGAGTTCTGCCTTTAGTTGAATTATAGTTAGTTTTCCCAATTTGCGACCCATTTTGCGCAACTAATTAACTCAACACGGAAATCGTTTTTTTTTTTTTTTTCGCTTGTGCAATTTCACACCACGGAAATAGTTATTCACAGAATAAGTTTTATCCCGCTTCTGACACCAATGTACTATGCTGGCTACGGCTCGAGTAGATAAGACGATATTCTGTGAAATTTATTTCTTTATTTTCTAGTCTATAGAACAATTCAAGTTCACACTATACTATTCTTCGTAAATTCTTTTCTTACAAGGTCTCTTTCCTCTCAAATCACTTTATCTCCTTTCAATTACTTAATTCACAAATCCAAACTAATTACTTTTTCTTGTTCACTCTCAACTTTCAATTTATCACCAAATTACAACTTCGCCCATTATCACTTTTCCAATCTCTTTGTCACGGTTCTAAACCAACTGTGTCTTTTTTTGATCGCCATCTGTCCTTATATAGCAGAAGTTTCTGATAGCCAGAAACTTCTAGCAAATTCTTCGACCACTGGAACAAGAGAAATAATTCTTGCAGTTATAATTCCCTTTTATCCCTGATATTATTCGTCTCTTTCGTTGACATGAGCTGTGGAGACTTCGTCCCAGACACGAACCTCGAATGAAAGGACAGTTCGAACCAAAATTCTGCCAGAATGGAAAGTCACTTCGGAATTTGCTGCATAGACATAGGAGCGTAGTTATTATTATGCTACAATAGGTACAAAAGCGGTCCAAGGACACTTCCCTGCGGCACCCCAGCCCTTATTTCTTTAAATTCCGAATATTCGTTTCCGTGTTTGACTCGGAAAAGTCGATTCGTCAAGTATTTTTCTAGAATATTATATAAGTGTTCCGGCAGAACTTGTCGTAATTTATATTTCAAGCCTTCATGCCAGACCTTGTCAAAAGCTTGAGAAACAGCAAGGAATACGCTCGAGCAAATCTTTTTTTTCTTCGTAAGCTTTTTCAATTAAATCAGTTATTCTATGCACTTGGTCTATTGTTGAGTGCTTGGTTCTAAACCCAAACTGGTGATTGGGAATAAGAGATCCTTTTTCTATAACTGGCTGTAATCGCTTAAGTACTATTCTTTCGAAAACTTTAGACATAATCGGCAGCAGCGAAATAGGTCTATACGATTTTTTATCATTCGGTGGTTTTCCTGGCTTCAGAATCATTATTACTTCCGTGACTTTCCATTGACTCGGAACATATTCTAATCTTATCGCTGTGTTTATAATGTAAAGGAACTTAACTAACGCTTTTCTAGGTAACGATTTAAGAAGCTCTCCTGTGATTAGGTCGTATCCAGGAGCTTTATTCGGTTTCAGTTTCTTTATTTCTTGTTGAAGTTCGGTCAGCCTTGCATTTCTTACTGTGTAATTGTGAAATGCTATATCCGACGCATTATCATTTTCAGCAAGCGCTTGCCCATCAAATGGTTTAAATGTTTCTTCTAAATGGGCGGCAAAGACTTCTGCTTTGTCTTTATCATTCTTGGCCCATTCGTTGTCATTTTTCTTGATTGGGGCCGCTCGTATTTTCGGTTTTTTAATGCCTTTTGTAGCTTTCCAGAGCGAATAATTGGAATCTTTGTCCGCTGTTAAGCTTTCAATGCTGGTTTGTATTGTCCGGTTTTTAAAATCAATAATGGCCTTTTTTAGCAAGTTACACAAGCGATTCAAATGCGATTTATATTGCGGAGCACGAGTTTGTTGCCATTTTTTACGCAACTCTCTTTTTCTCTTCGCCCTTACCATTTCTTTTATTTCCGGTGGATATTTTTGGGCATGATTGATTGGCGTTTTCCTTTGATAGGGAGTATTTTTCCACGCGGCGCGCTGCAGAACTTCAACAAAACGATCAATTTCGATTTCGAGTTCAGAAGACGTCCTAAGTGATACTCTCAGTTTGATATGTTCTTCAACGTCTTTTTTAAAGCCTTCCCAATCAGTTTTTCTGCTAGTTAGTCTAGCAGGTACATCTTTTTTAATTAGGCGTTCACTCATCGTTAGAATGATAGGGGAATGATCGGAAGAGAGATCAAAACTTTCATCAATTTTAATACATTTGTCTGGTATTCCTTTTACAACAAAGAAATCGATCAGATTGGGTATTTTGTTGTTATCAGTAGGCCAATATGTTGGTTTACCAGTCGAGTGAAAGTCGCATCTGTGTTGCATGCAGGCGTTGTAAAGTGCTCTGTCTTTTTGTGAGACACATCTTGAACCCCAGAAGGTGTGTTTTGCATTAAAATCACCGCCAATAATAAAATTCGGTCCAAGAGAGTTGAAAATATTTGTAAAATAATTTTTTTCAAGCCTGCAACGCAGTGGACAATAAATAGACGAGACATTGAAAGAGTAATGTCCATTTTTCACGCGTACAGTGCTCACTTGCATTGTTTCAAGCTCTATCATAATCTCTTCAGAGTGTTCGATGCAATCTTTTATGATTAAAGACCTCTGGCTCTTTCCGACGGGTGATAAGCGTGATAGGTACTGTATCCAGTAATGTTTACACGCGATAGTTTCGTCAGGTGAGTTTCACAGATCAAACATATGTCAATGTTATTTTCCCGTAGAAATATTTCTAGCTCTTCTAGTCTTTGTATGAGACCGTTAGCGTTCCATGCAACAATTTTAAGAAGTTTCGTCATGTTCGTTTTGAAATGCTCCTATTGTTAAGCTTATATTCAAGCTTCTCCAACCTTTCGACAATTAGCATGTTTGTTTTTGTTTGCTCCTCAAGCCTCGCAAGGATAATGGAAAAGACGTGAGATACGGGGTTTTCCGAATTATCAGTGTTCGTTTTTGTTGATGTTGATGCTTGAGCACGCGTCTGCATGTCAGAATCTGATGGCTTTTCTTTAGGCGCTTTTACCTTTGATCGGTGTTTGATGTCGCAGCTTGAGCGTACGTAAGCGCGCCAGGGTCGGCTCGGTTGTCTCTAGTCACCTTTCTTGCAGCAGTTTTCGACTTTTCCGTATTTACCGGTTTTGAGGGTGGGTTTTCCGGCTTCATAAGTCGATCTCTTCTTTTTTGTAATTCTTTGGCTACTTCACAGCCTCTGTAATTAGCCGGATGCTTACCATTGCAGTTAATACACGCTGCAGGGGTTTTTTTGTTCACACCACACTCTTGACTAAGATGTTTACCGGCACATTTGACACATCGCGGTTCTTTTCGGCAATATGTTTGCGTATGGTTGAATCCTTGGCATCGTTTGCACTGAGGTATCAGCCTTGTATTCTTGCGCATGGGTTCGATTTTGACTACGACATTCAGAATTGTTCTTATTTCGTAAATCTTTTCTAAACTCTCAGCCTTATCAAAGGTTAGCATAAAAAGAGGAAGCTCGAGCTTAACCATCGTTTCCTCGCCTTCCAATTTTTGCTTTTCCCGTTTAATTAAGTTTACCGCATCGACGATTTTAAAGTTTTTGTTCTTCAAACGTCTTCCTTTCGGCATGAGGCATGAAGTCCTCTAGCTACGACTCGTATCGGTCTTTCAGATTTATTTTCATACGTATACCACTGGATTTTTTCAGTATTCAGTTTATTAGATACTGAGCAACTGTCTGAGTCCTTTACGTTTACTTTCCATTTGTTGTTGTTGAGCGATGTTACTTCAAAATCGGATAGCAACAAAGGTTTGAGAAAAGAATGCAGTTTATTATAGTCTGCAATTCCGATCACGTATATTGGTGGCGGTGGTCATACCTTATTTCGTGGATTAAATGGATAATTAAATGCATATGAATATGTATGTATAAGTGGTTGATAAAATATTACAAACAAAATAAATATTTTATTATGAACTAATCAATGAACATGAATACAAAAAGTGGCGTCATGGAATTTTCAAAATGGAGGCAAAATTAATGAAATTTGAGAAAAATATTTGTTTTTTTATTTTTTCGTATGTATTCTATACGTGTGGTATGAGTGATATTTAAAAATTTTATATAATTCTACATCAAAAATGTAAATATGACAATTGTACCTAGTTTAATATCTTTGCATTCTTCTGCTGGTGTCATGGAAATGTTTAAAATGTCCTCAAATTTTATAGCGTCGCTTTATAGAAACACATGCATTATGCCTTTGAATTCTTGTTTTTGCATATGTATATATAACTTAAGAATATCAAAATTCTTAGAAAAGGAACAATTTATTTTCTTATATTGTGAAATAAATAAACACGCAAACGCACACATACTAGTATGTATTATGAGTAGTCTCATTTGAGAATTCCTAAAAAAAAAAAATTAAAAAAATTCTTCTACTTTTCGATATCAAACAAAAATTATTAAAATTATTTAATTCTCTTAATGTAAATGATTTCTCGTCCTTAAAAGGACGGTTTGTTTTATTTTTGTCTTTAAGTATCTGTTTATGTACTCTTTTCAGTTTTCTTCGGCAACAGAACAGCTTGAATATTTGGAAGAACGCCACCTTGTGCAATTGTTACACCAGAAAGCAATTTATTCAATTCCTCGTCATTACGAATGGCCATTGCAAATGGCGGGGGATGATTCTTGTTTTTTTGTTATCACGAGCAGCATTTCCCGCCAATTCCAAAACTTCAGCCGCCAAATATTCCATAACAGCTGCTAAATACACAGGAGCACCAGCACCAACCCGTTCAGCATAATTTCCTTTACGGAGTGATGAATACGAAATTTGAGAAAAATATTTTTTTTTTATTTTTTCGTATGTATTCTATACATAAATAGTGAAATTTAAAAATTTTATATAATTCTACATCAAAAATGTAAATATGACAATTGTCTTCACTTTTCCACCTTTACCACGACCAGACATTTTATATTATTTTTTTTGATTAAGGAATTTTTAGTAGTTTTTTTCTTAAAAAAGACCTATATTAATGGCTACTTAATCTATTACATGAATATTTTATATAAGAGAATATTTTGGAAACATTTTTTTTTTTTTGTTAAATAAAGAAAATATATTATTAAGGGGACTTTCCCTGGTAATAGGCATTGTCTGCAAGCTGGTAGAACGGTGTTTCTTCGTTGTTCATTATGTCTTCAAATCTTGAATAGATGATTGCTCGTGCACTATCGGTGGCTTGGATCGATCTGCTGTCGGATGTAGTCTTGTATTTCTTCGTTAGGGTGGTCATCAAGATTTTGCAGGAGTCTACTTGAAAGTTGAATCATATACTGGTCGATTGGGCTCACACCGGCGTTCTCGTAAAGAAAAGCCTTAGGATGGTACTTCCTTGTGATTAGATTTCGCCACAGTAGTGTACAGATTCGAAGGGCCTTCCGTTCGAATATTTGAATCTTCTTCATGGTGGTGGGCGATATGGTGAACCATATGGGGCAGCTATATGTAATAACTGGTCTTATAAGCTGCTTGTATACGAGCAGTTTAGTCTTCTGCCTGAGCCCATTTCTCTTTCTGAGTAATGGGTGGACTAAATTCAACGCATAGTTGGCCCTCCTTAGGATGATTTCAGCGTGAGGATTAAACTTAAACCTCTCGCTGAAATGGATTCCAAGAAATTTGGTGGTTTGCTTGGGTCGCACCTCGGTGTTATCTGGAAGAGAAATCCGTATGTTGTGGCAGCGAGTTGTGAACGCTCGGCGTCCCCTCGTAGCTGTCACTGGATTTCCGAAGCAGATTAGTTCCGTCTTGCTGCTGTTGATTTTGATTCCCCATTTGAGGTAATACTCCCAAAGTTTTTTGACGTTTGTTTCAATTCTCTTAGCTGCTATTTCCGGGGAAAGAGAAACAGCGTAAGTGATGGAGTCATCCGCATACAGCATTGTTCTGGTCTTTGCTGCATTCAGTGGTTGGTCTGCAGTGAAGATGTTGAACAGTATTGGTCCAAGCCTTGTTCCCTTGGGCACTCCAGCGTTGATTCGTTTTATTGAAGACTTTGCTTCATGTACCTGTACATAAAACATTCTGTGGGTTAAAAAATTGAAAATTAATCTTACCAGATAATTGGGGAAACCAAAATGAATTAGCTTGAAAATCAGTCCTTTGGTCCAAACGCTGTCAAAGGCTTTCTCTATGTCTAGCAGGCAGTCCACGGTAGTCTCTTTTTTGTTCAGGCCATGGGTGACATCGCTGTGTAGCTTGAGCAGAGGGTGAATGATTGAGTGCTTTCCTCGAAAACCATATTAGTTATTTTGAATTATTCCTCGCTCTGAGCAAAAGTGATTAATCTTCCTCAACATCACTGATTCTAGTATTTTGCTAACACAGCATAGCAAAGCGGTTGGTCGATATCCATCAACATTCGAACGGTTCGACTTTTTTGGTACTGGAACAACCTTGGCCACTTTCCATGAAGTTGGAAAATAGCCGTTGTTGATGCAGTTGTTGAAGATGATCGTCAGCAGTAAAATAGCCACATTTGGCAACTTTTTTAATAAAAAGTTGGAGATTTGGTCAGTTTCACTTCTTCTGTGGTAGTGGAGGTTTCACTGCTTAACGGATCATTAGCTCGGTTATCCCCGCTGAATGTTGTTATTGGATTACCGGAATTTGTGGCTTCATGAACTTCAGATCCTACTTCCTCCAGGAAGTCGTGAAGGTGCTCTGGAAGTCGGGCGGTGAAGTTACCCTCAAAGTGGTTGGCAAATGCCTCAGCTTTCTCGTCAGTTGTTGCTGTTACCTGGCCGTGATTGATGCTCTCAGGTAAGGTATTAGATCTACCAACCAGAGAGTTAATTTTCTTGAAGGTGTCGGGACCAGGTTTGATATCTTCAAGGCGCCTGGTGAACTCGTTATCCCTGTAATTCTTCACCGCCTGGAAGAACATCGTATTAGTACATTGCAGTTGCGAGTGTACACTACGATATTCATCATTCACGGTGTTACATGTCCTGTGAAAGATCCTCTGGAGCCTCTTCCTCAGCCGCTGCCTGTGGGCATAGATAGCCTGGATGTAACTTGGAGGGTTTGCGTATTTGTTCCTGTTGGTACAGGGGAATTTCTGCCTATACATGGCGTTAATGACAACTGTATTGAATCCGTTGATGATGCCGTCTATCTCGGTGTTGCTGAGGTTAGCCGCACTCGAAGTTGTTGGGAGCTCGGCTTCTATATCCGATCGAAATCGGGCCCAGTTTACTTTACTGAACATGGTGTGTAGTTTAGGTGCAGGTCTCTCTGTCATTATTTCAATTATCAATTCAACAGCTAGATGATCTGAATCACTGTCATATGCTAGACACAAGTAATTTTGAAAATCTGGCAGTTTATTGACTAAATTAGACGACACCAAGAAGAAGTCAAGTGTTGACGGAGTTCTGGGAAAGGATTTCCTTGACTGAGAAATAGCCACAAGGGAATGACGATGGCTATTTCCATTCAGACAATCCACAATTTCGGTTCCCTGCTGTGAGGTTACATCGTCTTGCCAGAGTGGGTGCCTTGCGTTGAAGTCTCCTCCAATCACGCAGTAGTTGTGTAGGTTTGCTTCGATGTTGATGGTATTGAGGTCCTTCTGAATATTTTCCCTCGTTGCTTGACAACTGTTGTAAACTGATATCAGCAGGAGAGTTTCATCTACAGACACTTGGATGACACTTGCTGTCGCTTCCATGGATAGCAGTCCGGAAATTTAGGTGATTTCCCCTTTTGGCGATGGGGATTATACAGCCACACCAGATCTCCCTCCTGGAATCCTGACGTTTTTGCCTTGGCATCATACCTGGTCTTCATGCGGTCGCTCGTCATCTTAATCTGGCTTCTGGTCCTTTGGTGTATGTCCCTAAGCCTTTCCCTAAGGTCCGCCACGTACTCTTCTTCATTTCTGGGCTCATTGGTAGGAGATCCAAATTTCACCTCACTGGGTAAACGAGCTATTCCACCAAATAAGATTTCGAACGGCGTATGTCGAGTAGTGCTATGCACGGCACTTCTATAGGCCATCAAAAACAAGGGAATCTGCCGGTCCCAATCCCGTTGGTAGTCACCTACGACCTTCGAGAGATGTTCGTCCAAAGTCCTATTGAAACGCTCCACCATACCGTCCGACTGTGGATGAAGCGGGGTTGTCTTTGTCTTTTTGATTCCGAGTAGTTGACACATCTCTTGGAAGATTCTTGACTCGAAGTTCCGCCCTTGGTCAGAATGCAATTCCAAGGGCACACCGGATCTGCTAACCCAATGGTAGACGATCTGCTCCGCCACGTTTCTGGCTTCCTGGTTAGGGATCGGAAACGCTTCCGGCCACTTACTGAAGTAGTACATCACTACGAGTATATACCGATTACCATTGTCGGTTTCCGGAAAGGGCCCTGCGATGTCAATGGCGATTCGTTCGAAAGGTGCTCGAACGTTGTATTGGTGCATCTTACCTCGAGTTCGGACCCTTACTAGCTGCACACACGTCGCATTTTTTGCACCAGTCTTCGATATCTTCCTTCGCCTTTAACCAATAAAAACGTTCTCGTACCTTTTCTAGCATCTTATTCACTCCCAAGTGGCCTCCGGACGCCCCGCCATGCATTTCCTGTAACACCTCCTTGACCCTCGTCCGCGGTACGACAAGCTGCATTACAAACGACTTTCCATCGGAGGATTCCAATTTTCTTCTCAGAACACCTTCTTGGACATGGAGGGAGTCCCACTGCGCAAAATATGCCTTTAAGGTCGGGCTTCTGTGAGAGATGTCCTGATGATCCGGTCTCTCCATGTTCTCCTTCCAGGCCAGAATCGGCTCGATATCCGGGTCTTCCTTCTGAGCGTTCCGGATCTCATCTACGCTCCAGCCGGCGATAGGTTCGGCTCTCATTCTTTGGATGGAAACCAGCTCCCGTTCTTTCTGACGCGCACAATGTTTACAATCCGTTCTGCATGGCCTCCGGGACAGTGCATCCGCATTAGAGTGGAGTTTTCCTTTACGATGCTGTATTTCGTGGTCGTATATTTGCAGCCTTTCGATCCATCTTGCGACCTGACCCTCAGGACTCTTGAACTGTAATAGCCATTTTAAGGTTGCATGATCTGTGCGAACGAACTTCCTCCCATAGAGGTATTTGTGAAAATGCTTCGTAGCCAAGATCAAAGCTAGAAGTTCCCGCCTTGTCACGCCGTAGTTCCTTTCTGGCTTTGAGAGCACCTTGCTGAAGTACGCAACCACCTTCTCTTGGCCATCATGCACCTGGGAGAGTACGGCTCCTACCCCGACATTACTAGCATCTGCATCCACAATGAACGTTTCCCCGGGAGTGGGGTAAGCTAGTATCGGGGCATCGCATAGCCATTGTTTAAGTGCCTTGAAGCTCTTCTCGCACTCAACTGACCATTTGAATTGTTTCCCCTTTTCCGTCAACTGGTGCAGGCTCTTTGCGATCCCGGCAAAATCCTTCAGGAACCGTCTGTAGTAGGTGGCTAGGCCCAGGAAGCTCCTTAGTTGGTGTTTGTCTTTGGGGACTGGCCAGTTTTTCACCGCTTCGACCTTCTCTGGATCGGTTCTCACTCCTTTTGCTGAAATTATGTGTCCCAGGTACTTGACTTCCGCTCTAAACAGGGCGCACTTCTTGGGGTTGAGCTTCAGGTGGGCACTTCGAAGCCTTTGAAACACATCCCTTAGATTTTCTCGGTGTTGCGCAAACGTTTTTCCTACGACAATGACATCATCCAAGTATACCAAACAGGTTTTCCATGTTAACCCTTGCAGGACACATTCCATCAATCGACGAAAGTCGCCGGAGCATTGCACAGCCCGAATGGCATTACCGTGAATTGCCATAGCCCATTTCCTGCGGTGAAGGCGGTTTTCTCCCGGTCTTCTGGATGGATCTGTACCTGCTAGTAGCCACTCTTCAAGTCGACAGTGGAAAACCATCGGGCTCCTGATAGTGTGTCTAGCGTGTCGTCAATTCGTGGCAGAGTGTAGCTATCTTTCTTGGTGACGTAATTGAGCTGCCGATAGTCCACGCAGAACCGCGTGCTGCCATCTTTCTTCTTAACCAGTACAACCGGTGATGCCCACGGACTTTTGGAACTTTCAATCAGACCTTCTTTCTCCATTGCCGACACCATCTCTGCAACTTCTGTCTGCTTTGCCAATGGAAGGCGCCTAGTAGGCTGACGAATTGGTCTAGTATCGCCAGTGTCTATTCGATGTTGTACCAGGTGTGTTCGGCCGTATTCTCCGTCCTGTGAGGCAAATACATCAGCGTACTCATTGATAAGATTCTCTGCCATAGTTCGCTGCTCCTGATTCAGCTCACTGGACTGGAGAATCGTCTCTCTCGTTTCCGCTGTCCAAGGTGATTGGAGAGGTTTTGGAGCATCACGTTCAGATATTGTTGCGACGGCGGTAATCGGCGTGCATTTTCCAGTCACCTCCCCTCGCCTTAGTTTGACAGTGTGTGGTCTTGCGTTCAAAACTCTCACTGGAACCATGGTGTTCTTTGGTTCGACTAATGTCTTTCCCACGATGTAGTCTTGAGAATTCTTCTCTGGGTCTGGTTCTACTATGTAGAATCGGTGGCTCCCAAGATCACCTTCCAGCTTCGTCCAAATGATTGTCTCTGAAGACGGCGGCAAAACTTCGTCTTTGCTGATGACTGTCCTGAGAGTTACGGCATTCTCGTTTCCGTACACCATCGGAATCTCCACATTTCGATACCTCAGTACTTGCATCCCGATGTCCAGGATTACTTCATTTGCTTTCATGAAGTCTATTCCGATGATGCACTCGTCGCATATATCTGCCACCAGAAACGCATGGGAGAACGTCAGTCCCGCCAGAGTAATCGTAAGACGAACTTCTCCAAACACTTTCGCCATTTCCCCTGTTGCAGTCTTCAGGCAGTGGCTGTTGGTGTTGTGCAGCCAGGCGCTTCTGACGATATCTCTTCTTACAATGGAGGCAGTGGCGCCTGTGTCAATGGTGGCTACGCACTTCTTCTTGTTGATTAGTGCCTCCACTGTCAGGCTCTTGTTACCCCGTTTGGTTTGCGAAACTTGAATGGTGGTCCTGGGGGCCTCGATTCCAGTAACCAACTTCAGCCCCGCGAAGTTGGTCCTTACGCATTTCCCGACTGCTGGTTTTGGTAAGTCTGACAGACAGCCAGATGCTTCCTCTCTGCTTCTCCTACTTCCGCAATGTGGACAATTTCCTCGTCTAGGTGCACTTCTGCACTGCCGTTGTAGGTGTCCGGTTTGGTTGCAATTCCAGCAACGGATTTGACTTCCGCGAGCTTTGTCTTCATCCATGACGGCTGTTCTCTGGCATGAGCATTCCACGACGGACATTTCCCTGACACGGTGTATTCCCTGGTATGCTTGGTCCACAGCCTTCATTGACAAAGCGAATGCCAATGCCTCGGGGAGTGTTCGCTTTTCAGCCATCCTTACAGCCATTTGCAGTTGTCTGTCCTCTATGGCCTGAATAAAAGCTTCCACCGGCATTTCGCTGATAAGCTCCTCACCGGCTTTAGGGTATGAAAGATGGGCTAGTCGCTCTATATCCGCTTGCAACTGTTGGAGCGTTTCCCCCCTTTTCTGGACTCGGCTACGCAGCTGAACCCTGTACACCTGCTGCATGTGTTCATCCCCAAACCGCATCTCGATAGCCTGAACCAGAGAGTCGTAGTTCTGCTGTTTATCTTCCGGGATGGTCTGCAAGAGCTCCGCAGCTGGACCCCTCAGTGCAAGTGTGAGTGCAATGGACTTCTCTTCATCGTCCCAGCTATTGGTCATTGCGGCCGCATCGAATTTCCTTTTATAAATTGGCCATGATGTTTGACCATCAAAGATAGGAGGCTGCATCTCCTTTCTTCTCAGACCGTCAGTTTAATGTTCCCGTGCTTTCTGTCTCTTCACGTTGCTGAGCTCCTTAGCAAGATTTTCGACTTGCTTTCCTGCTATCTCGAATTGCGTATCCACTTTTTCAAACTGAGTCTCTATCTTCCCGAACTGAGTTTCATGTTTTTCAAAATTTTCATCGAATCTAGTTTCGACTTTTTCGAATTGCGTCTCGACCTTCTCGATTTTCTCTTCGATCACTTCGAATTTGGATTCCAAGTTCTTGTTTTGCTCATCAAGTTTACTTTCCAGAGCATCTAGAGAATTCCATTGCTTTCTTTTGTTCATCCAGCTTAAGTTCTAGAGAATTCCTCTGGTCGCCCATTGCTTTCTTTTGTTCGTCCATCGCTTTCTTTTGTTCGTCCAGCTTAAGTTCTAGAGAATTCCTTTGGTCGCCCATTGCTTTCTTTTGTTCGTCCATCGCTTTCTTTTGTTCGTCCAGCTTAAGTTCTAGAGAATTCCTTTGATCTTCTATTGCTTTCTTTTGTTCGTCCATGACTAACTTAAGTTGCAGGAGCAGACTTGTTATACCCGGGTCGGCTGCTGTACTTGCTGGTTCCTCTTCCACGTCAAACTCTACGTCATGCGGATTTTCACCTTCCTGCGTTACTGCTTCTTCCAGACGAATCAGTAGGGCATCCCCCAGTTGTGTCGAATTTCCCCTTACTGAGTTCTGCCTTTAGTTGAGTTATAGTTAGTTTTCCCAATTTGCTACCCATTTTGCGCAACTAATTAACTCAACACAGAAATCGATTTCTTTTTTTTCCTTTTTTTTTTTTTTTTGCTTGTGCAATTTCACACCACCGAAATAGTTATTCACAGAATAAGTTTTATCCCGCTTCTGACACCAATGTAATATGCAAGCTACGGCTCGAGTAGATAAAATAATATTCTGTGAAATTTATTTCTTTATTTTCTAGTCTATAGAACAATTCAGGTTCACACTATACTATTCTTCGCAATTCTTTTCTTGCAAGGTCTCTGTCCTCTCAAATCACTTTATCTCCTTTCGATTACTTAATTCACAAATCCAAACTAATTACTTCTTCTTGTTAAATCTCAGCTTTCAATTTATCACAAAATTACAACTTCTCCCATTATCACTTTTCTAATCTCTTCGCCACAGTTTAGAAACTACTGCCCCCTTTTTGATCGCCATCTGTCCTTATATAGCAGAAGTTTCTGATAGCCAGAAACTTCTAGCAAATTCTTCGACCACTGGAACAAGAGAAATTCCAAGATGACAATCATTCTTGCAGTTGTAATTCCCTCTCATCCGTGATATTATCCGTCTCTTTCGTAGACATGAACTGTGGAAACCGCAGACACGAACCTCGAATGAAAGGACACTTCGAACCAAAATTCTGCCAGAATGAAAAGACACTTCGGAATTTGTTGCATCATACTTTTAGGGATCGTAATTATTATTATGCTACAATATATTATTTTCTTTATTTAACAAGAAAAAAAAAAATTTTTCCAAATATATTCTCTTATATAAAATATTCATGTAATAGATTAAGTAGCCATTAATATAGTTTTTTTTTTAAAAAACTTAGCGAACTAGCCAGTAGATATATGTTGGGCTCCTATTGTTGAGCCAACATTAAATTTATAGTAATGAGTCTAGTTTTAAGCCAATTTGTAAATAGAACTACTAAATAATAAAAAATTCCTCAATCTGAATCTGTTCTAAGTCATTATTCAGTGAAAAGTATTTCGAAGCGGAGATCCCTATGCTATCTTTAAAATAACGTAAAATAAAAGTGAAAACAAAAAAAAATAATATAAAATGTCTGGTCGGGGTAAAGGTGGAAAAGTGAAGGGAAAGTCGCGTTCTAACCGTGCCGGATTACAATTCCCCGTTGGTCGTATTCATCGTTCACTCCGTAAAGGAAATTATGCTGAATGGGTTGGTGCTCCTGTGTATTTAGCAGCTGTTATGGAATATTTGGCGGCTGAAGTTTTGGAATTGGCGGGAAATGCTGCTCGTGATAACAAAAAAACAGGAATCATCCCCCGCCATTTGCAATTGGAAATCCGTAATGACGAAGAATTGAATAAATTGCTTTCTGGTGTAACAATCGCACAAGGTGGCGTTCTTCCAAATATTCAAGCTGTTCTGTTGCCGAAGAAAACTGAAAAGAGTACATAAACAGATACTTAAAGACAAAAATAAAACAAACCGTCCTTTTAAGGACGAGAAATCATTTACATTAAGAGAATTAAATAATTTTAATAATTTTTGTTTGATATCGAAAAGTAGAAGAATTTTTTTTATTTTTTTTTTCTAGGAATTCTCAAATGAGACTACTCATAATACATACTAGTATGTGTGCGTTTGCGTGTTTATTTATTTCACAATATAAGAAAATAGATTGTTCCTTTTCTAAGAATTTTGATATTCTTAAGTTATATATACTGTAGCATAATAATAACTACGCTCCTATGTCTATGCAGCAAATTCCGAAGTGACTTTCCATTCTGGCAGAATTTTGGTTCGAACTGTCCTTTCATTCGAGGTTCGTGTCTGGGACGAAGTCTCCACAGCTCATGTCAACGAAAGAGACGAATAATATCAGGGATAAAAGGGAATTATAACTGCAAGAATTATTTCTCTTGTTCCAGTGGTCGAAGAATTTGCTAGAAGTTTCTGGCTATCAGAAACTTCTGCTATATAAGGACAGATGGCGATCAAAAAAAGACACAGTTGGTTTAGAACCGTGGCGAAGAGATTGGAAAAGTGATATTGGGCGAAGTTGTAATTTGGTGATAAATTGAAAGTTGAGAGTGAACAAGAAAAAGTAATTAGTTTGGATTTGTCAATTAAGTAATCGAAAGGAGATAAAGTGATTTGAGAGGACAGAGACCTTGTAAGAAAAGAATTGCGAAGAATAGTATAGTGTGAACCTGAATTGTTCTATAGACTAGAAAATAAAGAAATAAATTTCACAGAATATTGTTTTATCTACTCGAGCCGTAGCTCGCATATTACATTGGTGTCAGAAGCGGGATAAAACTTATTCTGTGAATAACTATTTCCGTGGTGTGAAATTGCACAAGCAAAAAAACAAAAAAAAGAAAAAAAAAAAAAAAAAAACGATTTCTGTGTTGAGTTAATTAGTTGCGCAAAATGGGTCGCAAATTGGGAAAACTAACTATAACTCAACTAAAGGCAGAACTCAGTAAGCTGATTCGTCTGGAAGAAGCAGTAACGCAGGAAGGTGAAAATCCGCACGACGTAGAGTTTGACGTGGAAGAGGAACCAGCAAGTACAGCAGCCGACCCGGGTATAACAAGTCTGCTCCTCCAACTTAAGTTAGTCATGGACGAACAAAAGTAAGCAATAGAAGACCAAAGGAATTCTATAGAACTTAAGCTGGATGAACAAAAGAAAGCGATGGACGAACAAAAGAAAGCAATGGGCGACCAAAGGAATTCTCTAGAACTTAAGCTGGACGAACAAAAGAATTCTCTAGAACTTAAGTTGGATGAACAAAAGAAAGCAATGGATAAACAAAAGAAAGCAATGGACGAACAAAAGAATTCTCTAGAACTTAAGCTGGACGAACAAAAGAAAGCAATGGACGAACAAAAGAAAGCAATGGACGAACAAAAGAATTCTCTAGAACTTAAGCTGGACGAACAAAAGAATTCTCTAGATGCTCTGGAAAGCAAACTTGATGAGCAAAATAAGAACTTGGAATCCAAATTCGAAGCGATCGAAGAGAAAATCGAGAAGGTCGAGACGCAACTCGAAAAAGTCGAAACTAGATTCGATGAAAATTTTGAGAAACATGAAACTCAGTTCGGGAAAATAGAGACTCAGTTTGAAAAAGTGGATACGCAATTCGAGATAGTAGGGAAGCAAGTCGAAAATCTTGCTAAGGAGCTCAGCGACGTGAAGAGACAGAAAGCACGGGAATATTCCACTGACGGACTGAGAAGAAAGGAGATGCAGCCTCCTATCTTCGATGGTCAAACATCATGGCCAATTTATAAGAGGCAATTCGAAGCGGCCGCAATGACCAATAGCTGGGACGATGAAGAAAAGTCTATTGCACTCACGCTTGCACTGAGGGGTCCAGCTGCGGAGCTCTTGCAGACCATCCCGGAAGATAAACAGCAGAACTACGACTCTCTGGTTCAGGCTATCGAGATGCGGTTTGGGGATGAACACATGCAGCAGGTGTACAGGGTTCAGCTGCGTAGTCGAGTCCAGAAAAGGGGGGAAACGCTCCAACAGTTGCAGGCGGATATAGAGCGACTAGCCCATCTTTCATACCCTAAAGCCGGTGAGGAGCTTATCAACGAAATGGCGGTGGAAGCTTTTATTCAGGCCATAGAGGACAGACAACTGCAAATGGCTGTAAGGATGGCTGAAAAGCGAACACTCCCCGAGGCATTGGCATTCGCTTTGTCAATGAAGGCTGTGGACCAAGCATACCAGGGAATACACCGTGTCAGGGAAATGTCCGTCGTGGAATGCTCATGCCAGAGAACAGCCGTCTTGGATGAAGACAAAGCTCGCGGAAGTCAAATCCGTTGCTGGAATTGCAACCAAACCGGACACCTACAACGGCAGTGCAGAAGTGCATCTAGACGATGAAATTGTCCACATTGCGGAAGTAGGAGAAGCAGAGAGGAAGCATCTGGCGGCGATAACATTCATCCTGTCAGTCAGACTTCCCAAAACCAGCAGTCGGGAAATGCGTAAGGACCAACTTCGCGGGGCAGAAGTTGGTTACTGGAATCGAGGCCCCCAGGACCACCATTCAAGTTTCGCAAACCAAACGGGGTAACAAGAGCCTGACAGTGGAGGCACTAATCAACAAGAAGAAGTGCGTAGCCACCATCGACACAGGCGCCACTGCCTCCATTGTAAGAAGAGATATTGTCAGAAGCGCCTGGCTGCACAACACCAACAGCTACTGCCTGAAGACTGCAACAGGGGAAATGGCGAAAGTGTTTGGAGAAGTTCGTCTTACGATTACTCTGGCGGGACTGACGTTCTCCCATGCGTTTCTGGTGGCAGATATATGCGACGAGTGCATCATCGGAATAGACTTCATGAAAGCAAATGAAGTAATCCTGGACATCGGAATGCAAGTACTGAGGTATCGAAATGTGGAGATTCCGATGGTGTACGGAAACGAGAGTGCCGTAACTCTCAGGACAGTCATCAGCAAAGACGAAGTTTTGCCGCCGTCTTCAGAGACAATCATTTGGACGAAGCTGGAAGGTGATCTTGGAAGCCACCGATTCTACATAGTAGAACCAGACCCAGAGAAGAATTCTCAAGACTACATCGTGGGAAAGACGTTAGTCGAACCAAAGAACACCATGGTTCCAGTAAGAGTTTTGAACGCAAGACCACACACTGTCAAACTAAGGCGAGGGGAGGTGACTGGAAAATGCACGCCGATTACCGCCGTCGCAATAATATCTGAACGTGATGCTCCAAAACCTCTCCCATCACCTTGGACAGCGGAAACGAGAGAGACGATTCTCCAGTCCAGTGAGCTGAATCAGGAGCAGCGAACTATGGCAGAGAATCTTATCAATGAGTACGCTGATGTATTTGCCTCACAGGACGGTGAATACGGCCGAACACACCTGGTACAACATCGAATAGACACTGGTGATACTAGACCAATTCGTCAGCCTGCTAGGTGCATTCCATTGGCAAAGCAGACAGAAGTTGCAGAGATGATGTCGGCAATGGAAAAAGAAGGTCTGATTGAAAGTTCCAAAAGTCCGTGGGCATCACCGGTTGTACTGGTTAAGAAGAAAGATGGCAGCACGCGGTTCTGCGTGGACTATCGGCAGCTCAATTACGTCACCAAGAAAGACAGCTACCCTCTGCCACGGATTGACGACACGCTAGACACACTATCAGGAGCCCGATGGTTTTCCACTCTCGACTTGAAGAGTGGCTACTGGCAGGTACAGATCCATCCAGAAGACCGGGAGAAAACCGCCTTCACCGCAGGAAATGGGCTATGGCAATTCACGGTAATGCCATTCGGGCTGTGCAATGCTCCGGCGACTTTCGAGCGATTGATGGAATGTGTCCTGCAAGGGTTAACATGGAAAACCTGTTTGGTATACTTGGATGATGTCATCGTCGTAGGAAAAACGTTTGCGCAACACCGAGACAATCTAAGGGATGTGTTTCAAAGGCTTCGAAGTGCCCACCTGAAGCTCAACCCCAAGAAGTGCGTCCTGTTTAGAGCGGAAGTCAAGTACTTGGGGCACATAATTTCAGCGAAAGGAGTGAGAACCGATCCAGAGAAGGTCGAAGCGGTGAAAAACTGGCCAGTCCCCAAGGATAAACACCAACTAAGGAGCTTCCTGGGCCTAGCCACCTACTGCAGACGGTTCGTGAAGGATTTTGCCGGGATCGCAAAGAACCTGCACCAGTTGACGGAAAAGGGAAAACAATTCAAATGGTCAATTGAGTGCGAGAAGAGCTTCAAGGCACTTAAACAACGACTATGCGATGCCCCGATACTGGCTTACCCCACTCCCGGGGAAACGTTCATTGTGGATGCAGATGCTAGTAATGTCGGGGTAGGAGCGGTACTCTCCCAGGTACATGACGGCCAAGAGAAGGTGGTTGCGTACTTCAGCAAGGTGCTCTCTAAGCCAGAAAGGAACTACTGCGTGACAAGGAGAGAACTTCTAGCTTTGATCTTGGCTGCGAAGCATTTTCACAAATACCTCTACGGGAGGAAGTTCGTTCTTCGCACAGACCATGCAGCCTTAAAATGGCTATTACAGTTCAAGAGTCCTGAGGGTCAGGTCGCAAGATGGATCGAAAGGCTGCAAATCTACGACTACGAAATACAGCATCGTAAAGGAAAACTCCACTCTAATGCGGATGCACTGTCCCGGAGACCATGCAGAACGGATTGTAAACATTGTGCGCGTCAGGAAGAACGGGAGCTGGTTTCCATCCAAAGAATGAGAGCCGAACCTATCGCCGGCTGGAGCGTAGATGAGATCCGGAACGCTCAGAAGGAAGACCCGGATATCGAGCCGATTCTGGCCTGGAAGGAGAACATGGAGAAACCGGATCATCAGGACATCTCTCACAGAAGCCCGACCTTAAAGGCATATTTTGCGCAGTGGGACTCCCTCCATGTCCAAGAAGGTGTTCTGAGAAGAAAATGGGAATCCTCCAACGGAAAGTCGTTTGTAATGCAGCTTGTCGTACCGCGGACGAGGGTCAAGGAGGTGTTACAGGAAATGCATGGCGGGGCGACCGGAGGCCACTTGGGAGTGAATAAGACGCTAGAAAAGGTACGAGAACGTTTTTATTGGTTAAAAGCGAAGGAAGATATCGAAGACTGGTGCAGAAAATGCGACGTGTGTGCAGCTAGCAAGGATCCGAGAATCAAAATTCGAGGTAAGATGCACCAATACAACGTGGGAGCACCTTTCGAACGAATCGCCATTGACATCGCAGGGCCCTTTCCGGAAACCGACAATGGTAATCGGTATATACTCGTAGTGATGGACTACTTCAGTAAGTGGCCGGAAGCGTTTCCGATCCCTAACCAGGAAGCCAGAACCGTGGCGGAGCAGATCGTCTACAATTGGGTTAGCAGATTCGGTGTGCCCTTGGAATTGCATTCTGACCAAGGGCGGAACTTCGAGTCAAGAATCTTCCAAGAGATGTGTCAACTACTCGGAATCAAAAAGACAAGGACAACCCCACTTCATCCACAGTCGGACGGTATGGTGGAGCGTTTCAATAGGACTTTGGACGAACATCTCTCAAAAGTCCCGTTGGGATTGGGACCGGCAGATTCCCTTGTTTTTGATGGCCTATAGAAGTGCCGTGCATAGCACTACCCGGCATACGCCGTTCGAAATCTTATTTGGTGGAATAGCTCGTTTACCCAGTGAGGTGAAATTTGGATCTCCTACCAATGAGCCCAGAAATGAAGAAGAGTACGTGGCGGACCTTAGGGAAAGGCTTAGGGACATACACCAAAGGACCAGAAGCCAGATTAAGATGACGAGCGACCGCATGAAGACCAGGTATGATGCCAAGGCAACAACGTCAGGATTCCAAGAAGGAGATCTGGTGTGGCTGTATAATCCCCATCGCCAAAAGGGGAAATCACCTAAATTACAGCGGAACTGGGAAGGTCCCTACAGAATAGTAACCCGCATCAACGATGTTGTCTACCGCATCCAGCGAGGACCGAGGGCCAAAATGAAAGTGGTTCATGTGGACCGACTGAGTCGATACAATGGCCGAAATGAGGATGCACTTGTTCGGGACGAACACGTCTAAGAGGGGGGCAGTGTAGCATAATAATAACTACGCTCCTATGTCTATGCAGCAAATTCCGAAGTGACTTTCCATTCTGGCAGAATTTTGGTTCGAACTGTCCTTTCATTCGAGGTTCGTGTCTGGGACGAAGTCTCCACAGCTCATGTCAACGAAAGAGACGAATAATATCAGGGATAAAAGGGAATTATAACTGCAAGAATTATTTCTCTTGTTCCAGTGGCCGAAGAATTTGCTAGAAGTTTCTGGCTATCAGAAACTTCTGCTATATAAGGACAGATGGCGATCAAAAAAAGACACAGTTGGTTTAGAACCGTGGCGAAGAGATTGGAAAAGTGATATTGGGCGAAGTTGTAATTTGGTGATAAATTGAAAGTTGAGAGTGAACAAGAAAAAGTAATTAGTTTGGATTTGTGAATTAAGTAATTGAAAGGAGATAAAGTGATTTGAGAGGAAAGAGACCTTGTAAGAAAAGATTTTACGAAGAATAGTATAGTGTGAACTTGAATTGTTCTATAGACTAGAAAATAAAGAAATAAATTTCACAGAATATCGTTTTATCTACTCGAGCCGTAGCTTGCATATTACAATACATATGCAAAAACAAGAATTCAGAGGCATAATGCATGTGTTTCTATAAAGCGACGCTATAAAATTTGAGGCCATTTTAAAATTTTCAATGACGCCACCAGAAGAATGCAAAGATATTAAACTAGGTCCAATTGTCATATTTACATTTTTGATGTAGAACTATATAAAATTTTTAAATTCACTCATACCACACGTGTACAATACATACGATAAAATAAAAAAACAAATATTTTTGTCAAATTTCATTAATTTTGCCTCCATTTTGAAAATTCCATGACGCCACTTTTTGTATTCATAGTCATTGATTAGTTTATAATAAAATATTTATTTTGTTTGTAATATTTTATCAACCACTTATACATACATATTCATATGCATTTAATCATATAAAAACAAAAAAAATCCAATAAATCAAATTTCAAACTAATATCACTACAGAGATTTTTTTGTGGTCCTGAAAAGGACTGATTGTTGTTAAATAAACTTTTTTTTTTACCACCGAAACCATAAAGAGTGCGTCCTTGTCTCTTCAATGTATATACAACATCCATTGCAGTGACTGTCTTACGTGCCTCGTAATTCCTTGGATATTATCAAGTAACACTTTACGATGACGCTTAGCGCCACCTTTTCCCAATCCTTTTCCTTCTTTACCACGCCCAGTCATTTTTAAATTTTTTATTCACTGAACACTGCACAATAGTCACTATGAAACTGTACAATTTTCATAATCTACAGGAATATTTATAGGTGCTTCTCTTACATATAGGGGAAAGAAATTGAAAAGAAACAACAGAACATAAGCATGCATTGTATGTTATTGGATAACGTTGACAATTAGAAAAATTTCAACTATTATTTCGTGATTGTGTTGTGAAGTGAATTAAAAAAAAAAGTGAAAAATGGCTCGTACAAAGCAAACTGCCCGTAAATCCACCGGAGGAAAAGCATCAAGGAAACAATTGGCCACCAAAGCAGCTCGTAAAAGTGCACCAGCAACTGGAGGAGTTAAGAAACCACATCGTTATCGTTCAGGAACAGTTGCTCTTCGTGAAAATCGTCGTTATCAAAAGAGTACTGAATTGTTGATTCACAACGTTTAGTTCGTGAAATTGCACAGGATTTTAAAACTGATATGCGTTTCCAGAGTTCAGCAGTGATGGCGCTTCAAGAAGTCAGCGAGGCGTACTTGGTTGGTCTATTTAAAGATACTAATTTATGTGCCGATCATGCCAAGCGTGTCACAATTATGCCAAAAGACATTCAAATGGCCAGACGCATCCGCAGTGAACGTGTGTGTAATACACAACTATATTTAAACGGTTCTTTTCAGGACCACAAAAACGACAAAGAGATTTTAATGCATTCAATTTTATCATTATTTAGTAATATTTATAATTATAAGGAAGAAAATGCATATGTACCGTGGGTGAAATTTCAAGAGAGGGAAGCCGAACAAATTTTAAGTAAAATGTTTTATTCAAGACTTACCATTTTGGTGCTTATTCGAAACACAGACATAAGATATGCAATCTAAGCCACCTTTATTATACTTTAAGTCATTGGAATTTACGTAGACAATGAGCTCATTGCATAAAAAAAGTGGCTTCGAAAGAAGCCGTTCTGGGCAGAATAATCAATATAAGTTATTGATAACTCGGAGGGTTGTTAAATATAAACAAATTAGCAATTACAATTATGTACTACCTATTTGTACTCTAAAGCTATCCTACGATTCTTTTTTACGAATTCTGCAAAAACTCTTCCATAAAAATTTAAATTATTTTTAATTTCTAAAAGAAGGTGCTTTTCGATAGATAAAAGTGCCAGGTCTGAGAGTCTTTCTTCTTCGTGGGAATTTCTTAAGTGTGGACTATTTTTAAATTCGAAAAAGATCTTTCGACAGAGGCCACAGTCAAAGGCAGGATTAAAAAGATTTCACACAATGTTAGAGCTTGAGAAAAAGTATCTCTAAGCATTTCTGTATTAAAATGCTTATAAAGTTGAAAAACCTTAAGCTTTTTAAGTGAAGGGGTAGTGTATAAAACTTTGAGTTCCTTTTTTGAAGTAGTAAAATTAAAAATTCCATGAAATAGGGTAATTAAAGAAGATATTTTGTAATCCGGCATTGAATTAGAAAAATATTCATATTTTGATTTGTTTAATAAATCAAAGAAAATATATAAACTAAATGAACTATACCTAACACTATCTATAATTGCTACAAAAATTCGGCTATAATTTGTATTTGAATCAATATTAAGAAGTCGACGTTTGGGTGGAGGTTCAGAGCAGTTACTTACGCTCTCATAGATTGAGTCAAATGAGTTTAAAAATTCAGAATGAATCCATGACTCAAAACCCTCGATCTCTTGCTTCGTAAGCTCTATGTCTTCTCTGCAATTGAATAAGACGTTCACTATACGCGAATGATATTGCCATCGAGTCTCAGATACCCCAGAATGCCAGCTCTTGTTTTCCTAGAAGAACTATAGTGTCTATGAAACGCTTCATTAAATCGCGATTGCGATCAACTTGTCTATTATGAGCCTCGTAAGAATTCCCTATGCGATATTCGCCAAATTCATGCAAATGCAAGCAGCTGCGTATATGCTTTTCTGTTTGAATATGTTTTTTGGAAGAATTAATAAAATTGTTTATATCAAAGAAACCTGTGTGACTCCAAACACTAGGAGAATTAGAAAAAAGAAGACAAGGAAAACAAACATTCTATTTAATTTGCAACTGCCAGTCAGCCATGGATTCTTTTTGTAAAAAGACTCATGAAAATGTTTCTGATACCCATCCTTTCGCGTTAATCAATTTTCATTGATGGTGTCGAGCGACCTAGTTCTATAACTTTTTTTTTTACAAAAAAGAAAGCTTACTGAATTCGTGGGTTTCTTTTAGAAGAAAATCAGTTAAACAACACTCAAAATTAACTAGAGACATCTTGTCTATGAATAATAAGAATGTTCAATGGGGCACCTCTTGAGTAGATTTATAATTACTTACTTGGTATATAGCTAATAACTATTCACTTAGCTCACTCACTATTTTATAATAATTTAATAATTTAAAACACAAACTTACCTCCCAATATGTAATTGCTAAATTTTTAAACTTTTCTAATAATTAGCAGTCACAAAAATCACAAAAAAGAAATTATACCCAACAAGTTTAAGAAAAACCTCAAACGCCTTTCGAACCACTACATCACCCAATAACCCGATTTTCATCGGCTTACTTTGTTGCCTACAATAAAAAAAAATACTCCTTCGAACTAAAACCTTTTTCCTCCTCCAATGATCATCCACAAAAGCCGAGAAATCGCGGGTTATTTTCCTCATAAGCGAATGTATGTTAGACAAAGAAATCGCAAATAAACTTCTACTATATGCCAGAAAGGAATAGAGTTGAAAGTTCGTACTGTGAAGAAATGAATGCATAAATCGGAAAATGAACGGCTTCCCAAAAAAAATTCATTGCACGCTCTCTCGCTAGAGGAGTTCATACTTGTCTCCCCTATGTGTGCGAGTTTGTGTATGAGTAAAAATGAATAAACAACCGAAGTGGTCGCAGCATTTCATCTTCGAGCGTGTATAAAGTTATGAAAAATGGTTTGATGAATAAATATTCGAATGTGATGGTTGGCAAGTGGCAAAATAAAAATGTTTGATATTTGAAAAGGGAATCCGGAAGGAATCGGCTTGTATGGACGCCACGCCACTGATATGTACATATGTTATTTTTTTTTTTTATATTTTTTTTTTGTAAATGCTTAAAGAAATAGCCTTAAATCAGAATTTTTATATGTATATCTATATATATATATACATAAATGCATATACGAAGTACGGATATGTATATGGAAACTGACTTCTTTGAATTGAAAAATTTCATTGAAAAAAGTGTAGGGAGGGTAACTAAATACGTGTGTATACAACTTAGTAAAATATAAATACATACATTTATAAATTGTATTGTATTACATGTGCATTTCACATGATTGACCTGAATTTCAATTATATCTATTAAAATTTTTCTTTCTTCACACTGAGTTCTTGCTACTGAATCGAACAATTTTCTTTAGAACTAAGTACAGTTGTGGAGCTTAGCTAGTGAGTTTGTGTATATAATACCGTAAAATACTGTTTTATTTTAGGAATCTAAATGTATGTAATGTGTATCATTTATTATGACATCTTACATTAGAAAGAATTTTTAATTTTCCAATATTTAGTCTAATTTTCAATAAAGTCTGTCAAGTTGTTTGGTTGAAAGAAATATTCAAATGCGATATAAAATACATTTTAAATTAATTTTCTAAAATTTTGTGTCAGATTGAAAAACAATCTAAAAAAAATTACAAAAGATAGTTTTTCTTGGCAACTGAAAAAAAAAGGAGAAAAATCCTACATTCATGAAAAAAGTGAAAATAATATACATTGGTCATCATAATTATCTTACTTTACTTCGAATTTATGATTATGATGGAGAAAATATAATTGTTTTAATATGAATTGAAAAAAGTGAAACAAGCGTTTCATTACCCAAGAAGTTATTATATAATTTAGAGTAAGAATTTCAACATAATTATTTAGTTTTTGATTTGTATAAATTATATACTTCATAATAAATATCATCTTGAACATTAAACTATTCTATTTGTTTAAATAGAAGCATTTGTATACGTGAGTAGTGAAAGAAATTCATCAAACAATGACTTTAATAGGTTAATTAATAAATTTGAAAGAAAGTATTTCAAAAACGATCTATTATACTATATTAACCTAAATGATATAATATTTCAAGGTATTGTATATATTATGAATTTTTTATATATATATATATATATATATTATGAATTTTTTGCATACCTTCCTACTTTTTGATACTCATGTAATTATGTCGTTATGGTGTTCTCTGGTTTTCAACTTCGTCGCAGAAAAAAAACCGAAGAAGGCTGCCGCCAGTGGTTCCAAGACACCAAAATTAACTCCATCTCAACCCCTTACCCAACAAATGGTGCATGCTGCTATAAAAACTTTGAAGGAAAGCGGTGGTTCTTCCCTTTTAGCAATAAAAAAATATATCGCGGCTACTTATAAAGCTGATGCGCAAAAACTGGCACCGTTCATCAAGAAATATTTAAAAAGTGCTGTGGTTAGTGGTAAATTAGTGCAAACAAAAGGAAAAGGTGCTGCTGGTTCATTTAAATTATCAGCATCAGCTAGCAAGGAACCAGAAGTGAAATCTGCTGAAAAGAAAAAATCTGCTAAGCCAAAAACTGCTGCCATTGGTGAGAAAAAAGTAAAAAAATCTACTGGTGAAAAGATAGTGAAGAAAGCGGCTGCTGCTATCAAGAAAAGTGTTGTTGGTTCCCAACAAAACATTCAACAATCAACGCACAACACATTTTTAATTATTAATTAATTGCTTATGAAACTCACTTCCACATTTGACATCGATGCTACGTGTTTTGGCACATTGAACTAATTGTCGAGATATGATAACAAAATAGGTGGCAATTGCAACCTCCATATAATCGACAACTAGTCACAATGGACAACGCAACCACAATTATTAAATTTAAAACACAGAATTTATTTCACTTAAAACCACAAAGTAAATAAACTACACGACCGTATACCACGCTCTTAACTCGAAAACTAAGATGTCATATCTGGAAGGCTAGTCTGGTTACATGCATGTTATCTCTTTCCATCTAATCGCTTGACTCGTAAGAAATAAGTATATATTCAAAACCAGGCTTTTGACAATCTTTAATGATGGCCGAATTGAAGAAAGGGATAACATGCATTGATGGCTCCAAAAAATTAATAGTGGCATCTCTCTCTAACTACGTTTCATTAAATGTGGGGCATTAATAATATTCATGTCAATGTAGTAAACTAAATATTAACACAGTCAAACCAGTGGTAAAACATGTTAAAGAAAAGATTCACACAATCAAACCAAATGTAAAATAGTAAAATTATGTACAAGGGTTCATCAACCCCACCTGTTATGTAAAGTTTAACAGCTGTTTGAACCGAGGCTAACTGGTAACATTAGAGAATGGCTTTCGGCACTCATCTACAGTCCAGCAAAAAGAAAGTACGCACAATAAATTTATAACGCCTTAAGGAAAAAAATTGATACGAGTTTCATTTCCTTTGTACCTTTTGTGAAGTACATATATTTTATTGTCCGTCTAAGTTCAACTTAACTTAGCGGACATCAATTTCATTCTAAGGCAACTCTACTTGGAACAGTGTTGATAAGAAAAAGGTGGAAAAATCAAAGGTGAAGAGTATTAAAAACACGAGTACAGTGAAGGCAAAAAGAACTAAACCAAAAGCTGCTGCTCCTAAAGCTAAAACAACAACTGCATCTACTGTTAAACGAAAAAAAAAGCGGCTGCAGCCAAGAAGGCAAAAAAATAATTTCATTTCAATAAGAAATTAAAAAAAGAAAATCCAAAGTCCTTTTCAGGGCTACAATTAGTTCGTTAATGAGATATTCATTTTTTCATTTTTTATTTAGAAACCATGAATCATATGTGTATAAATGCATCTACATAGGAAGAACATACAAAATAGAAGAAATTCATATTATTTTGTATTCTTTCAAAATTACTTTAATGTGAAAATTTACAATTCCTTTTTTAAAATGCAAAAAAAAAAACAAATTGTATTTTTTCGACAGAAGAGAACAGATGGAACAAATTTCAATTTCATGAAAATCCATAATTTCTTATTAAAAGTTTTAAATGGAAACCATTTTGCTTGGAAAGTTTTTTTTATTTTCGTGAAAATCAGTTCAAATGAAATCAAATTAAAATAAAAATCACATAAAAAGAAGAGAGATAGAAGAAATTTCTATTTCGTTGTGTTCTTTCAAAATGAGTTTCACCAAAAATTCAAATTCCTTTTTAGAATGCAAATGTTATTTTTCAAAAAAAAAAAAAAAAAATAAAAACAAAATGGAACAAATTTCAATTTCTTTTTTGTTTAATAATTTTCATCAAAAAATTGAAGCTTTAAATGTAAGTCTAAGCAAAATGAGGTTAGACAGTTGTTTTTTTAATTTTTTTTTATGAATACACTGAAATTCAACAAAATTAAAAAAATTTATTTCATTTTCATACAATTCATCAGAAATTGTTATCGTTATAAAATCTCTTAATGATTACTTTGTGGCCCTGAAAAGGTCCATTTGTGACGAAATTGGAAAAATGCTTATCGAAAATTTATTTTGAGCTAGTGTATTTGGTAACTGCTTTAGTTCCTTCACTAACAGCATGCTTAGCAAGTTCACCAGGCAATAACAAACGGACGGCAGTTTGGATTTCCCGACTTGTAATTGTTGATCGCTTGTTGTAGTGAGCCAAACGAGATGCTTCGGCGGCGATCCTTTCGAAGATATCATTAACGAAACTGTTCATGATACTCATTGCTCTTGATGAAATTCCAGTATCAGAATGAACTTGCTTCAACACTTTGAAAATAAAGATGGCGTAACTTTCCTTCCTCTTGCGCTTCTTCTTTTTATCATTTTTGGTGATATTTTTTTGTGCCTTTCCTGCTTTCTTGGCAGCTTTTCCATTGGTTTTTGGTGGCATTTTTAATTTTCACTTTTTCACAACATTTCACTGTTTGACGTTTGAACGAGAACTGTAAAAATTATTGATTATTTGTACATAAACTCGACAATATTTTCTCATGCACACAAACACATTCACAAAAAGTAAATTCGTTATCTTTTTTATATAAATATAAGCACCACATTGGTTCTAAATCATTCACTACCACAGAAGAAATGATGCAGATAATTCAAAGCAGCAATGCCAAGAAATCTGCTGGAACTGACCAAATCTCCAACATTTTATTAAAAAAGTTGCCAAATGTGGCTATTTTACTGCTGACGATCATATTCAACAACTGCGTCAACAACAGCTATTTTCCAACTTCATGGAAAGTGGCCAAGGTTGTTCCAGTACCAACAAAGTCGAACCGTTCGAATGTTGATGGATATCGACCAATCGCTTTGCTATGCTGTGTTAGCAAAATACTAGAATCAGTGATGTTGAGGAAGTTTAATCACTTTTGCTCAGAGCGAGGAATAATTCCCAATAACCAATATGGTTTTCGAGGAAAGCACTCAACCATTCACCCTCTGCTAAAGCTACACAGCGATGTCACCCATGACCTGAACAAAAAAGAGACTACCGTAGACTGCCTGCTAGACATAGAGAAAGCCTTTGACAGCATTTGGACCAAAGGACTGATTTTCAAGCTAATTCATTTTGGTTTCCCCAATTATCTGGTAAGATTAATTTTCAATTTTTTAACCCACAGAATTTTTTATGTACAGGTACATGAAGCAAAGTCTTCAATAAAACGAATCAACGCTGGAGTGCCCAAGGGATCAAGGCTTGGACCAATACTGTTCAACGTCTTCACTTCAGACCAACCACTGAATGCAGCAAGGACCAGAACAATGCTGTATGAGGATGACTCCATCACTTACGCTGTTTCTCTTTCCCCGAAAATAGCATCTAAGAGAGTTGAAACCCACGTCAAAAAACTTTGGGAGTATTACCTCAAATGGGGAATCAAAATCAACAGCAGCAAGACGGAACTAATCTGCTTCAGAAATCCAGTGACAGCTACGAGGGGACGCCGAGCGTTCGTAACTCACTGCCACAACATACGGATTTCTCTTTCAGATAACACCGAGGTGCGAACCAAGCAAACCACCAAATATCTTGGAATCCATTTCAGCGAGAGGTTTAAGTTTTATCCTCAGTCCACCCATTACTCAGAAAGAGAAATGGGCTCAGGAAGAAGACTAAACTGCTCGTATACAAGTAGCTGATAAGACCAGTTATCACATATGGCTGCCCCATATGGTTCACCATATCGCCATTTAAAAAAAAAACCTTAGCAAACTAGCCAGTAGATATATGTTGGGCCCCTATTATTGAACCAACATTAAATAAATGTTTTAAGCCAATCTGTAAATAGAACGACTAAATAATAAAAATTCCTTATTCTGAATCTGAATCTGTTCTAAATCAGTATTCAGTGAAAAGTATTTCGAAGCGGAGATCCCTATGCTATCTTTAAAATAACGTAAAATAAAAGTGAAAACAAAAAAAAATAATATACAATAAAATGTCTGGTGGTGGTAAAGGTGGAAAAGTGAAGGGAAAGACAAAGTCGCGTTCTAACCGTGCCGGATTACAATTTCCCGTTGGTCGTATTCATCGTTCACCCCGTAAAGGAAATTATGCTGAACGGGTTGGTGCTGGTGCTCCTGTGTATTTAGCAGCTGTTATGGAATATTTGGCGGCTGAAGTTTTGGAATTGGCGGGAAATGCTGCTCGTGATAACAAAAATACAGTAATCATCCCCCGCCATTTGCAATTGGCCATCCGTAATGACGAAGAATTGAACAAATTGCTGGTGTAACAATCGCGCAAGGTGGAGTTCTTCCAAATATTCAAGCTGTTCTGTTGCCGAAGAAAACTGAAAAGAGTACATAAACAGATACTTAAAGACAAATATAAAACAAACCGTCCGTTTTTGTTTGATATCGGAAAGTAGAAGAATTTTTTTTTTTAGGAGTTCTCAAATTAGATGCGTTTGCGTGTTTATTTATTTCACAATATAGGAAAGTAAATTGTTCCTTTTCTAAGAATTTTGATATTCTTAAGTTATATATACTGTAATATGGGAGCTACGGCTCGAGTAGATAAAACGATATTCCGTGAAATTTACTTCTTTATTTGCTAGTCTATAGAACAATTCAAGTTCACACTATACTATTCTTCGCAAATTCTTTTCTTACAAGGTCTCTTTCCTCTCAAATCACTTTATCTCTTTTCAATTACTTAATTCACAAATCCAAACTAATTACTTCTTCTTGTTAACTCTCAACTTTCATTTCATCACAAAATTACAACTTCGCCCATTATCACTTTTAAAATCTCTTCGCCACGGTTCTAAACCAACTGCCTGCTCTCGATCGCCACCTGTCCTTATATAGCAGAAGTTTCTGATAGCCAGAAACTTCTAGCAAATTCTTCGACCACTGGAACAAGAAAAATTCTGATGTAATAATTCCAAGATGACAATCATTTCTTGCAGTTATAATTCTCTCTTATCCGTGATATTATCCGCCTCTTTCGTAGACATGAACTGTGGAGTCTAACCGCAGACACGAACCTCGAATGAAAGGACACTTCGGACCAAAATTCTGCCAGTATGAAAAGACACTTCGGAATTTGTTGCATTATACTTTTAGGGAGCGTAGTTATTATTTTGTTACAATACATATAAACACATGCAAAAACAAGAATTCAAAAGCATAATGCATGTGTTTCTGTAAAGCGACGCTATAAAATTTGCCGCCATTTTAAAATTTTCAATGACGCCACGAGAAGAAAGCAAAGATATTAAATTAGGTACAATTGTCATATTTACATTTTTGATGTAGAATTATATAAAATTATTAAATTTCACTCATACCACACGTGTAGTATACATACTCTAACATAATAATAACTACGCTCCTCCAGCCCATTCCAAATTGTCTTTTCATTCGGGGTTCGTGTCTGCGGTTAGTCTCCACAGTTCATGTACACTATAAGAGATGGATGATATCTAAGACGACGTATAGGGGAGAATATAACCGCAAGAGAATTATAACTGCACGAAATGATTGTCATCTTGAAATTATTACATCAAAATTTTTAGGTATTTTTCCAGTGGTCGAAGAATTTGCTAGAAGTTTCTGGCTATGAGAAACTTCTGCTATATAAGGACAGATGGCGATCGAGAGCAGGCAGTTGGTTTAGAACCGTGGCGAAGAGATTGGAAAAGTGATAACCGCCGAAGTTGTAATTTTGTGATAAATTGAAAGTTGAGAGAGAACAAGAAGAAGTAATTAGTTTGAATTTGTGAATTAAGTAATTGAAAGGAGATAAAGTGATTTGAGAGGAAAGAGACCTTGTAAGAAAAGAATTTGCGAAGAATAGTATAGTGTGAACTTGAATTGTTATATAGATTAGAAAAAAAAAATAAATTTCCCAGGATAACGTTTTATCTACTCGAGCCGTAGCTCGCATATTACATTGGTGTCAGAAGTGGGATAAAACTTATTCTGTGAATAACTATTTCCGTGGTGTGAAATTGCACAAGAGAAGAAAAAAAAAAAAAAACGATTCCTCTGTTGAGCTAATTAGTTGCGCACAATGGGTCGCAAATTGGGAAAACTAACTATAATTCAACTAAAGGCAGAACTCAGTAAGCGGCGTCTCGACACAACTGGGGGAAAAGATGCCCTACTGATTCGTCTGGAAGAAGTAGTAACGCAGGAAGACGAAAATCCGCATGACGTAGAGTTTGACGTGGAAGAGGAACCAGCAAGTACAGTAGCCGACACGGGTATAACAAGTCTGCTCCTGCAACTTAAGTTAGTCATGGACGAACAAAAGAAAGCAATAGAAGACCAAAAGAAGTCTCTGGACCTTAAGCTCGATGACCAAAAGAATTCTATAGAACTTAAGCTTTACGAAAAAAAAAGAAATGGACGAACTAAAGAAAGCAATGGACGAACAAAAGAAAGCAATGGACGAACAAAAGAATTCTCTAGAACTTAAGCTGGACGAACAAAAGAATTCTCTAGATGCTCTGGAAAGCAAACTTGATGAGCAAAACAAGAACTTGGAATTCAAATTCGAAGCGATCGAAGAGAAAATCGAGAAGTTCGAGACGCAACTCGAAAAAGTCGAAACTAGACTCTCTGGTTCAGGCTATCGAGATGCGGTTTGGGGATGAACACATGCAGCAGGTGTACAGGGTTCAGCTGCGTAGTCGAGTCCAGAAAAGGGGGGAAACGCTCCAACAGATGCAAGCGGATATAGAGCGACTAGCCCATCTTTCATACCCTAAAGCCGGTGAGGAGCTTATCAACGAAATGGCGGTGGAAGCTTTTATTCAGGCCATAGAGGACAGACAACTGCAAATGGCTGAAAAGCGAACACTCCCCGAGGCATTGGCATTCGCTTTGTCAATGAAGGCTGCGGACCAAGCATACCAGGGAATACACCGTGTCAGTGAAATGTCCGTCGTGGAATGCTCATGCCAGAGAACAGCCGTCATGGATGAAGACAAAGCTCGTGGAAGTCAAATCCATTGCTGGAATTGCAACCAAACCGGACACCTACAACGGCAGTGCAGAAGTGCACTTAGACGAGGAAATAGTCCACATTGCGGAAGTAGGAGAAGCAGAGAGGAAGCATCCTGTCGGTCAGACTTCCCAAAACCCGCAGTCGGGAAATGCGTAAGAACCAACTTCGCGGGGCAGAAGTTGGTTACTGGAATCGAGGCCCCCAGGACCACCATTCAAGTTTCGCAAACCAAACGGGGTAACAAGAGCCTGACAGTGGACGCACTAATCAACAAGAAGAAGTGCGTAGCCACCATCGACACAGGCGCCACTGCCTCCATTGTAAGAAGAGATATTGTCAGAAGCGCCTGGCTGCACAACACCAACAGCTACTGCCTGAAGACTGCAACAGGGGAAATGGCGAAAGTGTTTGGAGAAGTTCGTCTTACGATTACTCTGGCGGGACTGACGTTCTCCTATGCGTTTCTGGTGGCAGATATATGTGACGAGTGCATCATCGGAATCGACTTCATGAAAGCAAATGAAGTAAACTTGGACATCGGGATGCAAGTACTGAGGTATCGAAATGTGGAGATTCCGATGGTGTACGGAAACGAGAATGCCGTAACTTTCAGGACAGTCATCAGCAAAGACGAAGTTTTGCCGCCGTCTTCAGAGACAATCATTTGGACGAAGCTGGCGAGGGGAGGTGACTGGAAAATGCACGCCGATTACCGCCGTCGCAACAATATCTGAACGTGATGCTCCAAAACCTCTCCCATCACCTTGGACAGCGGAAACGAGAGAGACGATTCTCCAGTCCAGTGAGCTGAATCAGGAGCAGCGAACTATGGCAGAGAATCTTATCAATGGGTACGCAGATGTATTTGCCTCACAGGACGGAGAATGCGGCCGAACACACCTGGTACAACATCGAATAGACACTGGTGATACTAGACCAATTCGTCAGCCTGCTAGGCGCCTTCCATTGGCAAAGCAGACAGAAGTTGCAGAGATGGTGTCGGCAATGGAGAAAGAAGGTCTGATTGAAAGTTCCAAAAGTCCGTGGGCATCACCGGTTGTACTGGTTAAGAAGAAAGATGGCAGCACGCGGTTTTGCGTGGACTATCGGCAGCTCAATTACGTCACCAAGAAAGATAGCTACCCTCTGCCACGAATTGACGACACGCTAGACACACTATCAGGAGCCCGATGGTTTTCCACTCTCGACTTGAAGAGTGGCTACTAGCAGGTACAGATCCATCCAGAAGACCGGGAGAAAACCGCCTTCACCGCAGGAAATGGGCTATGGCAATTCATGGTAATGCCATTCGGGCTGTGCAATGCTCCGGCGACTTTCGAGCGATTGATGGAATGTGTCCTGCAAAGGTTAACATGGAAAACCTGTTTGGTATACTTGGATGATGTCATCGTCGTAGGAAAAACGTTTGCGCAACACCGAGACAATCTAAGGGATGTGTTTCAAAGGCTTCGAAGTGCCCACCTGAAGCTCAACCCCAAGAAGTGAGCCCTGTTTAGAGCGAAAGTCAAGTACTTGGGGCACATAATTTCAGCGAAAGGAGTGAGAACCGATCCAGAGAAGGTCGAAGCGGTGAAAAACTGGCCAGTCCTCAAGGATAAACACCAACTAAGGAGCTTCCTGGGCCTAGCCACCTACTACAGACGGTTCGTGAAGGATTTTGCCGGGATCGCAAAGAGCCTGCACCAGTTGACGGAAAAGGGAAAACAATTCAAATGGTCAATTGAGTGCGAGAAGAGCTTCAAGGCACTTAAACAACGGCTATGCGATGCCCCGATACTAGCTTACCCCACTCCCGGGGAAACGTTCATTGTGGATACAGATGCTAGTAATGTCGGGGTAGGAGCCGTACTCTCCCAGGTGCATGATGGCCAAGAGAAGGTGGTTGCGTACTTCAGCAAGGTGCTCTCTAAGCCAGAAAGTAACTACTGCGTGACAAGGCGGGAACTCCTAGCTTTGATCTTGGCTACGAAGCATTTTCACAAATACCTCTACGGGAGGAAGTTTGTTCGCACAGACCATGCAGCCTTAAAATGGCTATTACAGTTCAAGAGTCCTGAGGGTCAGGTCGCAAGATGGATCGAAAGGCTGCAAATCTACGACTACGAAATACAGCATCGTAAAGGAAAACTCCACTCTAATGCGGATGCACTATCCCGGAGACCATGCAGAACGGATTGTAAACATTGTGCGCGTCAGGACGAACGGGAGCTGGTTCCCATCCAAAGAATGAGAGCCGAACCTATCGCCGGCTGGAGCGTAGATGAGATCCGGAACGCTCAGAAGGAAGACCCGGATATCGAGCCGGTTCTGGCCTGGAAGGAGAACATGGAGAAACTGGATCATCAGGACATCTCTCACAGAAGCCCGACCTTAAAGGCATATTTTGCGCAGTGGGACTCCCTCCATGTCCAAGAAGGTGTTCTGAGAAGAAAATGGGAATCCTCCGATGGAAAGTCGTTTGTAATGCAGCTTGTCGTACCGCGGACGAGGGTCAAGGAGGTGTTACAGGAAATGCATGGCGTGGCATCCGGAGGCCACTTGGGAGTGAATAAGACGCTAGAAAAGGTACGAGAATGTTTTTATTGGTTCTCATGAACGTGTTTGACTAATAATTTGGTGAATATGTTGTTGCGTGGTATTATGTACGGATGCTTCTCCTTTTCTGATAGACTTACGTTGTCAAGTCTGTCCCCGACCACAAGAATATTCTCGTTGTCTAAGCGTGCGGTTAGGGCAAGGAGTCTGCTTTTCTTGTGAAGATTATGTCCATTCTGTAGGCACCTGATTTCTTCTAAAAATTCGGTTTGTTGAATTATACGGATGATAGATTTTAGAGCACCTTCAAGTTCATAGGTGGTCAAGTCTCCAGTTTGTTTGTTTACAGTTCATTGCAAACCGTTTACAATAGGAAATCGTTCTAATTAGTCTTGCATACGAGGAAAATCGTTCAACGATGTTGTCTTTCTTTACTGTTGAAATTAAAGAGACTGTCGCGTCCATGGAATCAGCTTCGGAAGGTTGATGTTTCTCGGATTCTGTCGGCCAATATTCAATGGCCTTTTCAAGCCACAAAGGTCCACTCCACCATAGAGAATGATGTTTTAGTTTAGTTGGTGTTACGCCTCTTGATGCACAGTCTGCAGGATTCTCTGTCGATCTTATATGTCTCCACGAACTTGGGTGAATATTTGTATGTATCTGAGCAATCCTGTTAGAAACAAATACTTTTTCATTTAACGAACTCTTCTTTATCCAAGCTAACACGATTGTTGAATCCGTCCAGGCATAGACATTTTTTTCTGGAGTCTCAACTACTCGCTTCACTTCAGCTATTAATTTCGACAACAAGTGGGCTCCGCATAATTCCAACTTTGGAATTGTGAGTTTGTGTTTAATGGGTGCTACTTTAGTTTTACAGTAAGCAAAGTGATCTTGTGTGTTCCATTCTGATGTGTAGTTCTGGAGTATATTACTGCTGCATATGCTGCATCAGAAGCATCACAAAACCCGTGTAGTTCAATTTTTTGTGACTTAAGTTCGCCAGTCCATCTTGGAATTTTAATAGTTTCAGCAATTGGGAGTTCACATTTAAATTGATTCCAGCATTGTTGTAATTCAGCTGTTAGTGGTTCGTCCCAACCGAGTTCCGCTTTCCAGATTTGCTGCATGAGTATCTTTGCGGTGATGGTGATTGGAGCCAACTATCCTAATGGGTTTCGATGAGGTTCCCAACTTTGCTGTTGCCTTATCGATATTTACTTTAAATTGAAATGTATCAGCCGTTGGATTCCAATGAATCCCTAGAGTTTTGATGACTTCTTCCTTATCCAAGTTGATGCTACCTTGACCGTTTACATCTTGAATTATCGGTAAGAGTTCTTTGTGATTTTCTGCCCATTTTCTTAGGTGGAATTCGCCACTGGCCAATAATTGAATCAACTCACGTTGCATCTTCTTGCACTCATTTAACGTGCCTCCCCCACTCATTAGGTCGTCTACATAGAAATCGTTCCTCACTAGTTTAGACGCGGTTGGATAATTCTGCTGCTCATCTATTGCCAACTGGTGTAGAGTTTTTACAGCTAGATATGGTGCTGAAGCTGTACCATAAGTAACTGTGGTCAGCTTGTAATCCTTTATTGGTTCCTTTATCGAACTCCTCCACACTATACGCCGATAATCTTGATGATGGGTGCTTAATTTTACTTGGCGATACATCTTTTCGATGTCCGCTGTAAAAACATAGCGGTGTCTTCGCCAGCGCATGATTATTGTCGTTAAGTTTTCTTGTAATCTTGGACCAACGTGCATCAGTTGGTTGAGACTGACACCGGTTGACGATTTTGATGATGCGTCGAACACTACACGTAACTTTGTAGTAATGCTGTCTGGTTTTAGAACTGTATGATGTGGCATATAATAAATGTTTTTGTCTTGGGGTTTTGTTTTTGTAATCTCGACCATATGACCCAATTCCATGAATTCGTTTATGAATTTCATATATTCCAATCTCAACTGCGGGTCAGTGGCAAATCTTTTTTCTAATTGGAGTAACCTAGCCACAGCTCTATCTCTTGATGCGCCCAGACTGTATTTTTGCATTAATTCCTGATTGAAAGGGATGCTTACAGTATATCTACCGTCGGGTTCTTGATGGTGGGTTTTTTGGTAAATCCGTTCGCAATACAGCTCCAATTGTGTCAGATGACTCTCTTCAGGTATTTCTTCGAGTTCCCAGAATCGCTTAACTTGGTTTTCTATTGTTATTTGAGCGACCATCCCTACGACTTTCACATTTTCGCCTTTTGATGATGTACGGCCTGTGATGAACCATCCTAAATGCGACCTTTGAGCCACCGGGGAACCTTTCGAACCCTTCTTAATGCCATTGAGAATGATGTCTCCATACACATCGGCTCCTAATATCATATCGATAGGTCCAGGAATGGAAAATGTTGGATCGGCTAATTCAAGATTCCTAATCAACTCAAACTTGTTGATGTTGTTTCTATCGGGCATCAGTTTGGTAAGTTTTGGTAACACAAGTGCTGAGACTAATAGTTTGAAGTCTGATTTGAATCTTGGTTCGATTGAGACTTCCACCTTACTGCGGGCTATGCCAGCATCCGTTGCTCCTAACCCACTGATTTCTGCGTAGAACTTCTGTTTCGGCAAGCGTAGCGACTGGGCAGCTTCTTCTGTAATGAGTGTTGCTTGGGACCCTGGATCTATGAGTGCCCTCAATTCCCTGCGATGTCCATCAACGTTGGTACCAATAACGATGGCTATGGCGAGTAGCACACTTTGTCTTTGATGACCGTAATGACTTTGAACTGGCTGTGATTGAATTGGGGCAGAACAGCCCGAATCGTTCTGCCGTTTTCCAGGGTAATTTTCTTGGTGAAGCAGTGTATGATGCTTTTTATTACATTGCTTACATGTTCGCAGACTTGAGCACGTGATCTTCTTGTCATGTCTCAGACAGTTCATGCATATCTTGGCTTGTTTGACTTGTTCACATCTTTCCCTTGGAGTCCAATTTATAAATTTGCTGCAAGAGTAGATGTTGTGATCGCTCTTGCAAAATATGCAACTGGACTTCGCTGCTATCTGGTAATTTCTCACAGAGTTCTTATTCTCGTCCTTATGCGATCGTTGCCGAGATGATCCCAATACCTCTAATGCTTGGTATCTTCTTGCGAGAACTCAAAGAGTTCTTCTTGCGTTGGTACCTTATTTGGGCTCTTTATGCCTTGCTCAAACAGGTTTCTGCTCTCTGGATCCAATGCTTTTACAACAAGGTGAACTATGATTGGTCCCCAAGAAGAAGTCTCAAATCATATGTTTTTGAGAGCCGCAAAAAACTGCTTTTAAATGACTTGCTGTAGATTGGCCGTTTGAACATCCTGTCCAGGTGCAGTGACACGATTTTCCGTTCGTTGTCGTAACGTTTCTTAAGAGTTTCCCATGCACTCTGGTAGTTTTCACTAGATATTGTGAAATGTTGGATGAGCTTGAGTGGTTCACCTTCTAAATGTGTTTTCAAATACTCCATCTTTTCAGTGATACCAAGCGTTACCTTGTTTTGTACTATTGTTGTGAAAATATCACAAAAAGACTGCCACTCTAAATAGTTCCCTTTGAATATTGGGATTTTGAGTTGAGGAAGTCAAACCTCTAGATTAGATGACGAATCCTTAGCTAATGTAATTTCTGACTTTTGTGAAGCCATTTGAAATAGGCAGTTATTTATGTCTTCTTGAACCCCTTCATAACTGTGTTCCGTTAGATATGAAGTTTTGTAATCTTCATTTGTTGCATGGGTCAGAAATTCTTCATGCAATTCCGTTAAAACTTTCTATTGATCAAGTAGAATTTTTTGCTGATACTCATGAACTTCTTTAGAGTAGTTCTTGAATGTTTGTTCAAAGAAATCTATGCTCCTCATGAGTGCCGCAATTTTTATCTCTAACTTTCTTAGGCGGAATCGCTGACATTCGTTTCCAGATGGCGCGAGGTTCTGTTTATCTGATTCAACTAATACCAACTCTGATGGATCAATTTTCTCCAATTTAGCTCTCAACTGTTCGTAAACTGATTTCACTAATTGAAACGTATTGTTCTGAATATAGGGAGTATCGGGTTTTACGACATTAAGAATTTTTTCATGATTATTCTCAAATTCAGTACAAATTTCTTTAATTTTTTTAATTCGTTCTTCTTTATATCTTTGAGTTTTCCGTACAGCGCTGTCTTTTCCAAAGTTTGTTTGAACCTGTTCTAGCTCTTTCGCTAAGGTCTTCTGCCTGGCAACAATAATATAGACGTCGATATCCTCCATTGATGATTCCAAGTATCACTAGTACTGATAATGGTTCACTACCAGTGTTTTTAGCCCTGGCAACGCTTTTCACTAATATTGTATTTACCCTGGTCAGCTTTGAAATTGGTGTATTGTTATTTAATTTTATATTTTTAATAATCAGTGTTAAAGCCCTGATAACGCTTTTCGTTGGCTTCGAAGGACCAAATGTTACGATGAACAAAATGAATTTTATGAGATGTGAGCCTTACCTCTGGTGGGGGGTCTCACAATACCAAACACCTTGTTCTATGGATTTTCAACGAATCACTCATTGCTTTAATTCTAGACTATTTATATACTATTTTTACAAAGAAAATGAAAATGACAAACATAAAATTAGATAACTCTACTGTCTGGTCGCACAGGTGTTGGATGACCAGCACCCATACGGTGATATGACACCTTCGATGTGCACAGTAAACTGCTGATTAGGTGGAAATTATGTTGTTCACAACAAGGTCCATTGGGAAAAATTTAAGAGCACTGGGATTACTCAGTGCAGAAATTGCCAGAAGTTCGGACATGTGGCCAGCAATTGCGGAATGCCTTACTTCTGCGTAAAGTGCAAGGACACGCATCTCCCAGGTAATTGCCCACGAAATGTGGACAACAAAAAAGACGCCACTGTATTCTGCGCAAATTGCCAGAAAATAGGACATCCGGCCAACTATAAAGGGTGCCCGAAATATAAAGAAAAGATAGCCGAGAAAGCTAAGACAGCAATAAAAGAGAAGGAGCAGCATCAATTTGCTGCCAAGTCAGCCAAGAAAGCCGTTGTTTCGGGGTTGAGTTTTGCTGATGTTGCAGCTATGGGCATCACAAAAAAATAGCAGGCTCCCAAGAGTGTCCCTCAGGTAACAGCAGCCAAGCCTACCAATGTTGAGAAACCAAAGAACTCAGCAAACAAACAGAAGGCAGCCCCGTCTTCATTCAATATTTTTGACGACACTGAGAGGCTGTTTGGCACGGACCTGCTGACGCTTCTTCAGAAAGCAAAAAAGGTTGTTCCTAGCAACTATAGTAGCCTTGATGATAAGACAAAAACAAACATACTGGGAAGACTTATTTGCGAAATATGTTCCCAATAAATAACATATCATTAATTACCTAAAATATAAATTCTATTTATTCCACAGCCAGAAGAATTTCCTTGAACTTATTTATTAAGGAAACCAGATATTTTTTTTACAGGAAACCAATTTGACAGCAAGAAATTCATTCAAGCCCGATGGTTACAACATCTTCAGAGAAGACAAAACAACTGGAAGAAGATGAACTGCGATCCTTCTCCGAAAAGTATTTAAGGTTGAGCAGACAAGGATTTCCGGACTGCTATCCATGGAAGCGACAGCAATTGTCATCCAAGTGTCTGTAGATGCAACTCTCCTGCTGATATCAGTTTACAACAGTTGTCAAGCAACGAGGGAAAATATTCAGAAGGACCTCAATACCATCAACATCGAAGTAAACCTACACAACTACTGCGTGATTGGAGGAGACTTCAACGCAAGGCACCCACTCTGGCAAGACGATGTAACCTCACAGCAGGGAACCGCCATTGTGGATTGGCTGAATGGAAATAGCAATTGTCATTGCCTTGTGGCTATTTTTCAGTCAAGGAAATCTTTTCCCAGAACTGCGTCAACACTTGACTTCTTCTTGGTGTCGTCTAATTTAGTCAATAAACTGTCAGATTTTCAAAATTACTTGTGTCTAGCACATGACAGTGATTCAGATCATCTAGCTGTTGAATTGATAATTGAAATAATGACAGAGAGACCTGCACCTAAACTACACACCATGTTCAGTAAAGTAAACTGGGCCCGATTTCGATCGGATATAGAAGCCGAGCTCCCAACAACTTCGAGTGCGGCTAACCTCAGCAACACCGAGATAGACGGCATCATCAACGGATTCAATACAGTTGTCATTAACGCCATGTATAGGCAGAAATTCCCCTGTACCAACAGGAACAAATACGCAAACCCTCCAAGTTACATCCAGGCTATCTATGCCCACAGGCAGCGGCTGAGGAAGAGGCTCCAGAGGATCTTTCACAGGACATGCAACACCGTGAATGATGAATATCGTAGTGTGCACTCGCAACTGCAATGTACTAATACGATGTTCTTCCAGGCGGTGAAGAATTACAGGGATAACGAGTTCACCAGGCGCCTTGAAGATATCAAACCTGGTCCCGACACCTTCAAGAAAATTAACTCTCTGGTTGGTAGATCTAATACCTTACCTGAGAGCATCAATCACGGCCAGGTAACAGCAACAACTGACGAGAAAGCTGAGGCATTTGCCAACCACTTTGAGGGTAACTTCACCGCCCGACTTCCAGAGCACCTTCACGACTTCCTGGAGGAAGTAGGATCTGAAGTTCATGAAGCCACAAATTCCGGTAATCCAATAACAACATTCAGCGGGGATAACCGAGCTAATGATCCGTTAAGCAGTGAAACCTCCACTACCACAGAAGAAGTGAAACTGACCAAATCTCCAACTTTTTATTAAAAAAGTTGCCAAATGTGGCTATTTTACTGCTGACGATCATCTTCAACAACTGCATCAACAACAGCTATTTTCCAACTTCATGGAAAGTGGCCAAGGTTGTTCCAGTACCAAAAAAGTCGAACCGTTCGAATGTTGATGGATATCGACCAACCGCTTTGCTATGCTGTGTTAGCAAAATACTAGAATCAGTGATGTTGAGGAAGATTAATCACTTTTGCTCAGAGCGAGGAATAATTCAAAATAACTAATATGGTTTTCGAGGAAAGCACTCAATCATTCACCCTCTGCTCAAGCTACACAGCGATGTCACCCATGGCCTGAACAAAAAAGAGACTACCGTAGCCTGCCTGCTAGACATAGAGAAAGCCTTTGACAGCGTTTGGACCAAAGGACTGATTTTCAAGCTAATTCATTTTGGTTTCCCCAATTATCTGGTAAGATTAATTTTCAATTTTTTAACCCACAGAATGTTTTATGTACAGGTACATGAAGCAAAGTCTTCAATAAAACGAATCAACGCTGGAGTGCCCCAGGGATCAAGGCTTGGACCAATACTGTTCAACATCTTCACTGCAGACCAACAACTGAATGCAGCAAGGACCAGAACAATTCTGTATGCGGATGACTCCATCACTTATGATGTTTCTCTTTCCCCGGAAATAGCAGCTAGGAGATTTTTTTTTGGGCAGAAATTATTGAAAATTCATAATAAAATCTCTTAGAGAAAAATTTATCGCTCTTAAAAGAACCTTTGGGAACCCAAACTACCAGCCCAACTTACCAGCCCAACTCACCAACCTTCACATCTAGGGTAACTACACTGAAAAATGAAAATACTAAATTGGTTAAGTTCACTATATGAGAATCACGAAGTAGGCCCTTTTCCATGATTCTCATGCATTTGAGTACCCCGTCATTCAAATTCATGAGAACCTGAAAGCATAGCTTTCAAATTCTTACGAATTGTACTTAAGGAATATGTTCATAGTATTGATAGCGATTTCTTGTTATTTGGGGAGGGGTGATTTTATGTCAAGTAAATTTAGAGAGCGCAAAAAAGCAAAAATGTTTTTTTAGAACTACTATTTGGTTCTGTTATGAACTACTATTTGATGACTGACGCTTTAGAAATACCGATTGCCTTTGCGGTTCCTAATTAAAATCATTGTATTGAATTGTACTTAAAGTAAATTTAGAGAGCGAAAAAGAGGAAAATGTTCTTTTAGAACTATTATTTGGTTCTATTAAGAGGTATTTAAAACGTATTTTGATGACTGACACTTAGAAATACCGAATTTAATTATTTAAAATCATTATATTTTGATTGATTTTTGATTTTTTTTGGTAATATGTTTTCAGAAGCTATTATCTTCAAGCATGTGTTTTTAAAAATGAAAAGTGCATATACAAATCTGGTTACACGCCGCGTAGCGTCGCCCTGAGCACCTGCATGTGAGGCCGAAGGCCGTCCGGTGTATGAGTCGAAGAGATGTCCCATAGTGTGAAATCCTTTTATCCCCGAAACGGGCCACCCAAGTACTGTTAAGATACATTAGTCTGCAAGACATAACTCCAAATTAAAAGTGAAACTAATTTCGGCATAGTAGTGGGAAACCGAATTATGGAATAATGGCGTATAAAATAAAATGTTGGAGTATTTTCCTACGACGAAAATTCCTGGAGCCTCCAGTCTTAATCAAATACAACTTTGGACCTCCTCTAAATAAACTTGAAATGCTACAAATATCCCTTTAAGGAACAGTTCTATCGCTCTCAAAAGAACGTTTTTTAAATCAATCTGACACCAAAATGAGGAAGAACAAACTAAAGCAATGTGAGCTAAAAGTTACGAAAGAAATGCGTTCATAAATTACAAGTTAAACCAACTCTGGGTTCACAAGCAATTTCACTTCAGCACCAATTCTGGCAAAACCATTGCACTATTGCACTCCACAAGCAACTTACCTTCCGAACTAAATATCCTGCAACTGTACTATAAATAATAAATACGAAGATCATGAAATCAGATATATAAAAGCTTTATTTTTCTCATCGGCAAAATATATCGTTATTAATAGTTCAGTACAATTTATTGTTCATTCTGAAAAGGAAGTTTTTACAAATATTGAATTAAAGTTAAAAAGATACAATTTTGTACTTTCCGATGAAACTTGAAAAATTGATGGTAAATTAAGAAACTGCTGAGTTGATGGCGATGTTCTTCAGGAATTCCACTTGTACAATTTATTGTTCGTTCTGAAAAAGACATTTTTAAAAATATTGTATTAAAGTTAAATAAAACAAACTTGTACTTTCCGATGAAACTTAAAAAATTGATGGTAAATTAAGAAAGTGCTGAATTGATGGCGATGTTCTTCAGGAATTCCACTTGTACAATTTATTGTTCGTTCTGAAAAAAGACGTTTTTAAAAATATTTTATTAAAGTTAAAAAGATACAATTTTGTACTTTCCGACGAAACTTGAAAAATTGATGGTAAATTAAGAAACTGCTGAGTTGATGGCGATGTTCTTCAGGAATTCCACTTGTACAATTTATTGTTCGTTCTGAAAAAGACATTTTTAAAAATATTGTATTAAAGTTAAATAAAACAAACTTGTACTTTCCGATGAAACTTAAAAAATTGATGGTAAATTAAGAAAGTGCTGAGTTGATGGCGATGTTCTTCAGGAATTCCACTTGTACAATTTATTGTTCGTTCTGAAAAAAGACGTTTTTAAAAATATTTTATTAAAGTTAAAAAGATACAATTTTGTACTTTCCGACGAAACTTGAAAAATTGATGGTAAATTAAGAAACTGCTGAGTTGATGGCGATGTTCTTCAGGAATTCCACTTGTACAATTTATTGTTCGTTCTGAAAAAAACATTTTTAAAAATATTGTATTAAATTTAAAAAGATACAATTTTGTACTTTCCGGTGAAACATGAAAAATTGATGTTAAATTAGGAAAGTGCTGAGTTGATGGCGATATTTTTCAGGAATTCTACTTTCTCCATTGTTGCTATTCTGTCGACCACGGTTTGTATTTTCATTTGCTTGTTATAAAGCTTTGTCTTAGGTATGGTTTCACCGCTCTTCACCTTTTCAATTGTTGTTCTTGCCACAACAAGTTCCTTTGAGAAGTCTCCGATAAGTTTGTACACCCCAACGTGTTGTGCTCCAAACACATCTTTTAGTCTCCTGTGCCACGCTTCCACACTATTTTGTGTACAAGGGAATTCTTCATCAGTGGCCGTCGATGCCACAGACCAGAAATTAGGATGGTATTTTGGCGTATTACTAGGATTTCTACCGGTCATATAGTTTTCCTTCAGCCATTTTGCAATTTTCTTGGCATCCCTTTCAACCATACTGCAGTAGAGTGCGTCGAAATATTCGTGGATCTTCTCACTTGGAACGAATGCTAGGCTTTTAAGCATCCTTATTTGTAATGCAAACTCTCCCGAATTGCCGTACTTAGTGGTCAGCCTCTCTTTTTGTAGTTTGCGCCAGATAATTTGTCCGAAGTTTTGGTCATTATGGAAGGGACAACAAAAAAGGTGCCGTCCATAAGCCAACATTTTGCTTCGGCCAAGATCCTCAGGCTGCTGCGGGTTCCAAGCAGTATATTCTTTTCCACGCCGAAATTCGATTCGCACAACACAAATAATTCCCCCTCCAGAAACCGCAGGTTATTGGGGATGTTGATTTCTTCTAGAGTTGTCGGTTCTTTTATTTCGGCAGCACGAACACGTGAAATCTTCACCTTTTGAGCGTGTTTAGATGGCAACTGCACACGGCAATAGGCATCAGTCTCTACAATGGAATCTCTAATAATTTGCGACGGCAAAGAACTTGTTAAGGCTCGTTTGCAATGCATCGTTTGCAATGCAGACATGCGTGATCGTGAGCAGATGGCCCTTTCTTAATCATATGAATCTCCCCTGATAATATTGTCGTAACCCTGGATCTGCATACATGGCTCTTCCTCTTCACGCAGCACCAGTTGAACGTTTCCTTTGTTGCCTTCTCTAAATGGTATTGATATCCATTTACCTCAATTTTCCTGTTACCTTTATTGGTTTTTAAAAGATTCACTTCCATTTTTAAATTATGGTTTATATTGTAGTATAAAGTATTTATATCAAAAAACTTTGTTTAGAAAAACACTACACAACGCTTTAAGAAAAAATGAATATTAACTATATTTAAGTGCAAAAGAAGGCATATATATATATTGTAATATGCGAGCTACGGCTCGAGTAGATAAAACAATTATTCTGTGAAATTATTTCTTTATTTTCTACTCTATAGAACAATTCAAGTTCACACTATACTATTCTTCGCAAATTCTTTTCTTACAATGTCTCTTTCCTCTCAAATCACTTTATCTCCCTTCAATTACTTAATTCACAAATCCAAACTAATTACTTTCTCTTGTTCACTCTCAACTTTCAATTTATCACCAAATTACAACTTCGCCCATTATCACTTTTCTAATCTCTTCGCCACGGTTCTAAACCAACTGTCTTTTTTTTTGACCGCCATCTGTCCTTATATAGCAGAAGTTTCTGATAGCCAGAAACTTCTAGCAAATTCTTCGACCACTGGAATAAGAGAAATAATTCTTGCAGTTATAATTCCCTTTTATCCCTGATATTATTCGTCTCTTTCGTTGACATGAGCTGTGGAGACTTCGTCCCAGACACGAACCTCGAATGAAAGGACAGTACGAACCAAAATTCTGCCAGAATGAAGTCACTTCGGAATTTGTTGCGTCATATTTTTAGGGGGCGTAGTTATTATTATGCTACACTGCCCCCCTCTTAGACATGTTCGTCCCGAACAAGTGCATCCTCATTTCGGCCATTGTATCGACTCAGTCGGTCCACATGAACCACTTTCATTTTGGCCCTCGGTCCTCGCTGGATGCGGTAGACAACATCGTTGATGCGGGTTATTATTCTGTAGGGACCTTCCCAGTTCCGCTGTAATTTAGGTGATTTCCCCTTTTGGCGATGGGGATTATACAGCCACACCAGATCTCCTTCCTGGAATCCTGACGTTGTTGCCTTGGCATCATACCTGGTCTTCATGCGGTCGCTCGTCATCTTAATCTGGCTTCTGGTCCTTTGGTGTATGTCCCTAAGCCTTTCCCTAAGGTCCGCCACGTACTCTTCTTCATTTCTGGGCTCATTGGTAGGAGATCCAAATTTCACCTCACTGGGTAAACGAGCTATTCCACCAAATAAGATTTCGAACGGCGTATGTCGAGTAGTGCTATGCACGGCACTTCTATAGGCCATCAAAAACAAGGGAATCTGCCGGTCCCAATCCCGTTGGTAGTCACCTACGACCTTCGAGAGATGTTCGTCCAAAGTCCTATTGAAACGCTCCACCATACCGTCCGACTGTGGATGAAGCGGGGTTGTCCTTGTCTTTTTGATTCCGAGTAGTTGACACATCTCTTGGAAGATTCTTGACTCGAAGTTCCGCCCTTGGTCAGAATGCAATTCCAAGGGCACACCGAATCTGCTAACCCAATTGTAGACGATCTGCTCCGCCACGGTTCTGGCTTCCTGGTTAGGGATCGGAAACGCTTCCGGCCACTTACTGAAGTAGTCCATCACTACGAGTATATACCGATTACCATTGTCGGTTTCCGGAAAGGGCCCTGCGATGTCAATGGCGATTCGTTCGAAAGGTGCTCCCACGTTGTATTGGTGCATCTTACCTCGAGTTTTGATTCTCGGACCCTTGCTAGCTGCACACACGTCGCATTTTCTGCACCAGTCTTCGATATCTTCCTTCGCTTTTAACCAATAAAAACGTTCTCGTACCTTTTCTAACGTCTTATTCACTCCCAAGTGGCCTCCGGTCGCCCCGCCATGCATTTCCTGTAACACCTCCTTGACCCTCGTCCGTGGTACGACAAGCTGCATTACAAACGACTTTCCGTCGGAGGATTCCCATTTTCTTCTCAGAACACCTTCTTGGACATGGAGGGAGTCCCACTGCGCAAAATATGCCTTTAAGGTCGGGCTTCTGTGAGAGATGTCCTGATGATCCGGTTTCTCCATGTTCTCCTTCCAGGCCAGAATCGGCTCGATATCCGGGTCTTCCTTCTGAGCGTTCCGGATCTCATCTACGCTCCAGCCGGCGATAGGTTCGGCTCTCATTCTTTGGATGGAAACCAGCTCCCGTTCTTCCTGACGCGCACAATGTTTACAATCCGTTCTGCATGGTCTCCGGGACAGTGCATCCGCATTAGAGTGGAGTTTTCCTTTACGATGCTGTATTTCGTAGTCGTAGATTTGCAGCCTTTCGATCCATCTTGCGACCTGACCCTCAGGACTCTTGAACTGTAATAGCCATTTTAAGGCTGCATGGTCTGTGCGAAGAACGAACTTCCTCCCGTAGAGGTATTTGTGAAAATGCTTCGTAGCCAAGATCAAAGCTAGAAGTTCTCTCCTTGTCACGCAGTAGTTCCTTTCTGGCTTAGAGAGCACCTTGCTGAAGTACGCAACCACCTTCTCTTGGCCGTCATGCACCTGGGAGAGTACGGCTCCTACCCCAACATTACTAGCATCTGCATCCACAATGAACGTTTCCCCGGGAGTGGGGTAAGCCAGTATCGGGGCATCGCATAGCCGTTGTTTAAGTGCCTTGAAGCTCTTCTCGCACTCAATTGTCCATTTGAATTGTTTTCCCTTTTCCGTCAACTGGTGCAGGTTCTTTGCGATCCCGGCAAAATCCTTCACGAACCGTCTGTAGTAGGTGGCTAGGCCCAGGAAGCTCCTTAGTTGGTGTTTATCCTTGGGGACTGGCCAGTTTTTCACCGCTTCGACCTTCTCTGGATCGGTTCTCACTCCTTTCGCTGAAATTATGTGTCCCAGGTACTTGACTTCCGCTCTAAACAGGGCGCACTTCTTGGGGTTGAGCTTCAGGTGGGCACTTCGAAGCCTTTGAAACACATCCCTTAGATTGTCTCGGTGTTGCGCAAACGTTTTTCCTACGACGATGACATCATCCAAGTATACCAAACAGGTTTTCCATGTTAACCCTTGCAGGACACATTCCATCAATCGCTCGAAAGTCGCCGGAGCATTGCACAGCCCGAATGGCATTACCGTGAATTGCCATAGCCCATTTCCTGCGGTGAAGGCGGTTTTCTCCCGGTCTTCTGGATGGATCTGTACCTGCCAGTAGCCACTCTTCAAGTCGAGAGTGGAAAACCATCGGGCTCCTGATAGTGTGTCTAGCGTGTCGTCAATCCGTGGCAGAGGGTAGCTGTCTTTCTTGGTGACGTAATTGAGCTGCCGATAGTCCACGCAGAACCGCGTGCTGCCATCTTTCTTCTTAACCAGTACAACCGGTGATGCCCACGGACTTTTGGAACTTTCAATCAGACCTTCTTTCTCCATTGCCGACACCATCTCTGCAACTTCTGTCTGCTTTGCCAATGGAAGGCGCCTAGCAGGCTGACGAATTGGTCTAGTATCACCAGTGTCTATTCGATGTTGTACCAGGTGTGTTCGGCCGTATTCTCCGTCCTGTGAGGCAAATACATCAGCGTACTCATTGATAAGATTCTCTGCCATAGTTCGTTGCTCCTGATTCAGCTCACTGGACTGGAGAATCGTCTCTCTCGCTTCCGCTGTCCAAGGTGATGGGAGAAGTTTTGGAGCATCACGTTCAGATATTGTTGCGACGGCGGTAATGGGCGTGCATTTTCCAGTCACCTCCCCTCGCCTTAGTTTGACAGTGTGTGGTCTTGCGTTCAAAACCCTCACTGGAACCATGGTGTTCTTTGGTTCGACTAACGTCTTTCCCACGATGTAGTCTTGAGAATTCTTCTCTGGGTCTGGTTCTACTATGTAGAATCGGTGGCTCCCAAGATCACCTTCCAGCTTCGTCCAAATGATTGTCTCTGAAGACGGCGGCAAAACTTCGTCTTTGCTGATGACTGTCCTGAGAGTTACGGCATTCTCATTTCCGTACACCATCGGAATCTCCACATTTCGATACCTCAGTACTTGCATCCCGATGTCCAAGATTACTTCATTTGCTTTCATGAAGTCTACTCCGATGATGCACTCGTCGCATATATCTGCCACCAGAAACGCATGGGAGAACGTCAGTCCTGCCAGAGTAATCGTAAGACGAACTTCTCCAAATACCTTCGCCATTTCCCCTGTTGCAGTCTTCAGGCAGTAGCTGTTGGTGTTGTGCAGCCAGGAGCTTTTGACGATATCTCTTCTTACAATGGAGGCAGTGGCACCTGTGTCGATGGTGGCTACGCACTTCTTCTCGTTGATTAGTGCCTCCACTGTCAGGCTCTTGTTACCCCGTTTGGTTTGCGAAACTTGAATGGTGGTCCTGGGGGCCTCGATTCCAGTAACCAACTTCTGCCCCGCGAAGTTGGTCCTTACGCATTTCCCGACTGCTGGTTTTGGGAAGTCTGACTGACAGGATGGATGTTATCACCGCCAGATGCTTCCTCTCTGCTTCTCCTACTTCCGCAATGTGAACAATTTCCTCGTCTAGGTGCACTTCTGCACTGCCGTTGTAGGTGTCCGGTTTGGTTGCAATTCCAGCAACGGATTTGACTTCCGCGAGCTCTGTCTTCATCCATGATGGCTGTTCTCTGGCATGAGCATTTCACGACGGACATTTCCCTGACACGGTGTATTCCCTGGTATGCTTGGTCCGCAGCCTTCATTGACAAAGCGAATGCCAATGCCTCGGGGAGTGTTCGCTTTTCAGCCATCCTTACAGCCATTTGCAGTTGTCTGTCCTCTATGGCCTGAATAAAAGCTTCCACCGCCATTTCGTTGATAAGCTCCTCACCGGCTTTAGGGTATGAAAGATGGGCTAGTCGCTCTATATCCGCTTGCAACTGTTGGAGCGTTTCCCCCCTTTTTTGGACTCGACTACGCAGCTGAACCCTGTACACCTGCTGCATGTGTTCATCCCCAAACCGCATCTCGATAGCCTGAACCAGAGAGTCGTAGTTCTGCTGTTTATCTTCCGGGATGGTCTGCAAGAGCTCCGCAGCTGGACCCCTCAGTGCAAGCGTGAGTGCAATAGACTTCTCTTCATCGTCCCAGCTATTGGTCATTGCGGCCGCTTCGAATTGCCTCTTATAAATTGGCCATGATGTTTGACCATCGAAGATAGGAGGCTGCATCTCCTTTCTTCTCAGACCGTCAGTGGAATATTCCCGTGCTTTCTGTCTCTTCACGTTGCTGAGCTCCTTAGCAAGATTTTCGACTTGCTTTCCTACTATCTCGAATTGCGTATCCACTTTTTCAAACTGAGTCTCTATCTTCCCGAACTGAGTTTCATGTTTCTCAAAATTTTCATCGAATCTAATTTCGACTTTTTCGAGTTGCGTCTCGACCTTCTCGATTTTCTCTTCGATCACTTCGAATTTGGATTCCAAGTTCTTGTTTTGCTCATCAAGTTTACTTTCCAGAGCATCTAGAGAATTCTTTTGTTCGTCCATTGCTTTCTTTTGTTCGTCCAGCTTAAGTTCTAGAGAATTCCTTTGGTCGCCCATTGCTTTCTTTTGTTCGTCCATCGCTTTCTTTTGTTCATCCAGCTTAAGTTCTAGAGAATTCTTTTGTTCGTCCATTGCTTTCTTTTGTTCGTCCAGCTTAAGTTCTAGAGAATTCTTTTGGTCATCGAGCTTATGACTTTGATCTTCTATTGCTTTCTTTTGTTCGTCCATGACTAACTTAAGTTGCAGGAGCAGACTTGTTATACCCGGGTCGGCTACTGTACTTGCTGGTTCCTCTTCCACGTCAAACTCTATGTCATGCGGATTTTCACCTTCCTGCGTTACTGCTTCTTCCAGACGAATCAGTAGGGCATCTTTTCCCCCAGTTGTGTCGAGGTTCCGCTTACTGAGTTCTGCCTTTAGTTGAGTTATAGTTAGTTTTCCCAATTTGCGACCCATTTTGCGCAACTAATTAACTCAACACAGAAATGGTTTTTTTTTTTTTTTTTTTTTTTTTTTTTTGTGCAATTTCACACCACGGAAATAGTTATTCACAGAATAAGTTTTATCCCGCTTCTGACACCAATGTAATATGCGAGCTACGGCTCGAGTAGATAAAACAATTATTCTGTGAAATTATTTCTTTATTTTCTACTCTATAGAACAATTCAAGTTCACACTATACTATTCTTCGCAAATTCTTTTCTTACAATGTCTCTTTCCTCTCAAATCACTTTATCTCCCTTCAATTACTTAATTCACAAATCCAAACTAATTACTTTCTCTTGTTCACTCTCAACTTTCAATTTATCACCAAATTACAACTTCGCCCATTATCACTTTTCTAATCTCTTCGCCACGGTTCTAAACCAACTGTCTTTTTTTTTGACCGCCATCTGTCCTTATATAGCAGAAGTTTCTGATAGCCAGAAACTTCTAGCAAATTCTTCGACCACTGGAATAAGAGAAATAATTCTTGCAGTTATAATTCCCTTTTATCCCTGATATTATTCGTCTCTTTCGTTGACATGAGCTGTGGAGACTTCGTCCCAGACACGAACCTCGAATGAAAGGACAGTACGAACCAAAATTCTGCCAGAATGAAGTCACTTCGGAATTTGTTGCGTCATATTTTTAGGGGGCGTAGTTATTATTATGCTACAATATTATAAATATATGTTCTGTATATCCTGAATACCCGCAACAAGTGGTTGAGACAAGATTGGGTTTTTTGAAATAAAAAAAAATGTTGTGCTTTATTACAATGGTTTTATTGCTATAGTAATGAGTTCTTCCTGCCTCATTATTTATAACCCTTAACATTCTTGATGAAAGGGATTTTTAACCTTTAAAAAAAAAAAAAATTGGAGTTTAATTACAATAGTTTTATTGCTTTAGTAATGAATACTTCCGGCCACATTATTTACAACCCTTAACATTTTTGATGAAAGGGATCTTTAACCTTTTTAAAAAAAAAAAATGTTACTTTTATTACAATGGCTTTTCTTTACGAGAACGCCGGTGTGAGCCCAATCGATCAGTATATGATTCAACTTTCAAGTAGACTCCTGCAAAATCTTGATGACCATCCTAACGAGGAAATACAAGACTACATCCGACAGCAGATCGATCCAAGCCACCGATACCTGAGTGCACGAGCAATCATCGATTCAAGATTTGAAGACATAATGAACAACTAAGAAACACCGTTCTACCAGCTTGCAGACAATGCCTATTACCGGGGATAGTCCCCTTAATAATATATTTCTTTATTTAACAAAAAAAAAATTTTCCAAATATATTCTCTTATATAAAATATTCATGTAATAGATTAAGTAGCTATTAATATAGGTTTTGTTTTTTTTTTCAAAAAAAAACTTTAGCAAACTAGCCAGTAGATATACGTTGGGCCCCTATTGTTGAGCCAACATTAAATTTATAGTAATAAGTCTAGTTTTAAGCCAATTTGTAAATAGAACGACTAAATAATAAAAATTCCTTAATCTGAATTTTATTACAATGGTTTTTTTGCTTTAGTAATGAAAACTTCCTGCCACATTATTTACAACCCTTAACAATTTTGATGAAATTGATTTTTAACTCTTTTAAAAAAAAAAGTTTAGAGTTTTATTACAATGGATTTATTGTTTTAGTAATGAGTACTTTCTGCCTCATTTCTTGCAACCTCTAATATCCTTGACGAAAAGGATTTTTAACTTTTTTTAATTCTAAGACGTGTTTTCTTTATTTCTGTCTTTATATATCAAAGTGATATTTTTCCCATCAGCAAAATATTCATTTCAAAATGATGAATGGATCTTTCCGTAGCCGGCTCATAGAACTACTTGATAGGAAAATATTCCCCATTTTTTGGAAATATGTTTCCAGAAACTATTACCTTCATTCTTGTGCTTTTAAAAAGTGAATAGTACATAACATAACATAACTTTCGCACCTACTCTAAATAAACTTGAAATGCTACAAATATCAATTTAAGACACAGGTCTATCGATCTCAATGAACGTTTTTAAAATCAAACTGACACCAAAATGACGAGTAACAAGCTAAAACAATTTGAGATAAAATAAAAGAAAGAAATGCGTTCATAAATTACAAGTTAAACCAATTCTGGGTTCACAAGCAACTTCACTTCAGATTTTCCATACATAATGGCATGAATGTAGCTTCCAAATAAAGAAAGAATCAATTTGATGTCTCACACCGTTGTTGTTTTATTTAAATTTCATTTTCCACCTTAGAGGTACTCAGGTAAAATAAATTTGAATGAGGGTAGTTAAATTCATGAGAATCATGAAAAAGTGCCTACTTCGTGATTATCATATAGCGAACTTAACCAATTGAGTATTTTAATTTTTCAGTGTAGTTACCCTCGGTGTACGGGTTGGTAAAGTGGGGTCGGTAAGTGGGGTTGGTTGGTTTCCCAAACGTTCTTTTAAGAACGATAAATTTTTCTCTAAGAGATTTTATTATGAATTTTAAATAATTTCTGCCCACAAAAAAAAATTAAAAAAAAAATTATTTCTTCGAATGTTTGGTGCTTTAAGGAAAGAGGTTTAATGGATATGATAAATAGCGAACTCTATAAACTGTACTAAGGTGTTGATGTAACCCAAAAGGCCAAGACCCAGCGATTATATGACTCGTTCACGAGTTATGCACAAATAATATGTAAGAAATCCAAAACATCTACAAAACATCTGCGAGCCAAATGTGGTTAATATAACGAACGTATTCTTGAAAATTTAACACAAATACAATTTCCAAACTTATATTCCACGGGACAACAGCTTTCAGCTCACGTTGGTTTCCTTCTACGTGGGAATACACAGGAAAATTAGCTTCGGACTTCTAAAGACAATGCAGGCGACGTCTTACCTTGAGGAAACTGTCCAACCTCCCCTGAGTGGAAGTATTATTTCTTGAATTGAGAATCTTTGTAGCACCCGTACGGATTCGATATTCACTAAACTGACGATCACCATAAAGAAACTTCACCAAACTATCCTCATCGGGTTCTGTCCATTTGAGTTGAAAGAGGCTAAACACTGGTCGGTTTCATAAAACTTCACATCAATCTGGGGTAACAAACAATTGCCCTGCAATCTCATAGTTCCAATTCTCCGGAATCGCATAATTCGTCCTATCAATGTTTTTTAGAATGGATTCAATGTCTTTTAATGTGCTGATCATATCAATGACTCGCTTAGGGCCAACTCCTTTGAGCCTCCAATAGTTGATGTTCATGTTGACTGCTAGTAATTTTAGTAAATTGTTAATCATTTACAAGAAAAGATCACTTAAAAAAAGAATTAAGAAATATAACACAATCAATTCGAAGTAATTTTTTTTTTTTTATTTATAAAATTATTGCTAAAGGCAACGTAAATGAAGAACATTTCTAACAAATATGCAACAAACTCTTCTCTTCATCTTCTTCGACGTTAGTCACCATCAATTTCAGAGCACGAGACTCGCTATTTTGCTCCGCGGTTCTTAAAATTATTATAGCAACTTTAACTTCATGAAAAGAAATATACAAGTATTGACTATAGAAATGACGCCAGACCATAGAAAACTCCTAACTTGGTAAAAACTCCTTAGATTTTAGATTGCTGGAAAACAAGCAGAAAAGCTGAGCAGATATCAAGCTCTTTAGATGGAAAAAAGTACATCTTCGAATTTTTGGTGCTTTAAGGAAAGAGCTTTAATGGATATGATACAACCGCGAACTCTATGAACTGTACCAAGGTGTTTATGTAGCCCAAAATTCCAAGACCCGGCGATTAAATGACTCGGTCACGAGTCATGCCAAATAATATGTAAGAAATCCCAAACATCTACAAAACATCTGCGAGCCAAATGTGGTTAATGCAACGAATGTATTCTTAAAAATTTAACACAAATACAATTTCTAAACTTATATTCCACGGGACAACAGCTTTCAGCTCACGTTGGTTTCCTTCTACGTGGGAATACACGGGAAAATTAGCTTCGGACTTCCAAAGACAATGCAGGGGACGTCTTACCTTGAGGAAACTGTCCAACCTCCCCTGAGTGGAAGTATTATTTCTTAACATTCTTTTATCGCAGAAATAGTGTCTTTGTGCTACTAAAACTACGCAACATTTTGTTATTGCAAACATTTTTCATACCCATAACTATGCAAACTAAATTCTGTTCCACGTGCAAATAAATTAATATTTTAAGAGAAATCCCATAGAAAAAAACACATTTTTAAAAATCGATATCTCCTAAACTAGGCAAAAACGAGAATTTTGGTACTTTATATTTTGTACACGTAACGAATGAAATATCCGAAAATCGAGTGACTTATAGTGCCAATTTTCAAAAAGAAATTTGAATTATTGCCTACAATAAAAAATTGTTCTATTCTCGAATATAGCAATCCGATTTTCGGATCATCATCCTCAACCGAATCGAAATACAGAGTAAGGCCCCGGAATGCAATTGGTTCATTTTACTGCTCAACGAACTATGTAGCGGGTTGTAAGAAAAGCATCTAAAACTAGCTTCTTCAGGCAGTGCGAACGTTTTCCAGCTGCTTCCAGTTGCATACACCAAGGTTGATTGAGGTCCGTATGCACTTGGACATGCCGCTGAAAATGCTTCCTCTGCATCACTTCACTCTGGGGTAACTTCGAAGACTATCCATGAAAACTAAGATCACGTTATTTAAAAAATGCCAATTGATAAACTTTAGTCACAAATTAGCATTTAATTGGTTTTTGTACATTTTTACTATTGTTAATGGCGATTTTTTCACAAAAAAAAAAGAAAAAAAAATATGCGATTCAAGAGCCACAATTCACTTGAAATTATGTCAAATTTGTGTACTAAAGAGCCTCCAATAGTTGATAGCAATTCATGCTGACTGCTAGTAATTTTAGTAAATTGTTAATCATTTACAAGAAAAGATCACTTAAAAAAACAATTAAGAAATATACCATAATCAATTCGAAGTAATTTTTTATTTTTTTTATTTATTAAATTATTGCTAAAGGCAACGTAAATGAAGAACATTTCTAACAAATATGCAACAAACTCTGCTCTTCATCTTCTTTGACGTTGGTCACTAACAATTTCATAGCGCGAGACTCGCTATTTTGCTCCGCGGGTCCTAAAATTTTTATAGCAACTTTAAGCTAACTTCATGAAAAGAAATATACAAGTATTGACTACAGAAATGACGCCAGACCATAGAAAACTCCTAACTTGGTAAAAACTCCTTAGATTTTAGATTGCTGGACCACAAGCAGAAAAGCTGAGCAGATATCAAGCTCTTTAGATGGAAAAAAGTACTTCTTCGAATTTTTGGTGCTTTAAGGAAAGAGCTTTAATGGATATGATAAATAGCGAACTCTATAAACTGTACCAAGGTGTTGATGTAGCGCAAAAGGCAAGCACCCGTACGGATTCGATATTCACTAAACTGACGATCACCATAAAGAAACTTCACCAAACCATCCTCATCGGATTCTGTCCATTTGAGCTGAAAGAGGATAAACTAATATAAACACTGGTCGGTTTCATAAAACTTCACATCAATCTGGGGTAACAAACAATTGCCCTGCAATCTCATAGTTCCAATTCTCCGGAATCGCATAATTCGTACTATCAATGTTTTATAGAATGGATTCAATGTCTTTTAATGTGTTGATCATATCAATGACTCGCTTAGGGCCAACTCCTTTGAGCCTCCAATAGTTGATGTTCATGTTGACTGCTAGTAATTTTAGTAAATTGTTAATCATTTACAAGAAAAGATCACTTAAAAAAAGAAATGAGAAATATAACACAATCAATTCGAAGTAATTTTTTATTTTTTTTATTTATTAAATTATTGCTAAAGGCAAAGTAAATGAAGAACATTTCTAACAAATATGCAACAAACTCTGCTCTTCATCTTCTTTAACGTTGGTCACTAACAATTTCATAGCGCGAGACTCGCTATTTTGCTCCGCGGGTCTTAAAATTTTTATAGCAACTTTAAGCTAACTTCATGAAAAGAAATATACAAGTATTGACTACAGAAATGACGCCAGACCATAGAAAACTCCTAACTTTTTTACCAAGTTATTAGTTTTCTATGGTCTGGCGTCATTTCTGTAGTCAATACTTGTATATTTCTTTTCATGAAGTTAGCTTAAAGTTGCTATAATAATTTTCCTCCTTAGATTTTAGATTGCTGGACCACAAGCAGAAAAGCTGAGCAGATATCCAGCTCTTTAGATGGAAAAAAGTACTTCTTCGAATGTTTGGTGCTTTAAGGAAAGAGGGTTAATGGATATGATACAACCGCGAACTCTATAAACTGTACCAAGTTGTTGATGTAGCCCAAAAGGCCAAGACTCGGCGATTAAATGACTCGGTCACGAGTCATGCCAAATAATAGGTAAGAAATCCAAAACATCTACAAAACATCTGCGAGCCAAATGTGGTTAATGCAACGAATGTATTCTTAAAAATTTAACACAAATACTATTTCTAAACTTATATTCCACGGGACAACAGCTTTCAGCTCACGTTGGTTTCCTTCTACGTAGGGAATTAGCTTCGAACTTCTAAAGACAATGCAGGCGACGTCTTACCTTGAGGAAACTGTCCAACCTCCCCTGAGTGGAAGTATTATTTCTTGATTTGAGAATCTTTCTAGCACCCGTACGGATTCGATATTCACTAAACTGACGATCACCATAAAGAAACTTCATCCTCATCGGGTTCTGTCCATTTGAGCTGAAAGAGGATAAACTAATATAAACACTGGTCGGTTTCATAAAACTTCACATCAATCTGGAGTAACAAACAATTGCCCTGCAATCTCATATTTCCAATTCGCCGGAATCGCATAATTCGTCCTATCAATGTTTTGTAGAATGAATTCAATGTCTTTTAATGTGTTGACTCGCTTAGGGCCAACTCCTTTGAGCCTCCAATAGTTGATGTTCATGTTGACTGCTAGTAATTTTAATAAATTGTTAATCATTTACAAGAAAAGATCACTTAAAAAAAGAATTGAGAAATATAACACAATCAATTCGAAGTAATTTTTTATTTTTTTTATTTATTAAATTATTGCTAAAGGCAAAGTAAATGAAGAACATTTCTAACAAATATGCAACAAACTCTGCTCTTCATCTTCTTTGACGTTGGTCACTAACAATTTCACAGCACGAGACTCTCTAGTTTGCTCCGCGGGTCTTAAAATTATTATAGCAACTTTAAGCTAACTTCATGAAAAGAAATATACAAGTATTGACTACAGAAATGACGCCAATATTCCATTCCCGATGAAGTTGTGCTGAGTGATCAACCCAGAGTGAAACGTGCGAAATCATCATACACAACTTTAGATCTTTCCAAAAATCCAGCTAACCTCACCAACCCTAAGTTTGTCGTGATATCTTCGGTAGGTACAACTAAGACATTATCTTCGTTGAACGTATTTGCCTTAAGAAAAGGTGTCGATGCCATAAATACTCAGTGGGAATCGATGGCGCAGCTAAGAGACGGCAGCCTTTTAATATTTTCAAAGTCTGAAAATATCGCCGATAAATTCCTCCGCTGTAAGCAGCTCTCCAACTTGTGCCCAATATCCGTGAAACTTCACGATACGCTAAACTCATCAAATGGTCTCATTTACTCTCCTTGTGTTATCCCAACTCCAGAAGACTAAATTGTAAAAGAAATGGCTTCCCAAGGCGTAACAGGTTTTTATAAGTTTATGAAAACAATAAACGATAAAAAAGTACCTACTGGTCAAAAAAGTACCACCTTTAACCTTTACAACTACCCCCAAACTGTCGAAGTAGGCTGGTACACGGTGCGCGTAAAAGACTACTTTCCCAATCTAATGAGGTGTAAAAATTGTCAACTCCTAGGTCACACAGTAAACAGATGCAAAGGTAACTCAATATGCACCAACTGCAGTTTACCCCTTCACGTTCCTAACACCTGTGAAAGAACAATGTGCGCAAATTGCCAAGGCCCTCACCCTTCCAACTCCAAAGATTGTCCAAAATATATCCAGGAAAAAAATATTCTGGTGATCAAAACACAAAAGAAGTGCTCCATCTCTGAGGCCAGGCGTACTTAAAAGAAATCTAATAAACCGATAGAATCTTCTAACTCTTTTGCTTCTACTGTAGCGAAGACAACTCAACCTACTGTCACAGATGCAAGTCACAAAAATATTCCATCTACTTCACAAACACCCTTAATAAATTTAAAAAAAACAAAGCCTACAAAAACAAACCGCCCCTTCTCTTTCATCTCTAACAGATAAAACCAGCCCTAAAAAACTAAACAAGCAAAATACAAGCCAAACAAAAATCCCTCCAACGCCATTAATATCTTCTCCAACACCAACTACCAACAACAATCTAACAAAAAATACAACCTCAAATACTATTTCCACTCCACATTCCCCAATTACCCATATCACAAATTCTTTACTTGCAAAGTCAAATTATTACATTACCGATACGTCTGATAACGACCACAATCATGACAGTGTGACGGATGTCCCTTTCGATCGCCATCTGACCTTATATAGCAGAAGTTTCGAACACTGGAACAAGAAAAATTCTGATATAATAATTCCAAGATGACAATCATTTCTTGCAGTTATAATTCTTTCTTATCCGTGATATTATCCGTCTCTTTCGTAGACATGAACTGTGGAGACTTAACCGCAGACACGAACCTCGAACGGAAGGACACTTCGGACCAAAATTCTGCCAGAATGAAAAGACACTTCGGAATTTGTTGCATTATACTTTTAGGGAGCGTAGTTATTATTATGTTACACTGCCCCCCTCTTAGACGTGTTCGTCCCGAACAAGTGCATCCTCATTTCGGCCATTGTAACGACTCAGTCGGTCCACATGAACCACTTTCATTTTGGCCCCTGGTCCTCGCTGGATGCGGTAATATGCGAGCTACGGCTCGAGTAGATAAAACGATATTCTGTGAGATTATTTCTTTATTTTTCTAGACTATAGAACAATTCAAGTTCACACTATACTATTCTCCGCAAATTCTTTTCTTACAATGTCTCTTTCTTCTTAAATCACTTTATCTCCTTTCAGTTACTTAATCCACAAATCCAAACTAATTACTTCTTCTTGTTTACTCTAAACTTTCAATTTATCACAAAATTACAACTTCGTCCATTATCACTTTTCTAATCTCTTCGTGCGGTTCAAAACCAACTGCCTGGTCTCGATCGCCATCTGTAATTATATAGCAGAAGTTTCTGATAGCCAGAAACTTCTAGCAAATTCTTCGACCACTGGAACAAGAAAAATTCTGATGTAATAATTCCAAGATGACAATCATTTCGTGCAGTTATAATTCTCTCTTGTTCTCTTTTTTCCGTGATATTATCCGAGCTGTGGTGACTAATTTCAGACACGAACCTCAAATGAAAAGACACTTCGGAATTTGTTGCCTGTTCGAGGGCGTAGTTATTATGCTACATTATGTTACACTGCCCTCCTCTTAGACTTGTTCGTCCCGAACAAGTGTGTCCTAGACTCAGTCGGTCCACATGCACCACGTTCATTTTGGCCCTTGGTCCTCGCTGGATGCGGTAGACAACATCGTTGATGCGGGTTATTATTCTGTAGGGACCCTCCCAGTTCTGCTGCAACTTAGGTGATTTCCCCTTTTTGGCGATGGGGATTATACAGCCACACTAGATCTTCTTCCTGGAATCCTGACGTTGTTGCCTTGGCATCATACCTGGTCTTCATGCGGTCGCTCGTTATCTTAATCTGGCTTCTGGTTCTTTGGTGTATGTCCCTAAGCCTTTCCCTAAGGTCCGCCACGTACTCTTCTTCATTTCTGGGCTCATTGGTAGGAGATCCAAATTTCACCTCACTGGGTAAACGAGCTATTCCACCAAATAAGATTTCGAACGGCAAAAACAAGGGAATCTGCCGGTCCCAATCCCGTTGGTAGTCACCTACGACCTTCGAGAGATGTTCGTCCAAAGTCCTATTGAAACGCTCCACCATACCGTCCGACTGTGGATGAAGCAGGGTTGTCCTTGTCTTTTTGATTCCGAGTAGTTGACACATCTCTTGGAAGATTCTTGACTCGAAGTTCCGCCCTTGGTCAGAATGCAATTCCAAGGGCACACCGAATCTGCTAACCCAATTGTAGACGATCTGCTCCGCCACGGTTCTGGCTTCCTGGTTAGGGATCGGAAACGCTTCCGGCCACTTACTGAAGTAGTCCATTACTACGAGCATATACCGATTACCATTGTCGGTTTGCGGAAAGGGCCCTGCGATGTCAATGGCGATTCGTTCAAAATGTGCTCCCACGTTGTATTGGTGCATCTTACCTCGAATTTTGATTCTCGGACCCTTACTAGCTGCACACACGTTGCATTTTCTGCACCAGTCTTCGACATCTTCCTTCGCTTTTAACCAATAAAAACGTTCTCGTACCTTTTCTAGCTTCTTATTCACTCCCAAGTGGCCTCCGGACGCCCCGCCATGCATTTCCTGTAACACCTCCTTGACCCTCGTCCGCGGCACGACAAGCTGCATTACAAACGATTTTCCGTCGGAAAATTCCCATTTTCTTCTCAGAACACCTTCTTGGACATGGAGGGAGTCCCACTGCGCAAAATATGCCTTTAAGGTCGGGCTTCTGTGAGAGATGTTCTGATGATCCGGTTTCTCCATGTTCTCCTTCCAGGCCAGAATCGGCTCGATATCCGGGTCTTCCTTCTGAGCGTTCCGGATCTCATCTACGCTCCAGCCGGCGATAGGTTCGGCTCCCATTCTTTGGATGGAAACCAGCTCCCGTTCTTCCTGACGCGCACAATGTTTACAATCCGTTCTGCATGGTCTCCGGGACAGTGCATCCGCATTAGAGTGGAGTTTTCCTTTACGATGCTGTATTTCGTAGTCGTAGATTTGCAGCCTTTCGATCCATCTTGCGACCTGACCCTCAGGACTCTTGAACTGTAATAGCCATTTTAAGGCTGCATGGTCTGTGCGAAGAACAAACTTCCTCCCGTAGAGGTATTTGTGAAAATGCTTCGTAGCCAAGATCAAAGCTAGAAGTTCCCGCCTTGTCACGCAGTAGTTCCTTTCTGGCTTAGAGAGCACCTTGCTGAAGTACGCAACCACCTTCTCTTGGCCATCATGCACCTGGGAGAGTACGGCTCCTACCCCGACATTACTAGCATCTGCATCCACAATGAACGTTTCCCCGGGAGTAGGGTAAGCTAGTATCGGGGCATCGCATAGCCATTGTTTAAGTGCCTTGAAGCTCTTCTCGCACTCAACTAACCATTTGAATTGTTTCCCCTTTTCCGTCAACTGGTGCAGGCTCTTTGCGATCCCGGCAAAATCCTTCACGAACCGTCTGTAGTAGGTGGCTAGGCCCAGGAAGCTCCTTAGTTGGTGTTTGTCTTTGGGGACTGGCCAGTTTTTCACCGCTTCGACCTTCTCTGGATCGGTTCTCACTCCTTTTGCTGAAATTATGTGTCCCAGGTACTTGACTTCCGCTCTAAACAGGGCGCACTTCTTGGGGTTGAGCTTCAGGTGGGCACTTCGAAGCCTTTGAAACACATCCCTTAGATTGTCTCGGTGTTGCGCAAACATTTTTCCTACGACGATGACATCATCCAAGTATACCAAACAGGTTTTCCATGTTAACCCTTGCAGGACACATTCCATCAATCGCTCGAAAGTCGCCGGAGCATTGCATAGCCCGAATGGCATTACCGTGAATTGCCATAGCCCATTTCCTGCGGTGAAGGCGGTTTTCTCCCGGTCTTCTGGATGGATCTGTACCTGCCAGTAGCCACTCTTCAAGTCGAGAGTGGAAAACCATCGGGCTCCTGATAGTGTGTCTAGCGTGTCGTCAATCCGTGGCAGAGGATAGCTGTCTTTCTTGGTGACGTAATTGAGCTGCCGATAGTCCACGCAGAACCGCGTGCTGCCATCTTTCTTCTTAACCAGTACAACCGGTGATGCCCACGGACTTTTGGAACTTTCAATCAGACCTTCTTTCTCCATTGCCGATACCATCTCTGCAACTTCTGTCTGCTTTGGCAATGGAAGGCGCCTAGCAGGCTGACGAATTTTTTTAGTATCACCAGTGTCTATTCGATGTTCTACCAGGTGTGTTCGGCCGTATTCTCCGTCCTGTGAGGCAAATACATCAGCGTACTCATTGATAAGATTCTCTGCAATAGTTCGCTGCTCCTGATTCAGTTCACTGGACTGGAGAATCGTCTCTCTCGTTTCCGCTGTCCAAGGTGATGGGAGAGGTTGCGGAGCATCACGTTCAGATATTGCTGTGCCGTCGGTAATCGGCGTGCATTTTCCAGTCACCTCCCCTCGCCTTAGTTTGACAGTGTGTGGTCTCGCGTTCAAAACTCTCACTGGAACCATGGTGTTCTTTGGTTCGACTAACGTCTTTCCCACGATGTAGTCTTGAGAATTCTTCTCTGGGTCTGGTTCTACTATGTAGAATCGGTGGCTCCCAAGATCACCTTCCAGCTTCGTCCAAATGATTGTCTCTGAAGACGGCGGCAAAACTTCGTCTTTGCTGATGACTGTCCTGAGAGTTACGGCACTCTCGTTTCCGTACACCATCGGAATCTCCACATTTCGATACCTCAGTACTTGCATCCCGATGTCCAAGATTACTTCATTTGCTTTCATGAAGTCTATTCCGATGATGCACTCGTCACATATATCTGCCACCAGAAACGCATGGGAGAACGTCAGCCCCACCAGAGTAATCGTAAGACGAACTTCTCCAAACACCTTCGCCATTTCCCCTGTTGCAGTCTTCAGGCAGTAGCTGTTGGTGTTGTGCAGCCAGGAGCTTCTGACGATATCTCTTCTTACAATGGAGGCAGTGGCACCTGTGTCGATGGTGGCTACGCACTTCTTCTTGTTGATTAGTGCCTCCACTGTCAGGCTCTTGTTACCCCGTTTTGTTTGCGAAACTTGAATGGTGGTCCTGGGGCCTCGATTCCAGTAACCAACTTCTGCCCCGCGAAGTTGGTCCTTACGCATTTCCCGACTGCGGGTTTTGGGAAGTCTGACAGACAGGATGCTTCCTCTCTGCTTCTCCTTCTTCCGCAATGTGGACAATTTCCTCGTCTAGGTGCATTTCTGCACTGCCGTTGTAGGTGTCCGGTTTGGTTGCAATTCCAGCAATGGATTTGACTTCCGCGAGCTTTGTCTTCATCCATGACGGCTGTTCTCTGGCATGAGCATTCCACGACGGACATTTCCCTGACACGGTGTATTCCCTGGTATGCTTGGTCCACAGCCTTCATTGACAAAGCGAATGCCAATGCCTCGGGGAGTGTTCGCTTTTCAGCCATCCTTACAGCCATTTGCAGTTGTCTGTCCTCTATGGCCTGAATAAAAGTTTCCACCGCCATTTCGTTGATAAGCTCCTCATCGGCTTTAGGGTATGAAAGATGGGCTAGTCGCTCTATATCCGCTTGCAACTGTTGGAGCGTTTCTCCCCTTTTCTGGACTCGACTACGCAGCTGAACAATGTACATCTGCTGCATGTGTTCATCCCCAAACAGCATCTTGATAGCCTGAACCAGAGAGCCGTAGTTCTGCTGTTTATCTTCCGGGATGGTCTGCAAGAGCTCCGCAGCTGGACCCCTCAGTGCAAGTGTGAGTGCAATAGACTTCTCTTCATCGTCCCAGCTATTGGTCATTTCGGCCGCTTCGAATTGCCTTTTATAAATTGGCCATGATGTTTGACCATCGAAGATAGGAGGCTGCATTTCCTTTCTTCTCAGACCGTCAGTGGAATATTCCCGTGCTTTCTGTCTCTTCACGTTGCTGAGCTCCTTAGCGAGATTTTCGACTTGTTTTCCTACTATCTGGAACTGCGTATCCATTTTTTCAAACTGAGTCTCTAACTTCCCGAACTGAGTTTCATGTTTCTCAAAATTTTCATCGAATCTAGTTTCGACTTTTTCGAGTTGCGTCTCGACCTTCTCGATTTTCTCTTCGATCGCTGCGAATTTGGATTCCAAATTCTTGTTTTGCTCATCAAGCATGCTTTCCAGAGCATCTAGAGAATTATTTTGTTCGTCCATTGCTTTCTTTTGTTCGTCAAACTCTATGTCATGATTTTCATCTTCCTGCGTTACTGCTTCTTCCAGACGAATCAGTAGGGCATCTTTTTCTCCAGTTGTGTCGAGATTCCGCTTACTGAGTTCTGCCTTTAGTTGAATTATAGTTAGTTTTCCCAATTTGCGCAACTAATTAACTCAACACAGAAATGGTTTTTTTTTTTTATTATGCAATTTCACACCACGGAAATAGTTATTCACACAATAAGTTTTATCCCGCTTCTGACACCAATGTAACATGCAAGCTACGGCTCGAGTAGATAAAAGGATATTCTGTGAAATTTATTTCTTTATTTTCTAGTCTATAAAACAATTCAAGTTCACACTATACTATTCTTCGCAAATTCTTTTCTTACAAGGTATCTTTCCTCTCAAATCACTTTATCTCCTTTCAATTACTTATTTCACAAATAAAAACCAATTACTTCTTCTTGTTAACTCTCAACTTTCAATTTATCACAAAATTACAACTTCGCCCATTATCACTTTTCCAATCTCTTCGCCACGGTTCTTAACCAACTGCCTCCTTCGATCGCCATCTGTTTTTATATAGCAGAAGTTTCTGATAGCCAGAAACTTCTAGCAAATTCTTCGACCACTGGAACAAGAAAAATTCTGATGTAATAATTCCAAGATGACAATCATTTCTTGCAGTTATAATTCTTTCTTATCCGTGATATTATCCGTCTCTTTCGTAGACATGAATTGTGGAGACTTAAAGATCACTTAAATAAAGAATTAAGAAATATAACACAATCAATTCGAAGTAATTTTTTATTTTTTTTTTATTTATTAAATTATTGCTGAAGGCAAAGTAAATGAAGAACATTTCTAACAAATATGCAACAAACTCTGCTCTTCATCTTCTTTGACGTTGGTCACTAACAATTTCATAGCGCGAGACTCGCTATTTTGCTCCGCGGGTCTTAAAATTATTATAGCAACTTTAAGCTAACTTCATGAAAAGAAATATACAAGTATTGACTACAGAAATGACGCCAGACCATAGAAAACTCCTAACTTTTTTACCAAGTTATTAGTTTTCTATGGTCTGGCGTCATTTCTGTAGTCAATAAGTGTATATTTCTTTTCATGAAGTTAGCTTAAAGTTGCTATAATAATTTTCCTCCTTAGATTTTAGATTGCTGGACCACAAGCAGAAAAGCTGAGCAGATATCAAGCTCTTTAGATGGAAAAAAGTACTTCTTCGAATTTTTGGTGCTTTAAGGAAAGAGCTTTAATGGATATGATAAATAGCGAACTCTATAAACTGTACCAAGGTGTTGATGTAGCCCAAAAGGCTAGCACCCGTACGGATTCGATATTCACTAAACTGACGATCACCATAAAGAAACTGCACCAAACCATCCTCATCGGATTGTGTCCATTTGAGCTGAAAGAGGATAAACTAATATAAACACTGGTCGGTTTCATAAAACTTCACATCAATCTGGGGTAACAAACAATTGCCCTGCAATCTCATAGTTCCAATTCTCCGGAATTGCATAATTCGTCCTATCAATGTTTTGTAGAATGGATTCAATATCTTTTAATGTGTTAATCATATCAATGACTCGCTTAAGGCCAACTCCTTTGAGCCTCCAATAGTTGATGTTCATGTTGACTGCTAGTAATTTTAGTAAATTGTTAATCATTTACAAGAAAAGATCACTTAAAAAAAGAATTAAGAAATATAACAAATTAATTCGAAGTAATTTTTTACTTTTTTTTATTTATTAAATTATTGCTAAAGGCAACGTAAATGAAGAACATTTCTAACAAATATGCAACAAACTCTGCTCTTCATCTTTTTTGACGTTGGTCACTAACAATTTCAGAGCGCGAGACTCGCTATTTTGCTCCGCCGGTCTTAAAATTATTATAGCAACTTTAAGCTAACTTAATGAAAAGAAATATACAAGTATTGACTACAGAAATGACACCAGACCATAGAAAACTCCTAAATTGGTAAAAACGTCTTAGATTTTAGATTGCTGGACCACAAGCAGAAAAGCTGAGCAGATATCAAGCTCTTTAGATGGAAAAAAGTACTTCTTCGAATTTTTGGTGCTTTAAGGAAAGAGCTTTAATGGATATGATAAATAGCGAACTCTATAAACTGTACCAAGGTGTTGATGTAGCCCAAAAGGCTAGCACCCGTACGGATTCGATATTCACTAAACTGACGATCACCATAAAGAAACTTCACCAATTCTGTCCATTTGAGCTGAAAGAGGATAAACTAATATAAACACTGGTCGGTTTCATAAAACTTCACATCAATCTGGGGTAACAAACAATTGCCCTGCAATCTCATAGTTCCAATTCTCCGGAATCGCATAATTCGTACTATCAATGTTTTATAGAATGGATTCAATGTCTTTTAATGTGTTGATCATATCAATGACTCGCTTAGGGCCAACTCCTTTGAGCCTCCAATAGTTGATGTTCATGTTGACTGCTAGTAATTTTAGTAAATTGTTAATCATTTACAAGAAAAGATCACTTAAAAAAAGAAATGAGAAATATAACACAATCAATTCGAAGTAATTTTTTATTTTTTTTATTTATTAAATTATTGCTAAAGGCAAAGTAAATGAAGAACATTTCTAACAAATATGCAACAAACTCTGCTCTTCATCTTCTTTAACGTTGGTCACTAACAATTTCAGAGCGCGAGACTCGTTATTTTGCTCCGCCGGTCTTAAAATTATTATAGCAACTTTAAGCTAACTTAATGAAAAGAAATATACAAGTATTGACTACAGAAATGACACCAGACCATAGAAAACTCCTAAATTGGTAAAAACTTCTTAGATTTTAGATTGCTGGACCACAAGCAGAAAAGCTGAGCAGATATCAAGCTCTTTAGATGGAAAAAAGTACTTCTTCGAATTTTTGGTGCTTTAAGGAAAGAGCTTTAATGGATATGATAAATAGCGAACTCTATAAACTGTACCAAGGTGTTGATGTAGCCCAAAAGGCTAGCACCCGTACGGATTCGATATTCACTAAACTGACGATCACCATAAAGAAACTTCACCAATTCTGTCCATTTGAGCTGAAAGAGGATAAACTAATATAAACACTGGTCGGTTTCATAAAACTTCACATCAATCTGGGGTAACAAACAATTGCCCTGCAATCTCATAGTCCCAATTCTCAGGAATTGCATAATTCGTCCTATCAATGTTTTGTAGAATGGATTCAATATCTTTTAATGTGTTGATCATATCAATGACTCGCTTAGGGCCAACTCCTTTGAGCCTCCAATAGTTAATGTTCATGTTGACCGCTAGTGATTTTAGTAAATTGTTAATCATTTACAAGAAAAGATCACTTAAAAAAAGAATTAAGAAATATAACAAATTAATTCGAAGTAATTTTTTTTTCTTTTTTCTTTTATTAAATTACTGCTAAAGGCAACGTAAATGAAGAACATTTCTAACAAATATGCAACAAACTCTGCTCTTCATCTTTTTTGACGTTGGTCACTAACAATTTCAGAGCGCGAGACTCGCTATTTTGCTCCGCCGGTCTTAAAATTATTATAGCAACTTTAAGCTAACTTAATGAAAAGAAATATACACGTATTGACTACAGAAATGGCGCCAGACCATAGAAAACTCCTAACTTGGTAAAAACTCCTTAGATTTTAGATTGCTGGACCACAAGCAGAAAAGCTGAGCAGATATCAAGCTCTTTAGACGGAAAAAAGTACTTCTTCGAATGTTTGGTGCTTTAAGGAAAGAGGGTTAATGGATATGATACAACCGCGAACTCTATAAACTGTACCAAGTTGTTGATGTAGCCCAAAAGGCCAAGACCCGGCGATTAAATGACTCGGTCACGAGTCATGCCAAACAATATGTAAGAAATCCAAAACATCTACAAAACATCTGCGAGCCAAATGTGGTTAATGCAACGAATGTATTCTTAAAAATTTAACACAAATACTATTTCTAAACTTATATTCCACGGGACAACAGCTTTCAGCTCACGTTGGTTTCCTTCTACGTGGGAAATTAGCTTCGGACTTCTAAAGACAATGCAAGCGACGGCTTACCTTGAGGAAACTGTCCAACCTCCCCTGAGTCGAAGTATTATTTCTTGATTTGAGAATCTTTCTAGCACCCGTACGGATTCGATATTCACTAAACTGACGATCACCATAAAGAAACTTCACCAAACCATCCTCATCGGGTTCTGTTCATTTGAGCTGAAAGAGGATAAACTAATATAAACACTGGTCGGTTTCATAAAACTTTACATCAATCTGGGGTAACAAACAATTGCCCTGCAATCTCATAGTTCCAATTCTCCGGAATCGCATAATTCGTCCTTTCAATGTTTTGTAGAATGGATTCAATGTCTTCTAATGTGTTGATCATATCAATTACTCGCCAACTCCTTTGATGCTGTCACAGTAATCACATCCAAGGAGGATGCATAGATCTATAAACTAAAAGGATACCTTATAGGCACACTAGCCAAATGTAAGGGCATCAATGTTTTCCGTAGCTGTGGCGTACACTTTCCCGGCTTTGACTAGTGCTGTACACTGTGTTTCTGCTTCACATGCTTCAACAACTACTTCGCCTCGGCAGCATGCTCTTTGGTGACACGAACCAATAAATAGGTTCGGTGGCTTTCTCCAAGGCCTTTTGAGCTTCCTCGCGACGTTCGGCACGTTTTGCCAACTCCCCTGACCTTAGATCAGGTGGTTTGCCATCAAACACATAACCTGGTTTAATGCCATTCTCTAGCATTACAAAATTCCTTATTTCGTTGTAATTTTCAGTAGCTGCAATAGATAGATAAAAAATTCTTGATTTCACCCTCCTTTACAGCAAAGGTTTTGACAGCTCACACGTCACTTGTTGTGACAAGGTAAGTCATTAGGCGCGTTCCAAGCACATCAAATTTGCTGCTCGCTAGTAGCAAACAAATTTAACGGCCAAACAACAATTGGTAGATAGAATGTAGTTTTATTTGTTTTAACACCACAAAAGAATACAAATTTATTCCAAACTATTAACTAAATTTATTTCTGTTGCAATGTCTGGCTGTGATTTTGTTTTTATATATCGCTGCAATATTGCTTGAATTAAATTTTGTATGCACTTGAGTTTTCTTTCCCGCATGTAGCAACTTTTAGCAACTTAATTCTTGCTACATCCAATCCAATTTCCTCCTTAGAGCTAGTAGCGGAAAGTTTTGATGGACCTGTCATCCTTGTACAAAAAGTCGTTTGGTATTGTAACATCCCCTAAAATTATACTACAATAATGTAGAATAATAACTACGCTCCTCCAGCCCATTCCAAACTGTACTTCCATTCGAGGTTCGTATCTGCAATAGCTGACAACGCCACGTATTAAGAGAGAATTATAACTGGAAGAAATGATTGTCATCTTGGAATTATGACGTCAGAATTTTCTGTTCCAGTGGTCGAAGAATTTGCTAGAAGTTTCTGGCTATCAGAAACTTCTGCTATATAAGGACAGATGGCGATCGAAAGGGGGCAGTTGTTTTAAAACCGTGGTGAAGAGATTAGAAAAGTGATAATGGGCGAAGTTGTAATTTGGTGATAAATTGAAAGTTGAGAGTTAACAAGAAGAAGTAATTAGTTTGGATTTGTGAATCAACAGACAGAAAGGAGATAAAGTGATTTGAGAGGAAAGAGACCTTGTAAGAAATGAATTTGCGAAGAATAGTATAGTGTGAACTTGAATTGTTTTATAGACTAGAAAATAAAAAAATAAATTTCACAGAAAATCGTCTTATCTACTCGAGCCGTACCTCGCATATTACAGTATAATACATTCTAGGTCACTATTACGATTTCAAAACATGTTACCACGGAAATCGTAATATCCCCCAATTTTGATATTTCCTAGCGAAACAGTATGTATATATTTACATAAAAGCTGCATATTGTAATATGCAGGCTACGGCTCGAGTAGATAAAACGATATTCTGTGAAATTTATTTCTTTATTTTCTAGTCTATAGAACAATTCAAGTTCACACTATACTATTCTTCGCAAATTCTTTTCTTACAAGATCTCTTTCCTCTCAAATCACTTTATCTCCTTTCAATTACTTAATTCACAAATCCAAACTAATTACTTCTTCTTCTTAAATCTCAACTTTCAATTTATCACAGAATTACAACTTCGCCCACTGCACACTCTTCTTATCTCCTCGCCACAGTTTAAAAACTACTGTGTCTTTTTTTTGATCGCCATCTGTCCTTATATAGCAGAAGTTTCTGATAGCCAGAAACTTCTAGCAAATTCTTCGACCACTGGAACAAGAGAAATAATTCTTGCAGTTATAATTCCCTTTTATCCCTGATATTATTCGTCTCTTTCGTTGACATGAGCTGTGGAGACTTCGTCCCAGACACGAACCTCGAATGAAAGGACAGTTCGAACCAAAATTCTGCCAGAATGGAAAGTCACCTCGGAATTTGCTGCATAGACATAGGAGCGTAGTTATTATTATGCTACAATATGTTACATAAAAATAAAACAACTCGTAAAATTATGCAACATTCTTTTATCGCAGAAATAGTGTCTTTGTGCTACTAAAGCTATGCAACATTTTGTTATTGCAAACATTTTTCATACCCATAACTATGCAAACTAAATTCTGTTCCCATAGAAAAAAACACATTCTTAAAAGTCGATATCTGCTAAACTAGGCAAAAACGAGAATTTTGGTACTTTATATTTTGTTCTTACATTATCTAGATCTACAAAACTGCGTTTTCAAAACATGTTACCACGGAAATCGTAATATCCCCCACCCACCAGTTTCAACAACTCCTTCGCCTCGGTAGCATGTTCTTTGGTGACGCGGACCAATCTTCGATTGAACTTGTTTATGTCAGCCCCATCTCCAGCTTCGGTGTCTTTCTCCAAGGCCCTTTGAACCAGTAAGTTAGAATAAGATAGTTAAGTTAGTTAAGCTTTTTTTTGCCTAGCAATAAGTTTAATGAATTATCAGATAAAAATGCATTTTAAAAAAAGTATAAATCTGCAAGTTATAAACACGTAACGAATGAAATATCCGAAAATCGAGTGACTTATAGTGCCAATTTTTAAAAAAAATTTGAATTATTGCCTGCAATAAAAAGTTTTTCTATTCTCGAATATAGCAATCCGATTTTCGGATCATCATCTTCAACCGAATCGAAATACAGAGTAAGGCCCCGGAATGAATTGGTTCTTTTTACTGCTCAACGAACTATGTAGCGGGTTGTAAGAAAAGCATCCCCAACTAGCTTCTTCAGGCAGTGCGAACGTTTTCCAGCTGCTTCCAGTTGCATACACCAAGGTTGATTGAGGTCCGTATGCACCTGGACATGCCACTGAAAATGCTTCCTCTGCATCACTTCACTCTTTGGTAACTTCGAAGACTATCCATGAAAACGAAGATCAGGTTATTTAAAAGATGCCACTTTAGTCACAAATTAGCATTTAATTGGTTTTTGTACATTTTTACTATTGTTAATGGCGATTTTTTCACAAAAAAAAAGAAAAAAAATTATGTGGATTCAAGAGCCACAGTTCACTTGAAATTATGTCAAATTTCTGTACTAAAGAGCCTCCAATAGTTGATAGCAATTCATGTTGACTGCTTGTAATTTTAGTAAATTGTTAATCATTTACAAGAAAAGATCACTTAAAAAAAGAATTAAGAAATATAACACAATCAATTCCAAGTAATTTGTTATTTTTTTTATTTATTAAATTATTGCTAAAGGCAACGTAAATGAAGAACATTTCTAACAAATATGCAACAAACTCCGCTCTTCATCTTCTTTGACGTTGGACACTAACAATTTCATAGCGCGAGACTCGCTATTTTGCTCCGCGGGTCTTACAATTTTTATAGCAACTTTAAGCTAACTTCATGAAAAGAAATATACAAGTATTGACAACAGAAATGACGCCAAACCATAGAAAACTCCTAACTTGGTAAAAACTCCTTAGATTTTAGATTGCTGGACCACAAGCAGAAAAGCTGAGCAGATATCAAGCTCTTTAGATGGAAAAAAGTACTTCTTCGAATTTTTGGTGCTTTAAGGAAAGAGCTTTAATGGATGTGATAAATAACGCCTAAAAGGATAGCACACGTACGGATTCGATATTCACTAAACTGGCGATCACCATAAAGAAACTTCACCAAACCATCCTCATCGGATTCTGTCCATTTGAGCTGAAAGAGGATAAACTATTGTAATATAAACACTGGTCGGTTTCATAAAACTTCACATCAATCTGGGGTAACAAACAATTGCCCTGCAATCTCATAGTTCCAATTTACCGGAATCGCATAATTCGACCTATAAATGTTTTGTAGAAAGGATTCAATGTCTTTTAATATGTTGATCATATCAATGACTCGCTTAGGGCCAACTCCTTTGAGCCTCCAATAGTTGATGTTCATGTTGACTGCTAGTAATTTTAGTAAATTGTTAATCATTTACAAGAAAAGATCACTTAAATAAAGAATTAAGAAATATAACACAATCAATTCGAAGTAATTTTTTATTTTTTTTTTATTTATTAAATTATTGCTGAAGGCAAAGTAAATGAAGAACATTTCTAACAAATATGCAACAAACTTTGCTCTTCATGTTCTTTGACGTTGGTCACTAACAATTTCAGAGCACGAGACTCGCTATTTTGCTCCGCGGGTCTTAAAATTATTATAGCAACAACTTACTTCTTCGAATGTTTGGTGCTTTAAGGAAAGAGGATTAATGGATATGATACAACCGCGAACTCTATAAACTGTACCAAGTTGTTGATGTAGCCCAAAAGGCCAAGACCCGGCGATTAAATGAAATGTAAGAAATCCAAAACATCTACAAAACATCTGCGAGCCAAATGTGGTTAATACAACGAATGTATTCCTAAAAATTTAACACAAATACTATTTCTAAACTTATATTCCACGGGACAACAGCTTTCAGATCACGTTGGTTTCCTTCTACGTGGGAATACACAGGAAAATTAGTTTCGGACTTCTAAAGATATTAAAAATATTAATATATCTTAGGGTTCTTTGGAACCCACGAAAGAAAAAAAAAAAAGGCAACAACCCGTTTGAATAATTAACACGTTTATTATGTAATATTTATGGCTGACACATCCGATTCTCTTCGCTTTCAAAAGAAGACTAACTTACAAAATAGTTGAAATTCAATTATTTAAGGAAATAGATACATGTGTATGAGTGTATGAAAGTTAGAACAGTTTGTACGACATGCACAATTGTATATAAAGGATCGCGTGACAAAGTTTATGTATGCTGTTTGGATCGTACGATCATGTTCTATATATTTATGTATTGTAGCATAATAATAACTACGCGCCTATGTCTATGCAGCAAATTCCGAAGTGACTTTCCATTTTGGCAGAATTTTGGTTCAAACTGTCCTTTCATTCGAGGTTCGTGTCTGGGACGAAGTCTCCACAGCTCATGTCAACGAAAGAGACGAATAATATCAGGGATAAAAGGGAATTATAACTGCAATAATTATTTCTCTTGTTCCAGTGGTCGAAGAATTTGCTAGAAGCTTCTGGCTATCAGAAACTTCTGCTATATAAGGACAGATGGCGATCAAAAAAAAACACAGTTGGTTTAGAACCGTGGCGAAGAGATTAGAAAAGTGATAATGGGCGAAGTTGTAATTTGGTGATAAATTGAAAGTTGAGAGTGAACAAGAAAAAGTAATTAGTTTGGATTTGTGAATTAAGAAATTGAAAGGAGATAAAGTGATTTGAGAGGAAAGAGACCTTGTAAGAAAAGAATAAGGCGAAGAATAGTATAGTGTGAACTTGAATTGTTCTATAGAGTAGAAAATAAAGAAATAATTTCTCAGAATAATTGTTTTATCTACTCGAGCCGTAGCCCGCATACTACATTGGTGTCAGAAGCGGGATAAAACTTATTCTGTGAATAACTATTTCCGTGGTGTGAAATTGCACAAGCAAAAAAAAAAAAAAAAAAAAAAAACGATTTCTGTGTTGAGTTAATTAGTTGCGCAAAATGGGTCGCAAATTGGGAAAACTAACTATAACTCAACTAAAGGCAGAACTCAGTAAGCGGAACCTCGACACAACTGGGGGAAAAGATGCCCTACTGATTCGTCTGGAAGAAGCAGTAACGCAGGAAGGTGAAAATCCGCACGACGTAGAGTTTGACGTGGAAGAGGAAGCAGTAAGTACAGCAGCCGACCCGGGTATAACAAGTCTGCTCCTGCAACTTAAGTTAGTCATGGACGAACAAAAGAAAGCAATAGAAGATCAAAGGAATTCTCTAGAACTTAAGCTGGAGGAACAAAAGAAAGCGATGGATGAACAAAAGAAAGCAATGGGCGACCAAAGGAATTCTCTAGAACTTAAGCTGGACGAACAAAAGAATTCTCTAGAACTTAAGTTGGATGAACAAAAGAAGGCAATGGATGAACAAAAGAATTCTCTAGATGCTCTGGAAAGTAAACTTGATGAGCAAAACAAGAACTTGGAATCCAAATTCGAAGTGATCGAAGAGAAAATCGAGAAGGTAGAGACGCAACTCGAAAAAGTCGAAACTAGATTCGATGAAAATTTTGAGAAACAGGAAACTCAGTTCGGGAAGATAGAGATTCAGTTTGAAAAAGTGGATACGCAATTCGAGATAGTAGGAAAGCAAGTCGAAAATCTTGCTAAGGAGCTCAGCAACGTGAAGAGACAGAAAGCACGGGAATATTCCACTGACGGTCTGAGAAGAAAGGAGATGCAGCCTCCTATCTTCGATGGTCAAACATCATGGCCAATTTATAAGAGGCAATTCGAAGCGGCCGCAATGACCAATAGCTGGGACGATGAAGAGAAGTCTATTGCACTCACGCTTGCACTGAGGGGTCCAGCTGCGGAGCTCTTGCAGACCATCCCGGAAGATAAACAGCAGAACTACGACTCTCTGGTTCAGGCTATCGAGATGCGGTTTGGGGATGAACACATGCAGCAGGTGTACAGGGTTCAGCTGCGTAGTCGAGTCCAGAAAAGGGGGGAAACGCTCCAACAGTTGCAAGCGGATATAGAGCGACTAGCCCATCTTTCATACCCTAAAGCCGGTGAGGAGCTTATCAACGAAATGGCGGTGGAAGCTTTTATTCAGGCCATAGAGGACAGACAACTGCAAATGGCTGTAAGGATGGCTGAAAAGCGAACACTCCCCGAGGCATTGGCATTCGCTTTGTCAATGAAGGCTGTGGACCAAGCATACCAGGGAATACACCGTGTCAGGGAAATGTCCGTCGTGGAATGCTCATGCCAGAGAACAGCCGTCTTGGATGAAGACAAAGCTCGCGGAAGTCAAATCCGTTGCTGGAATTGCAACCAAACCGGACACCTACAACGGCAGTGCAGAAGTGCATCTAGACGATGAAATTGTCCACATTGCGGAAGTAGGAGAAGCAGAGAGGAAGCATCTGGCGGCGATAACATTCATCCTGTCAGTCAGACTTCCCAAAACCAGCAGTCGGGAAATGCGTAAGGACCAACTTCGCGGGGCAGAAGTTGGTTACTGGAATCGAGGCCCCCAGGACCACCATTCAAGTTTCGCAAACCAAACGGGGTAACAAGAGCCTGACAGTGGAGGCACTAATCAACGAGAAGAAGTGCGTAGCCACCATCGACACAGGTGCCACTGCCTCCATTGTAAGAAGAGATATCGTCAAAAGCTCCTGGCTGCACAACACCAACAGCTACTGCCTGAAGACTGCAACAGGGGAAATGGCGAAGGTATTTGGAGAAGTTCGTCTTACGATTACTCTGGCAGGACTGACGTTCTCCCATGCGTTTCTGGTGGCAGATATATGCGACGAGTGCATCATCGGAGTAGACTTCATGAAAGCAAATGAAGTAATCTTGGACATCGGGATGCAAGTACTGAGGTATCGAAATGTGGAGATTCCGATGGTGTACGGAAATGAGAATGCCGTAACTCTCAGGACAGTCATCAGCAAAGACGAAGTTTTGCCGCCGTCTTCAGAGACAATCATTTGGACGAAACTGGAAGGTGATCTTGGGAGCCACCGATTCTACATAGTAGAACCAGACCCAGAGAAGAATTCTCAAGACTACATCGTGGGAAAGACGTTAGTCGAACCAAAGAACACCATGGTTCCAGTAAGAGTTTTGAACGCAAGACCACACACTGTCAAACTAAGGCGAGGGGAGGTGACTGGAAAATGCACGCCGATTACCGCCGTCGCAATAATATCTGAACGTGATGCTCCAAAACCTCTCACATCACCTTGGACAGCGGAAACGAGAGAAACGATTCTCCAGTCCAGTGAGCTGAATCAGGAGCAGCGAACTATGGCAGAGAATCTTATCAATGAGTATGCTGATGTATTTGCCTCACAGGACGGAGAATACGGCCGAACACACCTGGTACAACATCGAATAGACACTGGTGATACTAGACCAATTCGTCAGCCTGCTAGGCGCCTTCCATTGGCAAAGCAGACAGAAGTTGCAGAGATGGTGTCGGCAATGGAGAAAGAAGGTCTGATTGAAAGTTCCAAAAGTCCGTGGGCATCACCGGTTGTACTGGTTAAGAAGAAAGATGGCAGCACGCGGTTCTGCGTGGACTATCGGCAGCTCAATTACGTCACCAAGAAAGACAGCTACCCTCTGCCACGGATTGACGACACGCTAGACACACTATCAGGAGCCCGATGGTTTTCCACTCTCGACTTGAAGAGTGGCTACTGGCAGGTACAGATCCATCCAGAAGACCGGGAGAAAACCGCCTTCACCGCAGGAAATGGGCTATGGCAATTCACGGTAATGCCATTCGGGCTGTGCAATGCTCCGGCGACTTTCGAGCGATTGATGGAATGTGTCCTGCATGGGTTAACATGGAAAACCTGTTTGGTTTACTTGGATGATGTCATCGTCATAGGAAAAACGTTTGCGCAACACCGAGACAATCTAAGGGATGTGTTTCAAAGGCTTCGAAGTGCCCGCCTGAAGCTCAACCCCAAGAAGTGCGCCCTGTTTAGAGCGGAAGTCAAGTACCTGGGACACATAATTTCAGCGAAAGGAGTGAGAACCGATCCGGAGAAGGTCGAAGCGGTGAAAAACTGGCCAGTCCCCAAAGACAAACACCAACTAAGGAGCTTCCTGGGCCTAGCCACCTACTACAGACGGTTCGTGAAGGATTTTGCCGGGATCGCAAAGAACCTGCACCAGTTGACGGAAAAGGGAAAACAATTCAAATGGTCAATTGAGTGCGAGAAGAGCTTCAAGGCACTTAAACAACGGCTATGCGATGCCCCGATACTGGCTTACCCCACTCCCGGGGAAACGTTCGTTGTGGATGCAGATGCTAGTAATGTCGGGGTAGGAGCCGTACTCTCCCAGGTGCATGACGGCCAAGAGAAGGTGGTTGCGTACTTCAGCAAGGTGCTCTCTAAGCCAGAAAGGAACTACTGCGTGACAAGGAGAGAACTTCTAGCTTTGATCTTGGCTACGAAGCATTTTCACAAATACCTCTACGGGAGGAAGTTCGTTCTTCGCACAGACCATGCAGCCTTAAAATGGCTATTACAGTTCAAGAGTCCTGAGGGTCAGGTCGCAAGATGGATCGAAAGGCTGCAAATCTACGACTACGAAATACAGCATCGTAAAGGAAGGCTCCACTCTAATGCGGATGCACTGTCCCGGAGACCATGCAGAACGGATTGTAAACATTGTGCGCGTCAGGAAGAACGGGAGCTGGTTTCCATCCAAAGAATGAGAGCCGAACCTATCGCCGGCTGGAGCGTAGATGAGATCCGGAACGCTCAGAAGGAAGACCCGGATATCGAGCCGATTCTGGCCTGGAAGGAGAACATGGAGAAACCGGATCATCAGGACATCTCTCACAGAAGCCCGACCTTAAAGGCATATTTTGCGCAGTGGGACTCCCTCCATGTCCAAGAAGGTGTTCTGAGAAGAAAATGGGAATCCTCCGACGGAAAGTCGTTTGTAATGCAGCTTGTCGTACCGCGGACGAGGGTCAAGGAGGTGTTACAGGAAATGCATGGCGGGGCGACCGGAGGCCACTTGGGAGTGAATAAGACGCTAGAAAAGGTACGAGAACGTTTTTATTGGTTAAAAGCGAAGGAAGATATCGAAGACTGGTGCAGAAAATGCGACGTGTGTGCAGCTAGCAAGGGTCCGAGAATCAAAACTCGAGGTAAGATGCACCAATACAACGTGGGAGCACCTTTCGAACGAATCGCCATTGACATCGCAGGGCCCTTTCCGGAAACCGACAATGGTAATCGGTATATACTCGTAGTGATGGACTACTTCAGTAAGTGGCCGGAAGCGTTTCCGATCCCTAACCAGGAAGCCAGAACCGTGGCGGAGCAGATCGTCTACAATTGGGTTAGCAGATTCGGTGTGCCCTTGGAATTGCATTCTGACCAAGGGCGGAACTTCGAGTCAAGAATCTTCCAAGAGATGTGTCAACTACTCGGAATCAAAAAGACAAGGACAACCCCGCTTCATCCACAGTCGGACGGTATGGTGGAGCGTTTCAATAGGACTTTGGACGAACATCTCTCGAAGGTCGTAGGTGACTACCAACGGGATTGGGACCGGCAGATTCCCTTGTTTTTGATGGCCTATAGAAGTGCCGTGCATAGCACTACTCGACATACGCCGTTCGAAATCTTATTCGGTGGAATAGCTCGTTTACCCAGTGAGGTGAAATTTGGATCTCCTACCAATGAGCCCAGAAATGAAGAAGAGTACGTGGCGGACCTTAGGGAAAGGCTTAGGGACATACACCAAAGGACCAGAAGCCAGATTAAGATGACGAGCGACCGCATGAAGACCAGGTATGATGCCAAGGCAACAACGTCAGGATTCCAGGAAGGAGATCTGGTGTGGCTGTATAATCCCCATCGCCAAAAGGGGAAGTCACCTAAATTACAGCGGAACTGGGAAGGTCCCTACAGAATAGTAACCCGCATCAACGATGTTGTCTACCGCATCCAGCGAGGACCGAGGGCCAAAATGAAAGTGGTTCATGTGGACCGACTGAGTCGATACAATGGCCGAAATGAGGATGCACTTGTTCGGGACGAACACGTCTAAGAGGGGGGCAGTGTAGCATAATAATAACTACGCGCCTATGTCTATGCAGCAAATTCCGAAGTGACTTTCCATTTTGGCAGAATTTTGGTTCAAACTGTCCTTTCATTCGAGGTTCGTGTCTGGGACGAAGTCTCCACAGCTCATGTCAACGAAAGAGACGAATAATATCAGGGATAAAAGGGAATTATAACTGCAATAATTATTTCTCTTGTTCCAGTGGTCGAAGAATTTGCTAGAAGCTTCTGGCTATCAGAAACTTCTGCTATATAAGGACAGATGGCGATCAAAAAAAAACACAGTTGGTTTAGAACCGTGGCGAAGAGATTAGAAAAGTGATAATGGGCGAAGTTGTAATTTGGTGATAAATTGAAAGTTGAGAGTGAACAAGAAAAAGTAATTAGTTTGGATTTGTGAATTAAGAAATTGAAAGGAGATAAAGTGATTTGAGAGGAAAGAGACCTTGTAAGAAAAGAATAAGGCGAAGAATAGTATAGTGTGAACTTGAATTGTTCTATAGAGTAGAAAATAAAGAAATAATTTCTCAGAATAATTGTTTTATCTACTCGAGCCGTAGCCCGCATACTACAGTATTATAGAAAATAAGGTATGTTTTCGTTTATGGGGTGATTTTTTCAACATTCTCGGCCCGGGGCGAAATAGTTAACTCCAGTGTATACAGGAGTTGAACTGGTCTTCGGAATCTGCTACCATCACCGCAACGTACTTCACATGCTCGCGCCTTTCCATCTCTGCCTGGAAAAATTCGCTCTACGATGACCATCTTCCATTGAATACGAGATAGTGCTGGATCAGACAACAAGACGACATCACCTTCGTTAAACGTCACTGACGTTTTGACTTTGCTGTGATGAAAAGAACGTAAAAGCTGTAAATATTCTGTTCGCCACCTTTTGGTAACTCTCGCGCTGTACTTCATTCTATGTTTCCATAGCTTTTTATACTCGAATTGGTTACAACCTGATCAGGGATAGAGTGAATAGACGTAGACCAACCCAAGAGAAACTTCGCCGGCGTGAGTGGTTCAAGATCCAGTGGTTCGACACATACGTTAGTGGCCGATCGTTAGTAACTGCTTCTGCTTCGCTAAGTATCGTACGCAGTTCTTCGAAGTCAAGCTTGGCCTTCCCGATGACGACCTTCAGCGTGTTCTTGACAGTCCGTATTAGTCTCTCCCAAAAGCCTCCCCACCAAGGTGCTCGCTCCACAATAAAGCTCCACTTTATTCGCTTACTTGACAAAAAATCCAGAACGACATCATTGTTAAGTATGTTTTGAGTTCTACTTAGTTCCAAGGCTGCTCTTCTGAATGTCTTCGCATTGTCTGAAAATACAGCTGTTGGAGAACCACGCGTCTAATAGCCATTAAACAGCACTCGGTTGACAAGCCAGTGGTGAGCTCCAAATGAACTGCTCGAATTGCAGCACAAGTGAATATTAAGATGTAGGCCTTCTGCGGGGTATCACCTCCTCGAGGCATGTAATATAGAGGCCCAGCAAAATCGATTCCCACGTTATCGAACGGTTTAAATAAGGTGATTCTGTGAACTGGCAGGGGTGCAAACGGTTGGTTGGCTGATTGACCGAATAATTTTTTACACACAATGCAGTTCCGTATTCTCTTCTTTACAATTTGACGACCTCTGACAATCCAAAAACGAGCTCTCAATTTAGTAAGAACGAGGCTTACCCCTCCATGACAGGTCAACAGATGACGATCATCGACGATTAGGGCAGTAACATGATGCTCGGCCGGTAGTATGATGGGATGCTTAAGGTCGAAAGTTTCCTCTAGCATTTGGATTCTCTCACCCACTCGTAATAGTCCGTGTTCGTTAAGAAAAGGTGACAGTTCAGAAAGTCTTGACGAAGATTTTAGCTCTGTTTGCTTCTGCAAGTATCGTACATCGTTAGTAAATTTTATCAATTGTACATACCTGACCCAGTAGCGTTCAGCAATTTCTAGTTCAAGTCCAGATAAACATGGCCCGTGTACTCTCTCCTTAGAGCGGCAGTGACTGATGAAGCGTAGAACCCAGCATGTTACTCTTAACAACTTCTACCTGCTATTGATTTTTTCGCAACACAAAATTGGCTCTTCTACTTGCTGCAGTCGAAAGTCGGTTTCTATCAATAACATTGTGTTGAGTTCAAGTCCCTCGTTGCATTGTTGTTTGGCGTCAGTGGTATCGTTAAGCAGGGTTACTTTTCCCCGAGCAATGGCTCCACTGTTGTATATCCGTGTGACGACGAATCTCCATGACGCGACTTTGAACATATGGTTTCCAGCTTTGCATTTGACCATAAATCCAATTCAAAGTAATTTTTGAATCGGTCCATAAAAAGTGTATGGGAATCCGTAGAGTTCTTTTTAAATAAGCGCATAACCGGGCTGCAACTAGAGCAGGTGTTAACTCCAGCTTTGGCAAGGTGAGTTCATCCAGATCGTCCTCCTTTAGCGGTGCGACTCGACTCTTAGCACACATAAAAGATGTTATAACCCACCCCGTTGTCATCTACTGTTTGAAGGTATGCTACTGCTCCATAGGCTTTAATACTGGCATCAGCAAAGATATGACACTGGAGGTTATTTGAAACTGAGGATGATTGCACTGATCTGGGTAGGGACATATCCTTCAACTGTAAGACGTTGCGAACGCACTCGTTCCATTGCGCCATCATATCCGGTGGTAGCACCTCATCCCAGGTTAATTTCTTTCTCCAGGCCGCTTAGAATAGTATCTTCAATTTTATTATGGTGGGACACACAATACCTAGAGGGTCGTAGACTCTGGCAATCGCTTGTAAAATGTTACGTTTTGTTCCTCTGGACAGATTTGACTCAAGAAAACACTGTACAGAATCTAAAGGCACTGCTAATTCGTCGCTAAATACCGACCACTTCAAACCCAAAACCTTTTGAGTAAGTGGGAACTCCAGAGAAGCAGCCGCACTTCGAACTGCCGCATTGTTAGAATGCCACTTCCTGAAATTCATGGAAGCTCTTCCCAGGATATCAACAGCCTGATTGCATAGTCTCACACCTTCTGTTTCCGAATCGACACTAACGACCAGGTCATCCACGTAAAAACCCTGTTTAAGTATCTGGCAGGTTTCAGGAAATTGTTGCTGTTCCTGTTCCAAATGGACACGTATCGCTGCAGAGAGAAGGAAAGGACTACAATTAACACCAAAATTTACCCTGGTCATACGAAAGTCCTTATAGCTCTGTTGTTCGCCTGCTTCCGCCAACGTTGAATACCATAGGAATCGGTGCGAATCTCTATCGGCCTCGTTCAAAATTATTTGGAGAAATGCTTTTTCTATGTCTGCTACGACACCGATTCGACCCAGGCGAAAATTAAGGAGAATGCTGAAAACGTCAGGCAGTAGGTTCGTTCCTGTAAAAAGCTGCTCGTTCAATGAAGGAGTATCTTCTGTATGGCTGGAAACGTCAAACATTACACGTAACTTGGTTGTGATACTGGTGTCCTTGTAGACTGGTCGATGAGGAAGATATATTATTCTACCCGAAGCTGCTTCTGTGGTATACTTTATTGGCTCTGCTATGCCTTCGTCTATCATCTGACGGATTGCCAGATCGTATTCTTTTATTTAAGAAACGTTTCGTTAAATGGTTCAAACGACTTACCGCAAGCGCTCGGTTGTCTTCGAATACCAGGTCTGGATCCTTCCTATGCATAAGGGCTTCATAGCGAGCTCCGACTTTCTTCAGGCACCTTGCTGTCATTTCCGCGGTCAGGTGTGTCTTCTCCTCTTCTTCCCCTCGAATTCCGATAGCCTCCAGGGACCAAATCGCTGACAGGTCTGCATTACTATAAGTTGGCAAGCTCACCGTCATCCGCCGAAGAGTGAAGTCATTGAAGCGTCCATCCAAAAATGGTTTCGATCGCTCTCAGTCGCGGTAATGGGCGTCGTTGTTTACCACTGACCACATCCCAGTAAAAATTGGACCCAATGAGCAAGCTCAGCCCATCAACAACTTCCATATCAACAGCCACGCGATCTGCCAATGTGAACTTTCGAAATAGACGATAAGAACTATCTGGAACTTTCAGAACGTCGACACATATTTCCGGCACTACAACCGCTTCCACCACAGTCTTCTTGTTGTTGTACTGGCTTTTAAGTAACACTTGCATTTTCTTAAATGTTGTTGATGTTTGATCGTGACCTTTTGCACCAAAACGGATAATAGCCATTTCCACCACACCACTGTATGCCAGATTCAGTTTTTCCACCAGACTTTCTTTTATATACGTATGCTGACTACCGCCGTCAATGATTACGCGAATTACAATTTGGGTTTTAGCGCTGGCTGCAATTACTCGCGCTGTCTTTAAAAATACATTTGAAGAATTAAACGCATGGGTATACGCGCAGAGATTACATCCTGTTTCTTTATTATTTTGGGTTCTTTTATTTAATGGGTCACACATTGGCTTAATATGCCGACCGGCACAGTAACTGCACTTTAAATAGTTCGCACTTCTGCACTTCCTCGATGAGTATATCTCGTTTTTGTTTCACACTCATTTCCTTTGTGCACTCTTTCGTCACATGATTCGTTCCGTTGCAAAATATACATGCTTCATTGCTGTTGTTCACTCCTAATAGACTCGCAGCAGTTGATGGCGCAGCTGACTTTGCATGTGAGGGGAGAGGGGTTATTTTACTCTTTTCCAATGCCTCTACCTCTTTCTTTAAGAACCGCAAGATATTTTGTATATACGAATCGCTCATGTCACAAAGGGTTGATTGTGCTGGTGTGTCCTCATGCTGCGTTATACTCTCATCGTCTTCTTGTAATTTTTCTTCCATCGAACGATGATAATCTACTCGTAGATCTGCTGGTAAACAACGCAAGAGTATGGACTTCAGCATGACACGATATTGATTCAATGGTATTTGTAATGCTGTCAAAGATCTTATGGATGTAGTGATGGTGTTATATAAACTTCTTAACCCAACGACGTCAGACTTTGCCGTAACTGGACGCAAGTTTAATAATTTCTGCATATAGGTATCTATAAGTTTGTCGTTGTTACCATATTGTTCTAGTAGCAAGGAAACTGCTGCATCATAGCAATGCGCCGATGGAGTAAATCCTCTTATCGTGCGTATGGCCGCTCCATACAATGCTCCTTCTAAATATGGAAATTTGTCTGTAGCAGTGAGGTCATCATTCCCATGTATGACCGCATTGAATTGGTCCCAAAAGGGCAACCAATCCCTTAATTCACCACCGAATTTTTTAAGTTCTAATTTTGATAATTTCACGGCTGATGTATGCTTAAGGGAATTCGGGGTGTTGGGCTCTTTAGGACACTCGGTGTTCTTTAACTTATCGCGCACTCTTTTTAAACGATTTTTTAAACGCGTGATTGTCGACACCGCCGTGTATTCATAAGAGGCTATTTTCTCGAAGTCTTTCACGATTTCTTCCTCTTGGATTAGCTTTTTGTTATGTACTTGCTGATCGGCAGCTTTAACACTGTCGGACATTGCAGTTAATCGTGCGATCAGAGTACACAGCTCGTCCTCGAGCGACACTAGTACCTCGACATCTTGGTCGACAACGCGTGAGTCTTCTGACGCCAGATATTCGGACGCAGCCTTTTCTATTTTTGTTAACTGCGATCTGAATGCACCACGAGCCGCCATTTCCATTTCGCGAGTTCCCGGGTTTCGGCAATAAATATTAAAAATATTAATATATCTTAGGGTTCTTTGGAACCCACGAAGAAAACAAAAAGGCAACAACCCGTTTGAATAATTAACACGTTTATTATGTAATATTTATGGCTGACACATTCGATTCTCTTCACTTTCAAAAGAAGACTAACTTACAAAGGAACTGAAATTCAATTATTTAAGGAAATAGATACATGTGTATGAGTGTATGAAAGTTAGAACAGTTTGTACGATATGCACAATTGTATATAAATGATCGCGTGACAAAGTTTATGTATGCTGTTTGGATCGTACGATCATGTTCTATATATTTATGTATTATAGAAAATAAGGTATGTTTTCGTTTACGAGGTGACTTTTTCAACAAAAGACAATGCAGGCGACGTCTTACCTTGAGGAAACTGTCCAACATCCCCTGAGTGGAAGTATTATTTCTTGATTTGAGAATCTTTCTAGCACCCGTACGGATTCGATATTCACTAAACTGACGGTCACTGTAAAGAAACTTCACCAAACCATCCTCATCGGGTTCTGTCCATTTGAGCTAAAAGAGGCTAAACTAATATAAACACTGGTCGGTTTCATAAAACTTCACATCAATCTGGGGTAACAAACAATTGCCCTTCAATCTCATAGTTCCAATTCTCCGGAATCGCATAATTCGTCCTTTCAATGTTTTGTAGAATGGATTCAATGTCCTCTAATGTGTTGATCATATCAATGACTCGCTTAGGCCAACTTCTTTGATGCTGTCACAGTAATCACATCCAAGGAGGATGCTTAGATCTATAAACTAAAAGGATACCTTATAGGCACACTAGCCAAATGTAAGGGCATCCATGTTTTCCGTACCTGTGGCGTACAATTTCCCGGCTTTGACTAGTGCTGTACACTGTGCTTCTGCTTCACATGGTGCGTCTACAAATGGAACACCCATCAGTTTCAACAACTCCTTCGCCTCGGCAGCATGCTCTTTGGTGACACGAACCAATAAATCGCTTCGGTGGCTTTCTCCAAGGCCTTTTGAGCTTCCTCGCGACGTTCGGCACGTTTTGCCAACTCCCCTGACCTTAGATCAGGTGGTTTGCCATCAAACACATAACCTGGTTTAATGCCATTCTCTAGCATTACAAAATTCCTTATTTCGTTGTAATTTTCAGTAGCTGCAATAGATAGATAAAAAATTCTTGATTTCACCCTCCTTTACAGCAAATGTTTTGACAGCTCACACGTGACTTGTTGTGACAACGTAAGTCATTGGGCGCGTTCCAAGCACATCAAATTTGCTGCTCGCTAGTAGCAAAAAAATTGAACGGCCAAACAACAACTGGTAGCTAGAATGTAGTTTTATTTGTTTTAACACCACAAAAGAATACAAATTTATCCCAAACTATTAACTAAATTTATTTCTGTTGCAATATCTGGCTGTGAATTTGTTTCTATATGTAGCTGCAATATTGCTTGAATTAAATTTTGTATGCACTTGAGTTTTCTTTCCCGCATGTAGCAACTTTTAGCAACTTAATTCTTGCTACATCCAACCCAATTTCCTCCTTAGAGCTAGTAGCGGAAAGTTTTGACGGACCTGTCATCCTTGTACAAAAAGTCGTTTGGTATAATACATTCTAGGTCACGATTACGATTTCAAAACATGTTACCACGGAAATCGTAATATCCCCCACTTTTGATAAACAGTATGTACATATTTACATAAAAGCTGCACATGTTACATAAAAATAAAACAACTCGTAAAATTATGCAACATTCTTTTTTCGCAGAAATAGTGTCTTTGTGCTACTAAAACTACGCAACATTTTGTTATTGCAAACATTTTTCATACCCATAACTATGCAAACTAAATTCTGTTCCACGTGCAAATAAATTAATATTTTAAGAGAAATCCCATAGAAAAAAACACATTTTTAAAAATCGATATCTCCTAAACTAGGCAAAAACGAGAATTTTGGTACTTTATATTTTGTTCTTATATCATCGAGATCTACAAAACTGCGTTTTCAAAACATGTTACCACGGAAATCGTAATATCCCCCACCCACCAGTTTCAACAACTCCTTCGCCTCGGTAGCGTGTTCTTTGGTGACACGGACCAATCTTCGATTGAACTTGTTTATGTCAGCCCCATCTCCAGCTTCGGTGTCTTTCTCCAAGGCCCTTTGAACCAGTAAGTTAGAATAAGATAGTTAAGTTAGTTAAGCTTTTTTTTGCCTAGCAATAAGTTTAATGAATTATCAGATAAAAATGCACTTTAAAAAAAGTATAAATCTGCAAGTTATAAACACGTAACGAATGAAATATCCGAAAATCGAGTGACTTATAGTGCCAATTTTCAAAAAGAAATTTAAATTATTGCCTGCAACAAAAAGTTTTCCTATTCTCGAATATAGCAATCCGATTTTCGGATCATCATCCTCAACCGAATCGAAATACAGAGTAGGGCCCCGGAATGAATTGGTTCTTTTTACTGCTCAACGAACTATGTAGCGGGTTGTAAGAAAAGCATCTCCAACTAGCTTCTTCAGGCAGTGCGAACGTTTTCCAGCTGCTTCCAGTTGCATACACCAATTTTGATTGAGGTCCGTATGCACTTGGACATGCCACTGAAAATGCTTCATCTGCATCACTTCACTCTGGGGTAACTTCGAAGACTATCCATGAAAACGAAGATCAGGTTATTTAAAAGATGCCAATTGATAAACTTTAGTCACAAATTAGCATTTAATTGGTTTTTGTACATTTTTACTATTGTTAATGGCGATTTTTTCACAAAAAAAAAAGAAAAAAAATTATGTGATTCAAGAGCCACAGTTCACTTGAAATTATGTCAAATTTGTGTACTAAAGAGCCTCCAATAGTTGATAGCAATTCATGATGACTGCTAGTAATTTTAGTAAATTGTTAATCATTTACAAGAAAAGATCACTTAAAAAAAGAATTAAGAAATATAACACAATCAATTCGAAGTAGTTTTTTAAGGTGCTTTAGCGAAAGAGCTTTAATGGATATGATAAATAGCGAACTCTATAAACTGTACCAAGGTGTTGATGTAGCCCAAAAGGCTAGCACCCGTACGGATTCGATATTCAATAAACTGACGATCACCATAAAGAAACTTCACCAAACCATCCTCATCGGATTCTGTCCATTTGAGCTGAAAGAGGATAAACTAATATAAATACTGGTCGGTTTCATAAAACTTCACATCAATCTGGGGTAACAAACAATTGCCCTGCAATCTCATAGTTCCAATTCTCCGGAATCGCATAATTCGTCCTATAAATGTTTTGTAGAAAGGATTCAATGTCTTTTAATATGTTGATCATATCAATGACTCGCTTAGGGCCAACTCCTTTGAGGCTCCAATAGTTGATGTTCATGTTGACTGCTAGTAATTTTAGTAAATTGTTAATCATTTACAAGAAAAGATCACTTAAAAAAAGAATTAAGAAATATAACACAATCAATTCGAAGTAATTTTTTATTTTTTTTATTTATTAAATTATTGCTAAAGGCAACGTAAATGAAGAACATTTCTAACAAATATGCAACAAACTCTGCTCTTCATCTTCCTTGACGTTGGTCACTAACAATTTCATAGCGCGAGACTCGATATTTTGCTCCGCGGGTCTTAAAATTATTATAGCAACTTTAAGCTAATTTCATGAAAAGAAATATATAAGAATTGACTACAGAAATGACGCCAGACCATAGAAAACTCCTAACTTGGTAAAAACTCCTTAGATTTTAGATTGCTGGACCACAAGCAAAAAAGCTGAGCAGATATCAAGCTCTTTAGATGGAAAAAAGTACTTCTTCGAATTTTTGGTGCTTTAAGGAAAGAGCTTTAATGGATATGATAAATAGCGAACTCTATAAACTGTACCAAGGTGTTGATGCAGCCCAAAAGGCTAGCACCCGTACGGATTCGATATTCACTAAACTGACGATCACTATAAAGAAACTTCACCAAACCATCCTCATCGGGTTTTGTCCATTTGAGCTGAAAGAGGCTAAACTAATATAAACCCTGGTCGGTTTCATAAAACTTCACTTCAATCTGGGGTAACAAACAATTGCCCTGCAATCTCATAGTTCCAATTCTCCGGAATCGCATAATTTGTCCTATCAATGTTTTGTAGAATGTATTCAATGTCTTCTAATGTGTTGATCATATCAATGACTCGCTTAGGGCCAACTTCCTTGATGCTGTCACAGTAATCACATCCAAGGAGGATGCATAGATCTATAAACTAAAAGGATTCCTTATAGGCACACTAGCCAAATGTGAGGGCATCCATGTTTTCCGAGCTGTGGCGTACACTTTCCCGGCTTTGACTAGTGCTGTACACTGTGATACTGCTTCACATGGTGCATCTACATATGGAACACCCATCAGTTTCAACAACTCCTTCGCAGGCGTCTTTGGTGACACGAACTAATAAATAGGTGCGGTGGCTTTCTCCAAGGCCTTTTGAGCTTCCTCGCAACGTTCGGCACATTTTGCCAACTCCCCTAACCTTAGATCAGGTGGTTTGCCATCAAACACATAACCTGGTTTAATACCATTCTCTAGCATTACAAAATTCCTTATTTCGTTGTAATTTTCAGTAGCTGTAATAGATTCAGTCGTCTTATAAAAAAAATTCTTGATTTCACCCTCCTTTACAGCAAATGTTTAGACAGCTCACACGTGACTTGTTGTGACAAGGTAAGCGTTCCAAGCACATCAAATTTGCTGCTCGCTAGTAGCAAAAAAATTGAACGGCCAAACAACAACTGGTAGCTAGAATGTAGTTTTATTTGTTTTAACGCCACAAAAGAACACAAATTTATCCCAAACTATTAACTAAATTTATTTCTGTTGCAATATCTGGCTGTGATTTTGTTTTTATATATCGCTGCAATATTGCTTGAATTAAATTTTTTATGCACTTGAGTTTTCTTTCCCGCATGTAGTAACTTTTAGCAACTTAATTCTTGCTACATCCAATCCAATTTCCTCCTTAGAGCTAGTAGCGGAAAGTTTTGACGGACCTGTCATCCTTGTACAAAAAGTCGTTTGGTATAATACATTCTAGGTCACGATTACGATTTCAAAACATGTTACCACGGAAATCGTAATATCCCCCACTTTTGATAAACAGTATGTACATATTTACATAAAAGCTGCACATGTTACATAAAAATAAAACAACTCGTAAAATTATGCAACATTCCTTTATCGCAGAAATAGTGTCTTTATGCTACTAAAACTATGCAACATTTTGTTATTGCAAACATTTTTCATACCCATAACTACGCAAACTAAATTCTGTTCCACGTGCAAATAAATTAATATTTTAAGGGAAATCCCATAGAAAAAAACACATTTTTAAAAATCAATATATCCTAAACTAGGCAAAAACGAAAATTTTGGTGCTTTATATTTTGTTCTTATATCATCGAGATCTACAAAACTGCGTTTTCAAAACATGTTTCCACGGAAATCGTAATATCCCCCACCCACCAGTTTCAACAACTCCTTCGCCTCGGTAGCATGTTCTTTGGTGACACGGACCATCTCCAGCTTCGGTGGCTTTCTCCAAGACCCTTTGAACCAGTAAGTTAGAATAAGACAGTTAAGTTAGTTAAGCTTTCTTTGATTTAAAAAAGTATAAATCTGCAAGTTATAAACACGTAACGAATGAAATATCCGAAAATCGAGTGACTTATAGTGCCAATTTTCAAAAAGAAATTTGAATTATTGCCTGAATTAGAACCGTGCATAAATATTCATAAAATTGTAATTACTTTTAAGTTGCACACTGAGCACATTCTTTTATTAGAATTACTTTTAAGTTGCACACTGAGCACTTCTATTAGTTATAATTTGCACACTGGGTACATTCCTCTCCACACTTGTTTGTTTGATGATCAAATATCAAGTTCTTTTTTTTTTTTATAATTTGCACGTGTGAAAGGGGTTATGAATACACTTATACTAATTTTAGGACACGGGCGTTTTTGAGGAAAGGGAAAGAGACAGAGAGAAAGACAGATTGGTGTAGTTGGTTTGAAACTCTGCTGGTATTAAGTTTCAGTTAACTCCAAGTGCAGAGTAAAGACGCCCACGCGAATTCTTTCTCTATTTTCATCTTCGTGGGAAGATAAAGATAAGAGGGTGGAATCGCAAGTGCATAGTTGTAAGATATGTAGATGTAAGTTTTTGAGTCGTAATAAAGAACTCAACGCAAAAGAACAGAAAATCTTTTACTGGCGCCCAACGTTCAGCAGTGGAAATAGTATTTTATTTACATAGTAAAGTTTTTTTTTTTTTGTTGTGAAGTTTTTTTTTCTTAAAGATGATTAATTGTATTTTACTGTAAGTGAAACCATTTTTTCTGTAAAACCTTGAAAACGACTCAATCTATAAAAAATAAAACAAGCTCATTTACGCGTTAGGATTTATATTAAAAAAAAAGAAGTATATTCAGCGTGGGTTTACTATTTGAATAAATAAAGTGTTTTTTTTTAAGTGTTGATTTGTGTATATTTGCCCCAAAATGTCCCTTACTGCAGAAGCTATTACAGAGTTAGTAACTCGCGTAGTACTGTCAATTTCGGCACAGACAAGACAGGAATTAGGTTCGAGTATAGAGGCGCTGGTCACTCGATTTGATTCCGCTTTCCCTAGTCCGTCTGTAGTAAAATATGAAGAAATTGAGATAAATGAAGCAGTTCAGTGTGACATCGGTCTCGACGTAGTAAAAACTGTACCAGAATTTTGTGGCACTACGGAAAGATATCCGTCTTTTAGACAGTCTGCGGAAGCAGCCATGAAACCCTATGAAAATTACTCTGGTTCTAATCGGTATTATCAGGCAGTAGCAATTATACGTAATAAAATTACGGGTGCTGCTGATACTGTGCTCTCTTCGTTCAGTACTCCAATGAATTTCGACGCTATAATAGCGCGTCTTGATCATACATATGCGGATAAGAGACCGCTTTACCTGCTCGAACAAGAACTTTCGACTTTACGTCAGGGACGTCTGTCCATTACGAATTATTATGACTCAGTTGAAAAACAACTGACCCTAATAACAAATAAAGCTGTAATGCAGTACTCCGAAAATAAGGAAACATTAAAATCACTAAATGAAAAATATAGAGATGATGCCTTACGTGTGTTTATATCTGGTCTTAATCGACCACTAGGCAATATTTTATTTTCAAGTCGCTCAGCCGATCTTCCAACCGCCTTGGCATTAGCCCAAGAATTGGAAATGAACCAACAAAGGTACGCTTTTGCCAATTCATTTGCTGAAAGGAATACTTATCAGCAATCGCCGCGTATGAGTTATCCTCAATACCGGGTTGAATCCAATAATAGTCGACTTCAAGCTCAATACAAAACAGAACCTATGGACGTAGATCCATCAACATCGCGATATAGGCAAAACTCAAGACCAAACAACACATTTCGCGCAAAATAAAATAAATTCAATCCAACTTTTAATTCACACCCGTCGCAACCACCACGTCCACATCCGACGAACGCGCTCAAAAGAGAACGCGAATCTGACCGAAGCGCAGGAGTTCATAAGAATCAGCGTATCAATAACGTTTATACACATAATATCGAAAGTGGTAGGTCCGAATTATATAACTACAGTAAATATGATAATTAAAGTGAAGTGTCACAGCGAAAAGATTTACCTTATTACGATCAAGTAATCTTTATAAATATGAATTTTCAGCTTCCATACATTATAAAAGAGATAAGTGGTGGACATTTAATTAAAATATTGGTTGATACAGGGGGCGCAAAAAATTATATTAAGCCCCTAACTTTTCTAAAAGGTGTCCGGCCAGTTGAGAAACCGTTTAACATTTCTTCCGTAAACGGATCAACGTCTATATACAACAAATATTCTGTGCGTATTTTTAACCAGGTTTCCGATTTTTTTATTCTTCCAAACCTTCAAGATTTTGATGCAATCATAGGCTATGATCTTCTTAAGAGTATTGGTGCCCCTTTGGATACCAGCTCCAATAAGATATTGTAACATAATAATAACTACGCCCCCTAAAATATGACGCAACAAATTCCGAAGTGACTTCATTCTGGCAGAATTTTGGTTCGTACTGTCCTTTCATTCGAGGTTCGTGTCTGGGACGAAGTCTCCACAGCTCATGTCAACGAAAGAGACGAATAATATCAGGGATAAAAGGGAATTGAAACTGCAAGAATTATTTCTCTTGTTCCAGTGGTCGAAGAATTTGCTAGAAGTTTCTGGCTATCAGAAACTTCTGCTATATAAGGACAGATGGCGATCAAAAAAGACACAGTTGGTTTTAGAACCGTGGCGAAGAGATTGGAAAAGTGATAACGGGCGAAGTTGTAATTTGGTGATAAATTGAAAGTTGAGAGTAAACAAGAAAAAGTAATTAGTTTGAATTTGTGAATTAAGTAATTGAAAGGAGATAAAGTGATTTGAGAGGAAAGAGACATTGTAAGAAAAGAATTTGCGAAGAATAGTATAGTGTGAACTTGAATTGTTCTATAGAGTAGAAAATAAAGAAATAATTTCACAGAATAATTGTTTTATCTACTCGAGCCGTAGCTCGCATATTACATTGGTGTCAGAAGCGGGATAAAACTTATTCTGTGAATAACTATTTCCGTGGTGTGAAATTGCACAAAAAAAAAAAAAAAAAAAAAACGATTTCTGTGTTGAGTTAATTAGTTGCGCAAAATGGGTCGCAAATTGGGAAAACTAACTATAACTCAACTAAAGGCAGAACTCAGTAAGCGGAACCTCGACACAACTGGGGGAAAAGATGCCCTACTGATTCGTCTGGAAGAAGCAGTAACGCAGGAAGGTGAAAATCCGCATGACATAGAGTTTGACGTGGAAGAGGAACCAGCAAGTACAGTAGCCGACCCGGGTATAACAAGTCTGCTCCTGCAACTTAAGTTAGTCATGGACGAACAAAAGAAAGCAATAGAAGATCAAAGTCATAAGCTCGATGACCAAAGGAATTCTCTAGAACTTAAGCTGGACGAACAAAAGAAAGCAATGGACGAACAAAAGAATTCTCTAGAACTTAAGCTGGATGAACAAAAGAAAGCGATGGACGAACAAAAGAAAGCAATGGGCGACCAAAGGAATTCTCTAGAACTTAAGCTGGACGAACAAAAGAAAGCAATGGACGAACAAAAGAATTCTCTAGATGCTCTGGAAAGTAAACTTGATGAGCAAAACAAGAACTTGGAATCCAAATTCGAAGTGATCGAAGAAAAAATCGAGAAGGTCGAGACGCAACTCGAAAAAGTCGAAATTAGATTCGATGAAAATTTTGAGAAACATGAAACTCAGTTCGGGAAGATAGAGACTCAGTTTGAAAAAGTGGATACGCAATTCGAGATAGTAGGAAAGCAAGTCGAAAATCTTGCTAAGGAGCTCAGCAACGTGAAGAGACAGAAAGCACGGGAATATTCCACTGACGGTCTGAGAAGAAAGGAGATGCAGCCTCCTATCTTCGATGGTCAAACATCATGGCCAATTTATAAAAGGCAATTCGAAGCGGCCGCAATGACCAATAGCTGGGACGATGAAGAGAAGTCCATTGCACTCACACTTGCACTGAGGGGTCCAGCTGCGGAGCTCTTGCAGACCATCCCGGAAGATAAACAGCAGAACTACGACTCTCTGGTTCAGGCTATCGAGATGCGGTTTGGGGATGAACACATGCAGCAGGTGTACAGGGTTCAGCTGCGTAGTCGAGTCCAGAAAAGGGGGGAAACGCTCCAACAGTTGCAAGCGGATATAGAGCGACTAGCCCATCTTTCATACCCTAAAGCCGGTGAGGAGCTTATCAACGAAATGGCGGTGGAAGCTTTTATTCAGGCCATAGAGGACAGACAACTGCAAATGGCTGTAAGGATGGCTGAAAAACGAACACTCCCCGAGGCATTGGCATTCGCTTTGTCAATGAAGGCTGCGGACCAAGCATACCAGGGAATACACCGTGTCAGGGAAATGTCCGTCGTGGAATGCTCATGCCAGAGAACAGCCGTCATGGATGAAGACAGAGCTCGCGGAAGTCAAATCCGTTGCTGGAATTGCAACCAAACGGGACACCTACAACGGCAGTGCAGAAGTGCACCTAGACGAGGAAATTGTTCACATTGCGGAAGTAGGAGAAGCAGAGAGGAAGCATCTGGCGGTGATAACATCCATCCTGTCAGTCAGACTTCGCAAAACCAGCAGTCGGGAAATGCGTAAGGACCAACTTCGCGGGGCAGAAGTTGGTTACTGGAATCGAGGCCCCCAGGACCACCATTCAAGTTTCGCAAACCAAACGGGGTAACAAGAGCCTGACAGTGGAGGCACTAATCAACGAGAAGAAGTGCGTAGCCACCATCGACACAGGTGCCACTGCCTCCATTGTAAGAAGAGATATCGTCAAAAGCTCCTGGCTGCACAACACCAACAGCTACTGCCTGAAGACTGCAACAGGGGAAATGGCGAAGGTATTTGGAGAAGTTCGTCTTACGATTACTCTGGCAGGACTGACGTTCTCCCATGCGTTTCTGGTGGCAGATATATGCGACGAGTGCATCATCGGAGTAGACTTCATGAAAGCAAATGAAGTAATCTTGGACATCGGGATGCAAGTACTGAGGTATCGAAATGTGGAGATTCCGATGGTGTACGGAAATGAGAATGCCGTAACTCTCAGGACAGTCATCAGCAAAGACGAAGTTTTGCCGCCGTCTTCAGAGACAATCATTTGGACGAAGCTGGAAGGTGATCTTGGGAGCCACCGATTCTACATAGTAGAACCAGACCCAGAGAAGAATTCTCAAGACTACATCGTGGGAAAGACGTTAGTCGAACCAAAGAACACCATGGTTCCAGTGAGGGTTTTGAACGCAAGACCACACACTGTCAAACTAAGGCGAGGGGAGGTGACTGGAAAATGCACGCCGATTACCGCCGTCGCAACAATATCTGAACGTGATGCTCCAAAACTTCTCCCATCACCTTGGACAGCGGAAGCGAGAGAGACGATTCTCCAGTCCAGTGAGCTGAATCAGGAGCAGCGAACTATGGCAGAGAATCTTATCAATGAGTACGCTGATGTATTTGCCTCACAGGACGGAGAATACGGCCGAACACACCTGGTACAACATCGAATAGACACTGGTGATACTAGACCAATTCGTCAGCCTGCTAGGCGCCTTCCATTGGCAAAGCAGACAGAAGTTGCAGAGATGGTGTCGGCAATGGAGAAAGAAGGTCTGATTGAAAGTTCCAAAAGTCCGTGGGCATCACCGGTTGTACTGGTTAAGAAGAAAGATGGCAGCACGCGGTTCTGCGTGGACTATCGGCAGCTCAATTACGTCACCAAGAAAGACAGCTACCCTCTGCCACGGATTGACGACACGCTAGACACACTATCAGGAGCCCGATGGTTTTCCACTCTCGACTTGAAGAGTGGCTACTGGCAGGTACAGATCCATCCAGAAGACCGGGAGAAAACCGCCTTCACCGCAGGAAATGGGCTATGGCAATTCACGGTAATGCCATTCGGGCTGTGCAATGCTCCGGCGACTTTCGAGCGATTGATGGAATGTGTCCTGCAAGGGTTAACATGGAAAACCTGTTTGGTATACTTGGATGATGTCATCGTCGTAGGAAAAACGTTTGCGCAACACCGAGACAATCTAAGGGATGTGTTTCAAAGGCTTCGAAGTGCCCACCTGAAGCTCAACCCCAAGAAGTGCGCCCTGTTTAGAGCGGAAGTCAAGTACCTGGGACACATAATTTCAGCGAAAGGAGTGAGAACCGATCCGGAGAAGGTCGAAGCGGTGAAAAACTGGCCAGTCCCCAAAGACAAACACCAACTAAGGAGCTTCCTGGGCCTAGCCACCTACTACAGACGGTTCGTGAAGGATTTTGCCGGGATCGCAAAGAACCTGCACCAGTTGACGGAAAAGGGAAAACAATTCAAATGGTCAATTGAGTGCGAGAAGAGCTTCAAGGCACTTAAACAACGGCTATGCGATGCCCCGATACTGGCTTACCCCACTCCCGGGGAAACGTTCGTTGTGGATGCAGATGCTAGTAATGTCGGGGTAGGAGCCGTACTCTCCCAGGTGCATGACGGCCAAGAGAAGGTGGTTGCGTACTTCAGCAAGGTGCTCTCTAAGCCAGAAAGGAACTACTGCGTGACAAGGCGGGAACTTCTAGCTTTGATCTTGGCTACGAAGCATTTTCACAAATACCTCTACGGGAGGAAGTTCGTTCTTCGCACAGACCATGCAGCATTAAAATGGCTATTACAGTTCAAGAGTCCTGAGGGTCAGGTCGCAAGATGGATCGAAAGGCTGCAAATCTACGACTACGAAATACAGCATCGTAAAGGAAAACTCCACTCTAATGCGGATGCACTGTCCCGGAGACCATGCAGAACGGATTGTAAACATTGTGCGCGTCAGGAAGAACGGGAGCTGGTTTCCATCCAAAGAATGAGAGCCGAACCTATCGCCGGCTGGAGCGTAGATGAGATCCGGAACGCTCAGAAGGAAGACCCCGATATCGAGCCGATTCTGGCCTGGAAGGAGAACATGGAGAAACCGGATCATCAGGACATCTCTCACAGAAGCCCGACCTTAAAGGCATATTTTGCGCAGTGGGACTCCCTCCATGTCCAAGAAGGTGTTCTGAGAAGAAAATGGGAATCCTCCGACGGAAAATCGTTTGTAATGCAGCTTGTAGTACCGCGGACGAGGGTCAAGGAGGTGTTACAGGAAATGCATGGCGGGGCGACCGGAGGCCACTTGGGAGTGAATAAGACGCTAGAAAGGGTACGAGAACGTTTTTATTGGTTAAAAGCGAAGGAAGATATCGAAGACTGGTGCAGAAAATGCGACGTGTGTGCAGCTAGCAAGGGTCCGAGAATCAAAACTCGAGGTAAGATGCACCAATACAACGTGGGAGCACCTTTCGAACGAATCGCCATTGACATCGCAGGGCCCTTTCCGGAAACCGACAATGGTAATCGGTATATACTCGTAGTGATGGACTACTTCAGTAAGTGGCCGGAAGCGTTTCCGATCCCTAACCAGGAAGCCAGAACCGTGGCGGAGCAGATCGTCTACAATTGGGTTAGCAGATTCGGTGTGCCCTTGGAATTGCATTCTGACCAAGGGCGGAACTTCGAGTCAAGAATCTTCCAAGAGATGTGTCAACTACTCGGAATCAAAAAGACAAGGACAACCCCGCTTCATCCACAGTCGGACGGTATGGTGGAGCGTTTCAATAGGACTTTGGACGAACATCTCTCGAAGGTCGTAGGTGACTACCAACGGGATTGGGACCGGCAGATTCCCTTGTTTTTGATGGCCTATAGAAGTGCCGTGCATAGCACTACTCGACATACGCCGTTCGAAATCTTATTTGGTGGAATAGCTCGTTTACCCAGTGAGGTGAAATTTGGATCTCCTACCAATGAGCCCAGAAATGAAGAAGAGTACGTGGCGGACCTTAGGGAAAGGCTTAGGGACATACACCAAAGGACCAGAAGCCAGATTAAGATGACGAGCGACCGCATGAAGACCAGGTATGATGCCAAGGCAACAACGTCAGGATTCCAGGAAGGAGATCTGGTGTGGCTGTATAATCCCCATCGCCAAAAGGGGAAATCACCTAAGTTACAGCGGAACTGGGAAGGTCCCTACAGAATAGTAACCCGCATCAACGATGTTGTCTACCGCATCCAGCGAGGACCAAGGGCCAAAATGAAAGTGGTTCATGTGGACCGACTGAGTCGATACAATGGCCGAAATGAGGATGCACTTGTTCGGGACGAACACGTCTAAGAGGGGGGCAGTGTAACATAATAATAACTACGCCCCCTAAAATATGACGCAACAAATTCCGAAGTGACTTCATTCTGGCAGAATTTTGGTTCGTACTGTCCTTTCATTCGAGGTTCGTGTCTGGGACGAAGTCTCCACAGCTCATGTCAACGAAAGAGACGAATAATATCAGGGATAAAAGGGAATTGAAACTGCAAGAATTATTTCTCTTGTTCCAGTGGTCGAAGAATTTGCTAGAAGTTTCTGGCTATCAGAAACTTCTGCTATATAAGGACAGATGGCGATCAAAAAAGACACAGTTGGTTTTAGAACCGTGGCGAAGAGATTGGAAAAGTGATAACGGGCGAAGTTGTAATTTGGTGATAAATTGAAAGTTGAGAGTAAACAAGAAAAAGTAATTAGTTTGAATTTGTGAATTAAGTAATTGAAAGGAGATAAAGTGATTTGAGAGGAAAGAGACATTGTAAGAAAAGAATTTGCGAAGAATAGTATAGTGTGAACTTGAATTGTTCTATAGAGTAGAAAATAAAGAAATAATTTCACAGAATAATTGTTTTATCTACTCGAGCCGTAGCTCGCATATTACAATATATTATAATAATTGCATAGAACCATTGTTATATATGCCTTGTTCTAAGGTTAACAATTTACGCATCACTTACGATGATATCCCTAAATCGGTATTGCCCCTATTTGAAGAAGTAATAAGAGACTACTTAGATGTATTTGCAGATCCTAACAAAGCCTTAACCTACAACACTAACGTTGTTGCCACGATCAGGACAACAACTGATGAAATTATTTTCTCAAGGAGTTATCCTTACCAGATTTCCGCCACTGAATTTGTCAACCGCGAAATTCAATCCATTATTCAGGATGGTATTATCCGTCAGAGTTTGTCTCCTTATAACAATCCAATCTGGGTGGTTAGTAAGAAAGGCCTTGATGAATCTGGTAGCCGTAAATTAAGACTTGTAATCGCTTTCCGGAAACTTAACGGGAAAACCATCTCAGATCGTTACCCGATTCCCAATACTTCCGTTATTCTGTCTAACTTGGGGAAATCTAATTTTTTTACTACAATTGACCTTAAATCAGGCTTTCATCAAATTCTTCTCGCCGAGAAAGATCTTGAAAAAACAGCTTTCTCAGTTAATAACGGCAAATATGAATTCTGCCGTCTTCCGTTTGGGCTTAAAAATGCCCCTAGTATTTTCCAAAGGGCTATTGATGACGTCCTACGAGAGGATATAGGCGTCCGGTGTCATGTATACATTGATGATGTAATAATCTTTTCTCCGAATGCAGAAACAAATGTTAAAGATATAAGGTCCGTTATGGGAAAACTTCTCGACGCAAATATGAAAATATCATTGGAAAAAACCAAATTCTTTAAGACACATGTGGAGTTTCTCGGTTTCGTTGTTAGTCAAGGTGGTCTTAAGACTTCAGAGGACAAGGTTCGCGCCATACTTCAGTACGAACTTCCTACTACTCTACGCGCATTACGGTCATTCCTTGGCCTATCGGGCTATTATAGAAGATTCATTAGAAATTACGCAAAAATAGCAAAACCGCTTACGCAAATTCTACGAGGTGATAATGGCCATGTAAGTGCAAGCCAATCAAAAAACGGAAAAATTACACTCAATCCACAGGCTCAACAAGCCTTCAACAAACTCAAAGAAATTTTGGCATCCGAAGACGTTGCTCTTCTTTTTCCAGAGTTCACGAAACCATTTGAACTCACTACTGATGCTTCATCGGTAGCAATAGGAGCAGTCCTATCACAGATGGGTAAACCAATTACGTTCATATCTCGAACACTGTCATCAACAGAGCAAAATTACGCAACAAACGAGCGAGAAATGCTCGCAATCGTTTGGGCTCTCCAAACCCTTAGAAACTACCTCTATGGAGTAAACAACCTTCACATATTTACTGATCACCAACCTCTAACTCTTTCTATTTCTGATCGAAACCCAAACACGAAGATCAAACGTTGGAGGAGTTTAATTGAAGAGTTTGCTCCAACATTTCACTATAAACCAGGTAGTGAAAATCAAGTAGCAGATGCGCTATCGCGCCAATATATTCAACATCTCACAAATGTCTCTAAATCAAAGTCAAGTAACTATTGTACAAATAGCGAGGTATCCTTCACTCATTATATTCGTAAAGTTCCACAGCCCCTAAACAGCTTCAAGAATCAAATCTTACTGTCGCTGGCCCCAACAGCTGATAAAATTACTACAATGCCATTTCCCGGATATACTCGTCACGATATTCGTTTTAGCGATTTTCAGTCATTATTTCCTATAATACAAGAAATCATAAACCCTGATGTAGTCAACGGAGGTTATTGTCCATTCGACATCTTAGGTAAAATCCAAAATGAACTAGTTGAATTGTTCCCAGCAGTCCGTTTTAGACATACCAATAGAATGGTTATCGACTTTGCTAATGAAAATGATCAAATAGAGACTATCGCGATGGAACATAATAGGGCTCACCGTTCGGCTGGTGAGAATATACTACAAGTACTCGACGGATACTATTTTTCCCAAGATGAACGAACTTCCTCCCATAGAGATATTTGTGAAAATGCTTCGTAGTCAAGATCAAAGCTAGAAGTTCCCGCCTTGTCACGCAGTAGTTACTTTCTGGCTTAGAGAGCACATTGCTGAAGTACGCAACCACCTTCTCTTGGCCCTCATGCACCTGGGAGAGTACGGCTCCTACCCCGACATTACTAGCATCTGCATCCACAATGAACGTTTCCCCGGGAGTGGGGTAAGCCAGTATCGGGGCATCGCATAGCCGTTGTTTAAGTGCCTTGAAGCTCTTCTCGCACTCAATTGACCATTTGAATTGTTTTCCCTTTTCCGTCAACTGGTGCAGGTTCTTTGCGATCCCGGCAAAATCCTTCACGAACCGTCTGTAGTAGGTGGCTAGGCCCAGGAAGCTCCTTAGTTGGTGTTTGTCTTTGGGGGACTGGCCAGTTTTTCACCGCTTCGACCTTCTCTGGATCGGTTCTCACTCCTTTCGCTGAAATTATGTGTCCCAGGTACTTGACTTCCGCTCTAAACAGGGCGCACTTCTTCTTATGGTTGAGCTTCAGGTGGGCACTTCGAAGCTTTTGAAACACATCCCTTAGATTGTCTCGGTGTTGCGCAAACGTTTTTCCTACGACGATGACATCATCCAAGTATACCAAACAGGTTTTCCATGTTAACCCTTGCAGGACACATTCCATCAATCGCTCGAAAGTCGCCGGAGCATTGCACAGCCCGAATGGCATTACCGTGAATTGCCATAGCCCATTTCCTGCGGTGAAGGCGGTTTTCTCCCGGTCTTCTGGATGGATCTGTACCTGCCAGTAGCCACTCTTCAAGTCGAGAGTGGAAAACCATCGGGCTCCTGATAGTGTGTCTAGCGTGTCGTCAATCCGTGGCAGAGGATAGCTGTCTTTCTTGGTGACGTAATTGAGCTGCCGATAGTCCACGCAGAACCGCGTGCTGCCATCTTTCTTCTTAACCAGTACAACCGGTGATGCCCACGGACTTTTGGAACTTTCAATCAGACCTTCTTTCTCCATTGCCGACACCATCTCTGCAACTTCTGTCTGCTTTGCCAATGGAAGGCGCCTAGCAGGCTGACGAATTTTTCTAGTATCACCAGTGTCTATTCGATGTTGTACCAGGTGTGTTCGGCGGTATTCTCCGTCCTGTGAGGCAAATACATCAGCGTACTCATTGATAAGATTCTCTGCCATAGTTCGCTGCTCCTGATTCAGTTCACTGGACTGGAGAATCATCTCTCTCGTTTCCGATGTCCAAGGTGATGGGAGAGGTTGCGGAACATCACGTTCAGATATTGTTGTGCCGTCGGTAATCGGCGTGCATTTTCCAGTCACCTCCCCTCGCCTTAGTTTGACAGTGTGTGATCTCGCGTTCAAAACTCTCACTGGAACCATGGTGTTCTTTGGTTCGACTAACGTCTTTCCCACGATGTAGTCTTGAGAACTCTTCTCTGTGTCTGGTTCTACTATGTAGAATCGGTGGTTCCAGCTTCGTCCAAATGATTGTCTCTGAAGACGGCGGCAAAACTTCGTCTTTGCTGATGACTGTCCTGAGAGTTACGGCATTCTCGTTTCTTCTTGTTGACTAGTGCCCCCACTGTCAGGCTCTTGTTACCCCGATTGGTTTGCGAAACTGGAATGGTGGTCCTGTGGGCCTCGATTCCAGTAACCAACTTCTGCCCCGCGAAGTTGGTCCTTACGCATTTCCCGACTGCTGGTTTTGGGAAGTCTGACTGACAGGATGGGTGTTATGACCGCCAGATGCTTCCTCTCTGCTTCTCCTACTTCCGCAATGTGGACAATTTCCTCGTCTAGGTGCACTCCTGCACTGCCGTTGTAGGTGTCCGGTTTGGTTGCAATTCCAGCAACGGATTTGACTTCCGCGACTTTGTCTTCATCCATGACGGCTGTTCTCTGGCATAAGCATTCCACGACGGACATTTCCCTGACACGGTGTATTCCCTGGTATGCTTGGTCCGCAGCCTTCATTGACAAAGCGAATGCCAATGCCTCGGGGAGTTTTCGCTTTTCAGCCATCCTTACAGCCATTTGCAGTTGTCTGTCCTCTATGGCCTGAATAAAAGCTTCCACCGCCATTTCGTTGATAAGCTCCTCACCGGCTTTAGGGTATGAAAGATGGGCTAGTCGCTCTATATCCGCTTGCAACTGTTGGAGCGTTTCCCCCCTTTTCTGGACTCGACTACGCAGCTGAACCCTGTACACCTGCTGCATGTGTTCATCCCCAAACCACATCTCGATAGCCTGAACCAGAGAGTCGTAGTTCTGCTGTTTATCTTCCGGGATGGTCTGCAAGAGCTCCGCAGCTGGACCCCTCAGTGCAAGTGTGAGTGCAATGGACTTCTCTTCATCGTCCCAGCTATTGGTCATTGCGGCCGCTTCGAATTGCCTTTTATAAATTGGCCATGATGTTTGACCATCGAAGATAGGAGGCTGCATCTCCTTTCTTCTCAGACCGTCAGTGGAATATTCCCGTGCTTTCTGTCTCTTCACGTTGCTGAGTTCCTTAGTAAGATTTTCGACTTAATTTTCTACTTTTTCGTAGAAAAGCACACGTAGGTTTCAGCCCACGTAGGTTTCCTTCTAAGTGGGAATACACAGGAAAATTAGCTTCGGACTTCTAAGGACAATGCAGGCGACGTCTTACCTTGAGGAAACTGTCCAACCTCCCCTGAGTGGAAGTATTATTTCTTGATTTGAGAATCTTTCCAGCAATCGTACGGATTCGATATTCACTAAACTGACGATCACCATAAAGAAACTTCACCAAACCATCCTCATCGGGTTCTGTCCATTTGAACTGAAAGAGGATAAACTAATATAAACACAGGTCGGTTTCATAAAACTTCACATCAATCTGGGGTAACAAACAATTGCCCTGCAATCTCATAGTTCCAATTCTCCGGAATCGCATAATTCGTCCTATCAATGTTTTGTAGAATGGATTCAATGTCTTTTAATGTGTTGATCATATCAATGACTCGCTTAGGGCCAGCTTCTTTGAGCCTCCGATAGTTGATGTTCATGTTGACTGCTAGTAATTTTAGTAAATTGTTAATCATTTACAAGAAAAGATCACTTAAATAAATAATTAAGAAATATAACACAACCAATTCGAAGTAGTTTTTAATTTTATTTTATTTATTAAATTATTGCTAAAGGCAACGTAAATGAAGAACATTTCTAACAAATATGCAACAAACTCTGCTCTTCATCTTCTTTGACGTTGGTCACTATCAATTTCAGAGCACGAGACTCGCTATTTTGCTCCGCGGGTCTTAAAATTATTATAGCAACTTTAAGCTAACTTCATGAAAAGAAATATACAAGTATTGAGTACAGAAATGACGCCAGACAATAGAAAACTCCTAATTTGGTAAAAACTCCTTAGATTTTAGATTGCTGGACAACAAGCAAAAAATCTGAGCAGATATCAAGCTCTTTAGACGGAAAAAAGTACTTCCTCGAATGTTTGGTGATTTAAGGAAAGAGGGTTAATGGAAATGATACAAATGCGAATTCTATAAACTGTAGAAAGGTGTTGATGTAGCCCAAAATGCCAAGACCCGGCGATTAAATGACTCGGTCACGAGTCATGCACAAGTAATATGTAAGAAATACAAAACATCCACAAAACATCTGCGAGCCAAATGTGGTTAATGCAACGAATGTATTCTTAAAAATTTAACACAAATACAATTTCTAAATTTATATTCCACCGGACAACAGCTTTCAGCTCACGTTGGTTTCCTTCTACGTGGTAATACACAGGAAAATTAGCTTCGGACTTCTAAAGACAATGCAGGCGACCTCTTAGGAAAATGTCCAACTTCCCCTGAGTGGAAGTATTATTTCTTGATTTGAGAATCTTTCTAGCACCCGTACGGATTCGATATTCACTAAACTAACGATCACTATAAAGAAACTTCACCAAACCATCCTCATCGGATTCTGTCCATTTGAGCTGAAAGAGGATAAACTAATATAAACACTGGTCGGTTTCATAAAACTTTACATCAATCTGGGGTAACAAACAATTGCCCTGCAATCTCATAGTTCCAATTCTCCGGAATCGCATAATTCGTAATATAAATGTTTTGTAGAATGGATTCAATGTCTGTTAATATGTTGATCATATTGTAGCATAATAATAACTACGCTCCTACGACTATGCAACCCATTTCGAAGTGTCTTTTCATTCTGGCAGAATTTTGGTCCGAAGTGACCTTTCATTCGAGGTTCGTGTCTGCGGTTTCCACAGTTCATGTCTACGAAAGAGACGGATAATATCACGGATGAGAGGGAATTATAACTGCAAGAATGATTGTCATCTTGGAATTATTACATCATAATTTTTCTTGTTCCAGTGGTCGAAGAATTTGCTAGAAGTTTCTGGCTATCAGAAACTTCTGCTATATAAGGACAGATGGCGATCAAAAAGGCGCAGTAGTTTCTAAACCGTGGCGAATAGATTAGAAAAGTGATAATGGGCGAAGTTGTAATTTTGTGATAAATTGAAAGTTGAGATTTAACAAGAAGAAGTAATTAGTTTGGATTTGTGAATTAAGTAATTGAAAGGAGATAAAGTGATTTGAGAGGAAAGAGACATTGTAAGAAAAGAATTGCGAAGAATAGTATAGTGTGAACCTGAATTGTTCTATAGACTAAAAAATAAAGAAATAATTTCACAGAATATTGTTTTATCTAATCGAGTCGTAGATCGCATATTACAATATTTTAAGAGAAATCCCATAGAAAAAAACACATTTTTAAAAATCGATATCTCCTAAACTAGGCAAAAACGAGAATTTTGGTACTTTATATTTTGTTCTTATATCGTCGAGATCTACAAAACTGCGTTTTCAAAACATGTTACCACGGAAATCGTAATATCCCCCACCCACCAGTTTCAACAACTCCTTCGCCTCGGTAGCATGTTCTTTGGTGACACGGACCAATCTTCGATTGAACTTGTCTATGTCAGCCCCATCTCCAGCTTCGGTGGCTTTCTCCAAGGCCCTTTGAACCAGTAAGTTAGAATAAGATAGTTAAGTTAGGTAAGCTTTTTTTGAATAGCAAAAAGTTTAATGAATTATCAGATAAAAATGCATTTTAAAAAAAGTATAAATCTGCAAGTTATAAACACGTAACGAATGAAATATCCGAAAATCGAGTGACTTATTGTGAAAATTTTCAAAAAGAAATTTGAATTATTGCCTGTAATAAAGTTTTTCGATTCTCGAATATAGCAATCCGATTTTCGGATCATCATCCTCAACCGAATCGAAATACAGAGTAAGGCCCCAGAATGAATTGGTTCTTTTTACTGCTCAACGAACTATGTAGCGGGTTGTAAGAAAAGCATCTCCAACTAGCTTCTTCAGGCAGTGCGAACGTTTTCCAGCTACTTCCAGTTGCATACACCAATTTTGATTGAGGTCCGTATGCACTTGGACATGCCACTGAAAATGCTTCCTCTGCATCACTTCACTCTGGGGTAACTTCGAAGACTATCCATGAAAACGAAGATCAGGTTATTTAAAAGATGCCAATTGATAAACTTTAGTCACAAATTAGCATTTAATTGGTTTTTGTACAATTTTACTATTGTTAATGGCGATTTTTTCACAAAAAAAAAAAGAAAAAAAATTATGTGATTCAAGAGCCACAGTTCACTTGAAATTATGTCAAATTTGTGTACTAAAGAGCCTCCAATAGTTGATAGCAGTTCATGTTGACTGCTAGTAATTTTAGTAAATTGTTAATCATTTACAAGAAAAGATCACTTAAAAAAAGAATTAAGAAATATAACACAATCAATTCGAAGTAATTTTTTATTTTTTTTATTTATTAAATTATTGCTAAAGGCAACGTAAATGAATAACATTTCTAACAAATATGCAATAAACTCTGCTCTTCATCTTCTTTGACGTTGGTCACTAACAATTTCATAGCGCGAGATTCGCTATTTTGCTCCGCGGGTCTTAAAATTTGTATAGCAACTTTAAGCTAACTTCATGAAAAGAAATATACAAGTATTGACTACCGAAATGAAGCCAGACCATAGAAAACTCCTAACTTTGTAAAAACTCCTTAGATTTTATATTGCTGGACCACAAGCAGAAAAGCTGACCAGATACCAAGCTTCTTAGATCTTTTCTTGTAAATGATTAACAATTTACTAAAATTACTAGCAGTCAACATGAACTGCTATCAACTATTGGAGGCTCTTTAGTACACAAATTTGACATAATTTCAAGTGAACTGTGGCTCTTGAATCCACATAATTTTTTTTCTTTTTTTTTCTGAAAAAATCGCCATTAACAATAGTAAAAATGTACAAAAACCAATTAAATGCTAATTTGTGACTAAAGTGGCATCTTTTAAATAACCTGATCTTCGTTTTCATGGATAGTCTTCGAAGTTACCAAAGAGTGAAGTGATGCAGAGGAAGCATTTTCAGTGGCATGTCCAGGTGCATACGGACCTCAATCAACCTTGGTGTATGCAACTGGAAGCAGCTGGAAAACGTTCGCACTGCCTGAAGAAGCTAGTTGGGGATGCTTTTCTTACAACCCGCTACATAGTTCGTTGAGCAGTAAAAAGAACCAATTCATTCCGGGGCCTTACTCTGTATTTCGATTCGGTTGAAGATGATGATCCGAAAATCGGATTGCTATATTCGAGAATAGAAAAACTTTTTATTGCAGGCAATAATTCAAATTTTTTTTTAAAAATTGGCACTATAAGTCACTCGATTTTCGGATATTTCATTCGTTACGTGTTTATAACTTGCAAATTTATACTTTTTTTAAAATGCATTTTTATCTGATAATTCATTAAACTTATTGCTAGGCAAAAAAAAGCTTAACTAACTTAACTATCTTATTCTAACTTACTGGTTCAAAGGGCCTTGGAGAAAGACACCGAAGCTGGAGATGGGGCTGACATAAACAAGTTCAATCGAAGATTGGTCCGCGTCACCAAAGAACATGCTACCGAGGCGAAGGAGTTGTTGAAACTGGTGGGTGGGGGATATTACGATTTCCGTGGTAACATGTTTTGAAAACGCAGTTTTGTAGATCTAGATAATGTAAGAACAAAATATAAAGTACCAAAATTCTCGTTTTTGCCTAGTTTAGCAGATATCGACTTTTAAGAATGTGTTTTTTTCTATGGGAACAGAATTTAGTTTGCATAGTTATGGGTATGAAAAATGTTTGCAATAACAAAATGTTGCATAGCTTTAGTAGCACAAAGACACTATTTCTGCGATAAAAGAATGTTGCATAATTTTACGAGTTGTTTTATTTTTATGTAACATATTGTAGCATAATAATAACTACGCTCCTATGCCTATGCAGCAAATTCCGAGGTGACTTTCCATTCTGGCAGAATTTTGGTTCGAACTGTCCTTTCATTCGAGGTTCGTGTCTGGGACGAAGTCTCCACAGCTCATGTCAACGAAAGAGACGAATAATATCAGGGATAAAAGGGAATTATAACTGCAAGAATTATTTCTCTTGTTCCAGTGGTCGAAGAATTTGCTAGAAGTTTCTGGCTATCAGAAACTTCTGCTATATAAGGACAGATGGCGATCAAAAAAAAGACACAGTAGTTTTTAAACTGTGGCGAGGAGATTAGAAGAGTGTGCAGTGGGCGAAGTTGTAATTCTGTGATAAATTGAAAGTTGAGATTTAAGAAGAAGAAGTAATTAGTTTGGATTTGTGAATTAAGTAATTGAAAGGAGATAAAGTGATTTGAGAGGAAAGAGACATTGTAAGAAAAGAATTGCGAAGAATAGTATAGTGTGAACCTGAATTTTTCTATAGACTAAAAAATAAAGAAATAATTTCACAGAATATTGTTTTATCTAATCGAGTCGTAGATCGCATATTACAATATTTTAAGAGAAATCCCATAGAAAAAAACACATTTTTAAAAATCGATATCTCCTAAACTAGGCAAAAACGAGAATTTTGGTACTTTATATTTTGTTCTTATATCGTCGAGATCTACAAAACTGCGTTTTCAAAACATGTTACCACGGAAATCGTAATATCCCCCACCCACCAGTTTCAACAACTCCTTCGCCTCGGTAGCATGTTCTTTGGTGACACGGACCAATCTTCGATTGAACTTGTCTATGTCAACCCCATCTCCAGCTTCGGTGGCTTTCTCCAAGGCCCTTTGAACCAGTAAGTTAGAATAAGATAGTTAAGTTAGGTAAGCTTTTTTTGCCTAGCAAAAAGTTTAATGAATTATCAGATAAAAATGCATTTTAAAAAAAGTATAAATCTGCAAGTTATAAACACGTAACGAATGAAATATCCGAAAATCGAGTGACTTATAGTGAAAATTTTCAAAAAGAAATTTGAATTATTGCCTGTAATAAAGTTTTTCGATTCTCGAATATAGCAATCCGATTTTCGGATCATCATCCTCAACCGAATCGAAATACAGAGTAAGGCCCCAGAATGAATTGGTTCTTTTTACTGCTCAACGAACTATGTAGCGGGTTGTAAGAAAAGCATCTCCAACTAGCTTCTTCAGGCAGTGCGAACGTTTTCCAGCTACTTCCAGTTGCATACACCAATTTTGATTGAGGTCCGTATGCACTTGGACATGCCACTGAAAATGCTTCCTCTGCATCACTTCACTCTGGGGTAACTTCGAAGACTATCCATGAAAACGAAGATCAGGTTATTTAAAAGATGCCAATTGATAAACTTTAGTCACAAATTAGCATTTAATTGGTTTTTGTACAATTTTACTATTGTTAATGGCGATTTTTTCACAAAAAAAAAAAAGAAAAAAAATTATGTGATTCAAGAGCCACAGTTCACTTGAAATTATGTCAAATTTGTGTACTAAAGAGCCTCCAATAGTTGATAGCAGTTCATGTTGACTGCTAGTAATTTTAGTAAATTGTTAATCATTTACAAGAAAAGATCACTTAAAAAAAGAATTAAGAAATATAACACAATCAATTCGAAGTAATTTTTTATTTTTTTTATTTATTAAATTATTGCTAAAGGCAACGTAAATGAATATCATTTCTAACAAATATGCAATAAACTCTGCTCTTCATCTTCTTTGACGTTGGTCACTAACAATTTCATAGCGCGAGATTCGCTATTTTGCTCCGCGGGTCTTAAAATTTGTATAGCAACTTTAAGCTAACTTCATGAAAAGAAATATACAAGTATTGACTACCGAAATGAAGCCAGACCATAGAAAACTCCTAACTTTGTAAAAACTCCTTAGATTTTATATTGCTGGACCACAAGCAGAAAAGCTGACCAGATACCAAGCTTCTTAGATGGAAAAAAGTACTTCTTCGAATTTCTGGTGCTTTAAGGAAAGAGCTTTAATGGATATGATAAACAGCGAACTCTAACAACTGTACCAAGGTGTTGATGTAGCCCAAAAAGCTAGCACCCGTACGGATTCGATATTCACTAAACTGACGATCACCATAAAGAAACTCCACCAAACCATCCTCATCGGGTTCTGTCCATTTGAGCTGAAAGAGGATAAACTAATATAAACACTGGTCGGTTTCATAAAACTTCACATCAATCTGGGGTAACAAACAATTGCCCTGCAATCTCATAGTTCCAATTCTCCGGAATCGCATAATTCGTCCTATCAATGTTTTGTAGAATGGATTCAATGTCTTTTAATGTGTTGATCATATTGTAACATGCGAGCTACGGCTCGAGTAGATAAAACGATATTCTGTGAAATTTATTTCTTTATTTTCTAGTCTATAGAACAATTCAAGTTCACACTATACTATTCTCCGCAAATTCTTTTCTTACAAGGTCTCTTTCCTCTCAAATCACTTTATCTCCTTTCAATTACTTAATTCACAAATCCAAACTAATTACTTTTTCTTGTTCACTCTCAACTTTCAATTTATCACCAAATTACAACTTCACCCATTATCACTTTTCCAATCTCTTCGCCACGGTTCTAAACCAACTGTGTCTTTTTTTGATCGCCATCTGTCCTTATATAGCAGAAGTTTCTGATAGCCAGAAACTTCTAGCAAATTCTTCGACCACTGGAGCAAGAAAAATTCTGATATAATAATTCCAAGATGACAATCATTTCGTGCAGTTATAATTCTCTCTTGTTCTCTTTTATCCGCGATATTATCCGAGCTGTGGTGACTAATTTCAGACACGAACCTCAAAAGGAAGCAATGAAAAGACACTTCGGAATTTGTTGCCTGTTCGAGGGCGTAGTTATTATGCTACATTATGTTACAATATCAATGACTCGCTTAGGGCCAACTCCTTTGAGCCTCCAATAGTTGATGTTCATGTTGACTGCTAGTAATTTTAGTAAATTGTTAATCATTTACAAGAAAAGATCACTTAAAAAAAGAATTAAGAAATATAACACAATCAATTCGAAGTAATTTTTTATTTTTTTTTTATTTATTAAATTATTGCTAAAGGCAACGTAAATGAAGAACATTTCTAACAAATATGCAACAAACTCATAGCGCGAGACTCGCTATTTTGCTCCGCGGTTCTTAAAATTATTATAGCAACTTTAAGCTAACTTCATGAAAAGAAATATACAAGTATTGATTACAGAAATCACGCCAGAAGATAGAAAACTCCTAACTTGGTAAAAACTCCTTAGATTTTAGTTTACTGGACCACAAGCAGAAAATCTGAGCAGATATCAAGTTCTTAGGCGGAAAAAGTACTTCTTCGAATGTTTTTGATTTAAGGAAAGATGGTTAATGGATATGATACAACCGCGAACTCCATAAACTGTACCAAGGTGTTGATGTAGCCTAAAAGGCCAAGACCCGGCGATTAAATGACTCGGTCACGAGTCATGCCAAATAATATGTAAGAAATCCAAAACATCTGCGAGCCAAATGTGGTTAATGCAACGAATGTATTCTTAAAAATTTAATACAAATACTATTTCTAAACTTATATTCCACGGGACAACAGCTTTCAGCTCACGTTGGTTTCCCTCTACGTGGGAAATTAGCTTCGGACTTCTAAAGACAATGCAGGCGACGTCTTACCTTGAGGAAACTGTCCAACTTCCCCTGAGTGGAAGTATTATTTCTTGATTTGAGAATCTTTCTAGCACCCGTACGGATTCGATATTCACTAAATTGACGATCACTATAAAGAAACTTCACCAAACCATCCTCATCGGGTTTTGTCCATTTGAGCTGAAAGAGGCTAAACTAATATAAACACTGGTCTATTTCATAAAACTTCACATCAATCTGGGGTAACAAACAATTGCCCTGCAATCTCATAGTTCCAATTCTCCGGAATCGCATAATTCGTCCTATCAATGTTTTGTAGAATGGATTCAATGTCTTCTAATGTGTTGATCATATCAGTGACTCGCTTAGGGCCAACTCCTTTGATGCTGTCACAGTAATTACATCCAAGGAGGATGCATCTATAAACTAAAAGGATACCTTATAGGCACACTAGCGAAATGTGAGGGCTTCCATGTTTTCCGTAGCTGTGGCGTACACTTTCCCGGCTTTGACTAGTTCTGTACACTGGGTTTCTGCTTCACATGGTGCGTCTACATATGGAAGACCCATCAGTTTCAACAACTAATTCGCCTCCGCAGCATGCTATTTGGTGACACGAACCAATAAATAGCTTCGGTGGCTTCCTCCAAGGCCTGTTGAGCTTCCTAAACTAAAACGATACCTTATAGGCACACTAGCGAAATGTAAGGGCTTCCATGGCTTCTGCTTCACATGGTGCGTCTACATATGGAGACCCATCAGTTTCAACAACTCCTTCGTCTCCGCAGCATGCTCTTTGGTGACACGAACCAATAAATAGCTTCGGTGGCTTCCTCCAAGGCCTTTTGAGCTTCCTCGCGACGTTCGGCACGTTTTGCCAACTGCCCTGAGCTTGGATCAGGTGGTTTGCCATCAGACGCATAACCTGGTTTAATGCCATTCTCTAACATTATAAAATTCCTTATTTCGTTGTAATTTTCAGTAGGTGTAATAGATACAGTCGTCTTATAAAAAAAAATTCTTGATTCCACCCTCCTTTACAGCAAATGTTTTGACAGCTCACACGTGACTTGTTGTGACAAGGTAAGTCATTGGGCGCGTTCCAAGCACATCAAATTTGCTGCTCGCTAGTAGCAAAAAAATTGAACGGCCAAACAACAACTGGTAGCTAGAATGTAGTTTTATTTGTTTTAACACCACAAAAGAATACAAATTTATCCCAAACTATTAACTAAATTTATTTCTGTTGCAATATCTGGCTGTGAATTTGTTTCTATATATAGCTGCAATATTGCTTGAATTAAATTTTGTATGCACTTGAGTTTTCTTTCCCGCATGTAGCAACTTTTAGCAACTTAATTCTTGCTACATCCAATCCAATTTCCTCCTTAAAAATTTAACACAAACACTATTTCTAAACTTATATTCCACGAGACAACAGCTTTCAGCTCACGTTGGTTTCCTTCTACGTGGGAATACACAGGAAAATTAGCTTCGGACTTCTAAAGACAATGCAGGCGACGTCTTACCTTGAGGAAACTGTCCAACTTCCCCTGAGTGGAAGTATTATTTCTTGATTTGAGAATCTTTCTAGCACCCGTACGGATTCGATATTCACTAAACTGACGATCACTATAAAGAAACTTCACCAAACCATCCTCATCGGGTTTTGTCCATTTGAGCTGAAAGAGACTAAACTAATATAAACACTGGTCGGTTTCCAAAAACTTCACATCAATCTGGGGTAACAAACAATTGCCCTGCAATCTCATAGTTCCAATTCTCCGGAATCGCATAATTCGTCTTATCAATGTTTTGTAGAATGGATCCAATGTCTTCTAATGTGTTGATCATATCAGTGACTCGCTTAGGGCCAACTCCTTTGATGCTGTCACAGTAATCACATCCAAGGAGGATGCATAGATCTATAAACTAAAAGGATACCTTATAGGCAGACTAGCCAAATGTAAGGGCATCCATGTTGTCCGTAGCTGTGGCGTACACTTTCCTGGCTTTGACTAGTGCTGTACACTGTGCTTCTGCTTCACATGGTGCGTCTACATATGGAACACCCATCAGTTTCAACAACTCCTGCGCCCTCGGCAGCATGCTTTCTGGTGACACGAACCAATAAATAGTTTCGGTGGCTTTCTCCAAGGCCTTTTGAGCTTCCTCGCGACGTTCGGCACGTTTTGCCAGCTCCCCTGACCTTAGATCAGGTGGTTTGCCATCAAACGCATAACCTGGTTTAATACCATTCTCTAGCATTACAAAATTCCTTATTTCGTTGTCATTTTCAGTAGCTGTAATAGATACAGTCATCTTATAAAAAAAATTCTTCATTTCACCCTCCTTTACAGCAAATGTTTTGACAGCTCACACGTGACTTGTTGTGACAAGATAAGCCATTGGGCGCGTTCCAAGCACATCAAATTTGCTGCTCGCTAGTAGCAAACAAATTGAACGGAAAAACAACAACTGGTAGAATGTAGTTTTATTTGTTTTAACACCACAAAAGAATACAAATTTATCCCAAACTATTAACTAAATTTATTTCTGTTGCAATATCTGGCTATGATTTTGTTTTTATATATCGCTGCAATATTGCTTGAATTAAATTTTGTATGCACTTGAGTTTTCTTTCCCGCATGTAGCAACTTTTAGCAACCTAATTCTTGCTACATCCAATCCAATTTCTTTCTTAGAGCTAGTAGCGGAAAGTTTTGATGGACCTGTCATCCTTGTACAAAAAGTCGTTTGGTATAATACATTCTAGGTCACGATTACGTATTCAAAACATGTTACCACGGAAATCGTAATATCCCCCACTTTTGATATTTCCTAGCGAGACAGTATGTACATATTTACATAAAAGCTGCACATGTTACATAAAAATAAAACAACTCGTAAAATTATACAACATTCTTTTATCGCAGAAATAGTGTCTTTGTGCTACTAAAACTATGCAACATTTTGTTATTGCAAACATTTTTCATACCCATAACTATGCAAACTAAATTCTGTTCCACGTGCAAATAAATTAATATTTTAAGAGAAATCCCATAGAAAAAAACACATTTTTAAAAATCGATATCTCCTAAACTAGGCAAACACGAGAATTTTGGTACTTTATATTTTGTTCTTATATCATCGAGATCTACAAAACTGCGTTTTCAAAACATGTTACCACGGAAATCGTAATATCCCCCACCCACCAGTTTCAACAACTCCTTCGCCTCGGTAGCATGTTCTTTGGTGACACGGACCAATCTTCGATTGAACTTGTCTATGTCAGCCCCATCTCCAGCTTCGGTGGCTTTCTCCAAGGCCCTTTGAACCAGTAAGTTAGAATAAGATAGTTAAGTTAGTTAAGCTTTTTTTGCCTAGCAATAAGTTTAATGAATTATCAGATAAAAATGCATTTTAAAAAAAGTATAAATCTGCAAGTTATAAACACGTAACGAATGAAATATCCGAAAATCGAGTGACTTATAGTGCCAATTTTCAAAAAGAAATTTGAATTATTGCCTGCAATAAAAAGTTTTTCTATTCTCGAATATAGCAATCCGATTTTCGGATCATCATCTTCAACCGAATCGAAATACAGAGTAAAGTCCCGTAATGAATTTTTGCATTTTACTGCTCAATGAACTATGTAGCGGGTTGTAAGAAAAGCATCTCCAACTAGCTTCTTCAGGCAGTGCGAACGTTTTCCAGCTGCTTCCAGTTGCATACACCAAGGTTGATTGAGGTCCGTATGCACTTGGACATGCCACTGAAAATGCTTCCTCTGCATCACTTCACTCTGGGGTAACTTCGAAGACTATCCATGAAAACGAAGATCAGGTTATTTAAAAGATGCCAATTGATAAACTTTAGTCACAAATTAGCATTTAATTGGTTTTTGTACATTTTTACTATTGTTAATGGCGATTTTTTCACAAAAAAAAAAGAAAAAAAATTATGTGATTCAAGAGCCACAGTTCACTTGAAATTATGTCAAATTTGTGTACTAAAGAGTCTCCAATAGTTGATAGCAATTCAAGTTGACTGCTAGTAATTTTAGTAAATTGTTAATCATTTACAAGAAAAGATCACTTAAAAAAAGAATTAAGAAATATAACACAATCAATTCGAAGTAATTTTTTATTTTTTTTATTTATTAAATTATTGCTAAAGGCAACGTAAATGAATAACATTTCTAACAAATATGCAATAAACTCTGCTCTTCATCTTCTTTGACGTTGGTCACTAACAATTTCATAGCGCGAGACTCGCTATTTAGCTCCGCGGGTCTTAAAATTTGTATAGCAATTTTAAGCTAACTTTATGGAAAGAAATATACAAGTATTGACTTCAGAAATGACACCAGACCATAGAAAACTCCTAACTTGGTAAAAACTCCTTAGATTTTAGATTGCTGGAAACCAAGCAGAAAAGCTGAGCAGATACCAAGCTCCTTAAATGGAAAAAAAGTACTTTTTCGAATTTTTGGTGCTTTAAGGAAAGAGCTTTAATGGATGTGATAAATAGCGAACTCTATAAACTGTAAAAAGGTGTTGATGTAATACAAAAGGCTAGCACCCGTACGGATTTGATATTCACTAAACTGACGATCACCATAAAGAAACTTCACCAAACCATCCTCATCGGATTCTGTCCATTTGAGCTGAAAGAGGATAAACTAATATAAACACTGGTCGGTTTCATAAAACTTCACATCAATCTGGGTTAACAAACAATTGCCCTGCAATCTCATAGTTCCAATTCTCCGGAATCGCATAATTCGTAATATAAATGTTTTGCAGAAAGGATTCAATGTCTTTTATTATGTTGATCATATCAATGACTCGCTTAGGGCCAACTCCTTTGAGCCTCAAATAGTTGATGTTCATGTTGACTGCTAGTAATTTTAGTAAATTGTTAATCATTTACAAGAAAATATCAATTAAATAAAGAATTAAGAAATATAACACAATCAATTCGAAGTAATTTTTTATTTTTTTTTATTTATTAAATTATTGCTAAAGGCAACGTAAATGAAGAACATTTCTAACAAATATGCAAAAAAAATGATAGCGCGAGACTCGCTATTTCGCTCCGCAGGTCTTAAAATTATTACAGCAACTTTAAGCTAACTTCATGAAAAGAAATATACAAGTATTGATTACAGAAATGACGCCAGACCATAGAAAACTCCTAACTTGGTAAAAACTCCTTAGATTTTAGATTACTGGACCACAAGCAGAAAAGCTGAGCAGATATCAAGCTCTTTAGATGGAAAAAAGTACTTCTTCGAATGTTTGGTGCTTTAAGGAAAGAGGGTTAATGAATATGATACAACCGCGAACTCTTTAAATTGTACCAAGGTGTTGATGTAGCCCAAAAGGCCAAGACCCGGCGATTAAATGACTCGGTCACGAGTCATGCCAAATAATATGTAAGAAATCCAAAACATCTGCGAGCCAAATGTGGTTAATGCAACGAATTTATTCTTAAAAATTTAACACAAATACTATTTCTAAACTTATATTCCACGGGACAACAGCTTTCAGCTCACGTTGGTTTTCTTCTACGTGGGAAATTAGCTTCGGACTTCTAAAGACAATGCAGGCGACGTCATACCTTGATTAGTATTATTTCTTGATTTGAGAATCTTTCTAGCACCCGTACGGATTCGATATTCACTAAACTGACGAGCACTATAAAGAAACTTCACCAAACCATCCTCATCGGGTTTTGTCCATTTGAGCTGAAAGAATCTAAACTAATATAAACACTGGTCGGTTTCATAAAACTTCACATCAATCTGGGGTAACAAACAATTGCCCTGCAATCTCATAGTTCCAATTCTCCGGAATCGCATAATTCGTCCAATCAATGTTTTGTAGAATGGATTCAATATCTTTTAATGTGTTGATCATATCAATGACTCGCTTAGGGCCAACTCCTTTGACCCTCCAATAGTTGATGTTCATGTTGACTGCTAGTAATTTTAGTAAATTGTTAAAAATGTAGAAGAAAAGATCACTTAAAAAAAGAATTAAGAAATATAACAAATTAATTCGAAGTAATTTTTCATTTTTTTTTTTTTTATTTATTAAATTATTTCTAAAGGCAAGTAAATGAAGAATATTTCTAAGAAATTTGCAACAAGCTCTGCTCTTCATCTTTTTTGACGTTGGTCACTAACAATTTCAGAGCGCGAGACTCGCTATTTTGCTCCGCGGGTCTTAAAATTTTTATAGCAACTTTAAGCTAACTTCATGAAAAGAAATATACAAGTATTGACTACAGAAATGAAGCCAGACCATAGAAAACTCCTAACTTTGTAAAAACTCCTTAGATTTTAGATTGCTGGACCACAAGCAGAAAAGCTGAGCAGATATCAAGCTCTTTAGACGGCAAAAAGTACTTCTTCGAATGTTTGGTGCTTTAAGGAAAGAGGGCTAATGAATATGATACAACCGCGAACTCTATAAACTGTAATAAGTTGTTGATGTAGCCCAAAAGGCCAAGACCCGGCGATTAAATGACTCGGTCACGAGTCATGCCAAATAATATTGTAATATGCGAGCTACGGCTCGAGTAGATAAAACAATTATTCTGTGAAATTATTTCTTTATTTTCTACTCTATAGAACAATTCAAGTTCACACTATACTATTCTTCGCAAATTCTTTTCTTACAAGGTCTCTTTCCTCTCAAATCACTTTATCTCCTTTCAATTACTTAATTCACAAATCCAAACTAATTACTTTTTCTTGTTCACTCTCAACTTTCAATTTATCACCAAATTACAACTTCGCCCATTATCACTTTTCCAATCTCTTCGCCACGGTTCTAAACCAACTGTGTTTTTTTTGATCGCCATCTGTCCTTATATAGCAGAAGTTTCTGATAGCCAGAAACTTCTAGCAAATTCTTCGACCAAAAACAAAAATACCTAAAAACAAAATCCCTAAAAATTATGACAATCATTTCGTGCAGTTATAATTCTCTCTTGTTCTCTTTTATCCGCGATATTATCCGAGCTGTGGTGACTAATTTCAGACACGAACCTCAAAAGAAAGCAATGAAAAGACACTTCGAAATTTGTTGCCTGTTCGAGGGCGTAGTTATTATGCTACATTATGTTACACTGCCCTCCTCTTAGACTTGTTCGTCCCGAACAAGTGTGTCCTCACTTCGGCCATTGTATCGACTCAGTCGGTCCACATGAACCACTTTCATTTTGGCCCTTGGTCCTCGCTGGATGCGGTAGACAACATCGTTGATGCGGGCTATTATTCTGTAGGGACCCTCCCAGTTCTGCTGCAACTTAGGTGATTTCCCCTTTTGGCGATGGGGATTATACAGCCACACTAGATCTCCTTCCTGGAATCCTGACGTTGTTGCCTTGGCATCATACCTGGTCTTCATGCGGTCGCTCGTCATCTTAATCTGGCTTCTGGTCCTTTGGTGTATGTCCCTAAGCCTTTCCCTCAGGTCCGCCACGTACTCTTCTTCATTTCTGGGCTCATTGGTAGGAGATCCAAATTTCACCTCACTGGGTAAACGAGCTATTCCACCAAATAAGATTTCGAACGGCGTATGTCGAGTAGTGCTATGCACGGCACTTCTATAGGCCATCAAAAACAAGGGAATCTGCCGGTCCCAATCCCGTTGGTAGTCACCTACGACCTTCGAGAGATGTTCGTCCAAAGTCCTATTGAAACGCTCCACCATACCGTCCGACTGTGGATGAAGCGGGGTTGTCCTTGTCTTTTTGATTCCGAGTAGTTGACACATCTCTTGGAAGATTCTTGACTCGAAGTTCCGCCCTTGGTCAGAATGCAATTCCAAGGGCACACCGAATCTGCTAACCCAATTGTAGACGATCTGCTCCGCCACGGTTCTGGCTTCCTGGTTAGGGATCGGAAACGCTTCCGGCCACTTACTGAAGTAGTCCATCACTACGAGGATATACCGATTACCATTGTCGGTTTCCGGAAAGGGCCCTGCGATGTCAATGGCGATTCGTTCGAAAGGTGCTCCCACGTTGTATTGGTGCATCTTACCTCGAGTTTTGATTCTCGGACCCTTGCTAGCTGCACACACGTCGCATTTTCTGCACCAGTCTTCGATATCTTCCTTCGCTTTTAACCAATAAAAACGTTCTCGTACCTTTTCTAACGTCTTATTCACTCCCAAGTGGCCTCCGGTCGCCCCGCCATGCATTTCTTGTAACACCTCCTTGACCCTCGTCCGTGGTACGACAAGCTGCATTACAAACGACTTTCCGTCGGAGGATTCCCATTTTCTTCTCAGAACACCTTCTTGGACATGGAGGGAGTCCCACTGCGCAAAATATGCCTTTAAGGTCGGGCTTCTGTGAGAGATGTCCTGATGATCCGGTTTCTCCATGTTCTCCTTCCAGGCCAGAATCGGCTCGATATCCGGGTCTTCCTTCTGAGCGTTCCGGATCTCATCTACGCTCCAGCCGGCGATAGGTTCGGCTCTCATTCTTTGGATGGAAACCAGCTCCCGTTCTTCCTGACGCGCACAATGTTTACAATCCGTTCTGCATGGTCTCCGGGACAGTGCATCCGCATTAGAGTGGAGTTTTCCTTTACGATGCTGTATTTCGTAGTCGTAGATTTGCAGCCTTTCGATCCATCTTGCGACCTGACCCTCAGGACTCTTGAACTGTAATAGCCATTTTAAGGCTGCATGGTCTGTGCGAAGAACGAACTTCCTCCCGTAGAGGTATTTGTGAAAATGCTTCGTAGCCAAGATCAAAGCTAGAAGTTCCCGCCTTGTCACGCAGTAGTTCCTTTCTGGCTTAGAGAGCACCTTGCTGAAGTACGCAACCACCTTCTCTTGGCCGTCATGCACCTGGGAGAGTACGGCTCCTACCCCGACATTACTAGCATCTGCATCCACAACGAACGTTTCCCCGGGAGTGGGGTAAGCCAGTATCGGGGCATCGCATAGCCGTTGTTTAAGTGCCTTGAAGCTCTTCTCGCACTCAATTGACCATTTGAATTGTTTTCCCTTTTCCGTCAACTGGTGCAGGTTCTTTGCGATCCCGGCAAAATCCTTCACGAACCGTCTGTAGTAGGTGGCTAGGCCCAGGAAGCTCCTTAGTTGGTGTTTGTCTTTGGGGACTGGCCAGTTTTTCACCGCTTCGACCTTCTCCGGATCGGTTCTCACTCCTTTCGCTGAAATTATGTGTCCCAGGTACTTGACTTCCGCTCTAAACAGGGCGCACTTCTTGGGGTTGAGCTTCAGGTGGGCACTTCGAAGCCTTTGAAACACATCCCTTAGATTGTCTCGGTGTTGCGCAAACGTTTTTCCTACGACGATGACATCATCCAAGTATACCAAACAGGTTTTCCATGTTAACCCTTGCAGGACACATTCCATCAATCGCTCGAAAGTCGCCGGAGCATTGCACAGCCCGAATGGCATTACCGTGAATTGCCATAGCCCATTTCCTGCGGTGAAGGCGGTTTTCTCCCGGTCTTCTGGATGGATCTGTACCTGCCAGTAGCCACTCTTCAAGTCGAGAGTGGAAAACCATCGGGCTCCTGATAGTGTGTCTAGCGTGTCGTCAATCCGTGGCAGAGGGTAGCTGTCTTTCTTGGTGACGTAATTGAGCTGCCGATAGTCCACGCAGAACCGCGTGCTGCCATCTTTCTTCTTAACCAGTACAACCGGTGATGCCCACGGACTTTTGGAACTTTCAATCAGACCTTCTTTCTCCATTGCCGACACCATCTCTGCAACTTTTGTCTGCTTTGCCAATGGAAGGCGCCTAGCAGGCTGACGAATTGGTCTAGTATCACCAGTGTCTATTCGATGTTGTACCAGGTGTGTTCGGCCGTATTCTCCGTCCTGTGAGGCAAATACATCAGCGTACTCATTGATAAGATTCTCTGCCATAGTTCGCTGCTCCTGATTCAGCTCACTGGACTGGAGAATCGTTTCTCTCGTTTCCGCTGTCCAAGGTGATGTGAGAGGTTTTGGAGCATCACGTTCAGATATTGTTGCGACGGCGGTAATCGGCGTGCATTTTCCAGTCACCTCCCCTCGCCTTAGTTTGACAGTGTGTGGTCTTGCGTTCAAAACTCTTACTGGAACCATGGTGTTCTTTGGTTCGACTAACGTCTTTCCCACGATGTAGTCTTGAGAATTCTTCTCTGGGTCTGGTTCTACTATGTAGAATCGGTGGCTCCCAAGATCACCTTCCAGTTTCGTCCAAATGATTGTCTCTGAAGACGGCGGCAAAACTTCGTCTTTGCTGATGACTGTCCTGAGAGTTACGGCATTCTCATTTCCGTACACCATCGGAATCTCCACATTTCGATACCTCAGTACTTGCATCCCGATGTCCAAGATTACTTCATTTGCTTTCATGAAGTCTACTCCGATGATGCACTCGTCGCATATATCTGCCACCAGAAACGCATGGGAGAACGTCAGTCCTGCCAGAGTAATCGTAAGACGAACTTCTCCAAATACCTTCGCCATTTCCCCTGTTGCAGTCTTCAGGCAGTAGCTGTTGGTGTTGTGCAGCCAGGAGCTTTTGACGATATCTCTTCTTACAATGGAGGCAGTGGCACCTGTGTCGATGGTGGCTACGCACTTCTTCTCGTTGATTAGTGCCTCCACTGTCAGGCTCTTGTTACCCCGTTTGGTTTGCGAAACTTGAATGGTGGTCCTGGGGGCCTCGATTCCAGTAACCAACTTCTGCCCCGCGAAGTTGGTCCTTACGCAAAACTGCTGGTTTTGGGAAGTCTGACTGACAGGATGGATGTTATCACCGCCAGATGCTTCCTCTCTGCTTCTCCTACTTCCGCAATGTGAACAATTTCCTCGTCTAGGTGCACTTCTGCACTGCCGTTGTAGGTGTCCGGTTTGGTTGCAATTCCGGCAACGGATTTGACTTCCGCGAGCTCTGTCTTCATCCATGATGGCTGTTCTCTGGCATGAGCATTCCACGACGGACATTTCCCTGACACGGTGTATTCCCTGGTATGCTTGGTCCGCAGCCTTCATTGACAAAGCGAATGCCAATGCCTCGGGGAGTGTTCGCTTTTCAGCCATCCTTACAGCCATTTGCAGTTGTCTGTCCTCTATGGCCTGAATAAAAGCTTCCACCGCCATTTCGTTGATAAGCTCCTCACCGGCTTTAGGGTATGAAAGATGGGCTAGTCGCTCTATATCCGCTTGCAACTGTTGGAGCGTTTCCCCCCTTTTTTGGACTCGACTACGAAGCTGAACCCTGTACACCTGCTGCATGTGTTCATCCCCAAACCGCATTTCGATAGCCTGAACCAGAGAGTCGTAGTTCTGCTGTTTATCTTCCGGGATGGTCTGCAAGAGCTCCGCAGCTGGACCCCTCAGTGCAAGTGTGAGTGCAATGGACTTCTCTTCATCGTCCCAGCTATTGGTCATTGCGGCCGCTTCGAATTGCCTTTTATAAATTGGCCATGATGTTTGACCATCGAAGATAGGAGGCTGCATCTCCTTTCTTCTCAGACCGTCGGTGGAATATTCCCGTGCTTTCTGTCTCTTCACGTTGCTGAGTTCCTTAGTAAGATTTTCGACTTGTTTTTCTACTTTTTCGAACTGAGTCTCTATTTTCCCGAACTGAGTTTCATGCTTCTCAAAGTTTTCATCGAATCTAGTTTCGACTTTTTCGAGTTGCGTCTCTACCTTCTCGATTTTCTCTTCGATCACTTCGAATTTGGATTCCAAGTTCTTGTTTTGCTCATCAAGTTTACTTTCCAGAGCATCTAGAGAATTCTTTTGTTCGTCCATCTTAAGTTCTAGAGAATTCTTTTGTTCGTCCATTGCTTTCTTTTGTTCATCCAACTTAAGTTCTAGAGAATTCTTTTGTTCGTCCATTGCCTTCTTTTGTTCATCCATTGCTTTCTTTTGTTCATCCAACTTAAGTTCTAGAGAATTCCTTTGGTCATCGAGCTTATGACTTTGATCTTCTATTGCTTTCTTTTGTTCGTCCATGACTAACTTAAGTTGCAGGAGCAGACTTGTTATACCCGGGTCGGCTACTGTACTTGCTGGTTCCTCTTCCACGTCAAACTCTATGTCATGCGGATTTTCACCTTCCTGCGTTACTGCTTCTTCCAGACGAATCAGTAGGGCATCTTTTCCCCCAGTTGTGTCGAGATTCCGCTTACTGAGTTCTGCCTTTAGTTGAATTATAGTTAGTTTTCCCAACTTGCGACCCATTTTTGCGCAACTAATTAACTCAACGCAGAAATGGTTTTTTTTTTTTTTTTTTTCTTGTGCAATTTCACACCACGGAAATAGTTATTCACAGAATAAGTTTTATCCCACTTCTGACACCAATGTAATATGCGAGCTACGGCTCGAGTAGATAAAACAATTATTCTGTGAAATTATTTCTTTATTTTCTACTCTATAGAACAATTCAAGTTCACACTATACTATTCTTCGCAAATTCTTTTCTTACAAGGTCTCTTTCCTCTCAAATCACTTTATCTCCTTTCAATTACTTAATTCACAAATCCAAACTAATTACTTTTTCTTGTTCACTCTCAACTTTCAATTTATCACCAAATTACAACTTCGCCCATTATCACTTTTCCAATCTCTTCGCCACGGTTCTAAACCAACTGTGTTTTTTTTGATCGCCATCTGTCCTTATATAGCAGAAGTTTCTGATAGCCAGAAACTTCTAGCAAATTCTTCGACCAAAAACAAAAATACCTAAAAACAAAATCCCTAAAAATTATGACAATCATTTCGTGCAGTTATAATTCTCTCTTGTTCTCTTTTATCCGCGATATTATCCGAGCTGTGGTGACTAATTTCAGACACGAACCTCAAAAGAAAGCAATGAAAAGACACTTCGAAATTTGTTGCCTGTTCGAGGGCGTAGTTATTATGCTACATTATGTTACAATATGTATGAAATCCAAAACATCTACAAAACATCTGCGAGCCAAATGTGGTTAAAGCAACGAATGTATTCTTAAAAATTTAACACAAACACTATTTCTAAACTTATATTCCACGGGACAACAGCTTTCAGCTCACGTTGGTTTCCTTCTACGTCGAAATACACAGGAAAATTAGCTTCGGACTTCTAAAGACAATGCAGGCGACGTCTTACCTTGAGGAAACTGTCCAACTTCCCCTGAGTGGAAGTATTATTTCTTGATTTGAGAATCTTTCTAGCACCCGTACGGATTCGATATTCACTAAACTGACGATCACTATAAAGAAACTTCACCAAACCATCCTCATCGGGTTTTGTCCATTTGAGCTGAAAGAGGCTAAACTAATATAAACACTGGTCGGTTTCATAAAACTTCACATCAATCTGGGGTAACAAACAATTGCCCTGCAATCTCATAGTTCCAATTCTCCGGCATCGCATAATTCGTCCTATCAATGTTTTGTAGAATGGATTCAATGTCTTCTAATGTGTTGATCATATCAGTGACTCGCTTAGGGCCAACTCCTTTGATGCTGTCACAGTAATTACATCCAAGGAGGATGCATAGATCTATAAACAAAGAGGATACCTTATAGGCAGACTAGCCAAATGTAAGTGCATCCATGTTTTCCGTACCTGTGGCGTACACTTTCCCGGCTTTGACTAGTGCTGTACACTGTGCTTCTGCTTCACATGGTGCGTCTACATATGGAACACCCATCAATTTCAACAACTCCTTCGCCTCGGCAGCATGCTTTTTGGTGACACGAACCAATAAATAATTTCGGTGGCTTTCTCCAATTCCTTTTGAGCTTCCTCGCGACGTTCTGCATATTTTGCCAACTCCCCTGACCTTAGATCAGGTGGTTTGCCATCAAACACATAACCTGGTTTAATGCCATTCTCTAGCATTAGAAAATTCCTTATTTCGTCGTAGTTTTCAGTAGCTGTAATAGATTCAGTCGTCTTATAAAAAAAATTCTTGATTTCACCCTCCTTTACAGTAAATGTTTTGACAGCTCACACGTGACTTGTTGTGACAAGGTAAGTCATTGGGCGCGTTCCAAGCACATCAAATTTGCTGCTCGCTAGTAGCAAAAAAATTGAACGGCCAAACAACAACTGGTAGCTAGAATGTAGTTTTAATTGTTTTAACACCACAAAAGAATACAAATTTATTCTAAACTAAATTTATTTCTGTTCGAAATCGTAATATCCCCCACTTTTCATATTTCCTAGCGAAACAGTATGTACATATTTACTTAAAAGCTGCACATGTTACATGAAAATAAAACAACTCGTAAAATTATGCAACATTCTTTTATCGCAGAAATAGTGTCTTTGTGCTACTAAAACTATGCAACATTTTGTTGTTGCAAACATTTTTCATACCCATAACTATGCAAACTAAATTCTGTTCCACGTGCAAATAAATTAATATTGTAGCATAATAATAACTACGCTCCCTAAAAGTATGATGCAACAAATTCCGAAGTGACTTTTCATTCTGGCAGAATTTTGGTTCGAACTGTCCTTTGGTTCGAGGTTCGTGTCTGGGACGAAGTCTCCACAGCTCATGTCAACGAAAGAGACGGATAATATCAGGGATAAAAGGGAATTATAACTGCAAAAATTATTACATCAGAATTTCTCTTGTTCCAGTGGTCGAAGAATTTGCTAGAAGTTTCTGGCTATCAGAAACTTCTGCTATATAAGGACAAATGGCGATTGAGAAAGGAGCAGTAGTTTCTAAACTGTGGCGAAGAGATTAGAAAAGTGATAATGGGCGAAGTTGTAATTTGGTGATAAATTGAAAGTTGAGGTTTAACAAGAAGAAGTAATTAGTCTGGATTTGTGAATTAAGTAATCGAAAGGAGATAAAGTGATTTGAGAGGACAGAGACCTTGTAAGAAAAGAATTGCGAAGAATAGTATAGTGTGAACCTGAATTTTTCTATAGACTAGAAAATAAAGAAATAAATTTCACAGAATATTGTTTTATCTACTCGAGCCGTAGCTCGCATATTACAATATTTTAAGAGAAATCCCACAGAAAAAAACACATTTTTAAAAATCAATATCTCTTAAACTAGGCAAAGACGAGTATTTTGGTACTTTATGTTTTGTTCTTATATCATCGAGATCTACAAAACTGCGTTTTCAAAACATGTTATCACGGAAATCGTAATATCCCCCACCCACCAGTTTCAACTCCTTCGCCTCGGTAGCATGTTCTTAGGTGGCACGGACCAATCTTCGATTGAACTTGTCAATGTCAGCCCCATTTCCAGCTTCGGTGGCTTTCTCCAAGGCCCTTTGAACCAGTAAGTTAGAATAAGATAGTTAAGTTAGTTAAGCTTTTTTTGCCTAGCAATAAGATTAATGAATTATCAGATAAAAATGCATTTTAAAAAAAGTATAAATCTGCAAGTTATAAACACATAACGAATGAAATATCCGAAAATCGAGTGACTTATAGTGCCAATTTTAAAAAAGAAATTTGAATTATTGCCTGCAATAAAAAGTTTTTCTATTCTCGAATATAGCAATCCGATTTTCGGATCATCATCCTCAACCGAATCGAAATACAGAGTAAGGTCCCGTAATGAATTTGTTCATTTTACTGCTCAATGAACTATGTAGCGGGTTGTAAGAAAAGCATCTCCAACTAGCTTCTTCAGGCAGTGCGAACGTTTTCCAGCTGCTTCCAGTTGCATACACCAAGGTTGATTGAGGTCCGTATGCACTTGGACATGCCACTGAAAATGCTTCCTCTGCATCACTTCACTCTGGGGTAACTTCGAAGACTATCCATGAGAAAGAAGGTCAAGTTATTTAAAAGATGCCACTTTAGTCACAAATTAACATTTAATTGTTTTTTGTACATTTTTACTATTGTTAATGGCGATTTTTTCACAAAAAAAAAGAAAAAAATTATGTGGATTCAAGAGCCACAGTTCACTTGAAATTATGTCAAATTTGTGTACTAAAGAGCCTCCAATAGTTGATAGCAATTCATGTTGACTGCTAGTAATTTTAGTAAATTGTTAATCATTTACAAGAAAAGATCACTTAAAAAAAGAATTAAGAAATATAACACAATCAATTCGAAGTAATTTTTTATTTTTTTTATTTATTAAATTATTGCTAAAGGCAACGTAAATGAAGAACATTTCTAACAAATATGCAACAAACTCTGCTCTTCATCTTCTTTGACGTTGGTCACTAACAATTTCATAGCGCGAGACTCGCTATTTTGTCCGGCAGGTCTTAAAATTTTTATAGCAACTTTAAGCTAACTTCATGAAAAGAAATATACAAGTATTGACTATAGAAATGACGCCAGACCATAGAAAACTCCTAACTTTGTAAAAACTCCTTAGATTTTAGATTGCTGGACCACAAGCAGAAAAGCTGAGCAGATATCAAGCTCTTTAGACGGAAGAAAGTACTTCTTCGAATGTTTGGTGCTTTAAGGAAAGAGGGTTAATGGATATGATACAACCGCGAACTCTATAAATTGTACCAAGTTGTTGATGTAGCCCAAAAGGCCAAGACCCGGCGATTAAATGACTCGGTCACGAGTCATGCCAAATAATATGTAAGAAATCCAAAACATCTACAAAACATCTGCGAGCAAAATGTCGTTAATGCAACGAATGTATTCTTAAAAATTTAACACAAATACTATTTCTAAACTTATATTCCACGGGACAACAGCTTTCAGCTCACGTTGGTTTCCTTCTACGTAGGAATACACAGAAAAATTAGCTTCGGACTTCTAAAGACAATGCAGGTGACGTCTTACCTTGCGGAAACTGTCCAACTTCCCCTGAGTGGAAATATTATTTCTTGATTTGAGAATCTTTCTAGCATCCGTACGGATTCGATATTCACTAAACTGACGATCACCATAAAAAAAACTTCACCAAACCATCCTCATCGGATTCTGTCCAATTGAGCTGAAAGAGGATAAACTAATATAAACACTGGTCGGTTTCATAAAACTTCACATCAATCTTGGGTAACAAACAATTGCCCTGCAATCTCATAGTTTCAATTCTCCGGAATCGCATAATTCGTCCTATCAATGTTTTGTAGAATGGATTCAATGTCTTTTAATATGTTGATCATATCAATGACTCGCTTAGGGCCAACTCCTCTGATCCTCCAATAGTTGATATTCGTGTTGACTGCTAGTAATTTTAGTAAATTGTTAATCATTTACAAGAAAAGATCACTTAAAAAAAGAATTAAGAAATATAACAAATTAATTCGAAGTAATTTTTTATTTTTTATTAAAAGCAACGTAAATGAAGAACATTTCTAACAAATATGCAACAAACTCTGCTCTTCATCTTCTTTGACGTTGGTCACTAACAATTTCATAGCGCGAGACTCGCTATTTTGCTCCGCGGGTCTTAAAATTTTTATAGCAACTTTAAGCTAACTTCATGAAAAGAAATATACAAGTTGTTACGTAATGGAAGTTCGAAATGAATCGCACTAGTCGTAGTAGTAGTATGGTAATATTTATTTCTAGAGAGAAATCAGAATAAAATTATATATATGTGTACCAATTAAATTCCTTACCGTGGTTTCCACTTCCTTCCTTGGCGGCTTTAAACGTATAAAAGAGCGAATAAGCAAAAAGAGTTTGACAGCTGAAGGAAGTGCCAACCGCGGCAGGGAGACAAAATCGAGAGCTAGATGGCAGCATCTGAAAGTTGATGTTTAGGGCGGACACGCAGTGGATCTCTCACATCCCGGCCCCCGTGAATCGGTCCGATTCACAATCAGATGCAGGACTGCCAATTTTGACACTGGACGGCGTAGTACTCCCGTGGCTGTCAGCACGTCAGCTTTTCTCACTTCCCCATCTGCACCTTGGTAAACTCGCTGAATCTTTCCCCTCCGCCATTGTCGTCTGGGAACATTCGCATCGCAGAGAAGCACTAAATCGCCTTCTTTGATTGGCTTCGTTCTTCGGCACCACTTGACTCGGCGCGTCAGGGTCGGTAGGTACTCCAGTATCCACCTCTTCCAAAATCGGTCTCTTAGCTGGCGGGCGATCCTCCACTGCTTACGTAGAACATACAATTTTTCGTCTGGCTCAGTCATCCCTGGAGTCTGGGCAGTGTTGGCTGAGCCCAGCAAAAAATGCTGCAGCTCCTCCTTCAGATGGATTATTTGGGCAGTTGAACAGCCACTCAACTCCTATCACTGACAGCTCATCTCGAATGCGTTGACAGTCGAAGACCTCTGCAAAGCGTTTAGCTTCCTGATCAGCTCCAACAAAATTTTTCCCATTGTCGCTACGCATTCGCAACGGTATCCCTCGACGATTAATAAAGTTGCGGATGACTAGGGCACATGCATCCGTTGACAAGTCGTGAGCCACTTCCAAATGTACAGCTCTCACCGTGAGGCAGGTGAACAGAGCTACCCAGCGTTTTTCTATGCGACGACCGATCGATACAGTCAGTGGGCCGAAATAGTCGAGACCAGTATACGTGAATGGTCTCACGTACGGCATCAAACGATCCTCTGGCAAAGGACCCATTATTGGCGTGATTGGCATAGCCTTGGCGATCCTGCAAATTTGGCAGTTGGCGATGACCCTACGCATAACTTGGCGTAGGCGAGGAACCCAGTATTTGCGACGAACTTCGCAGATCGCGGCCTCGGTGTTCTGGTGCTTCATTTCTTGGTGATGGTGGGGCACCAAGAGTGTTGTAAAACGATGATCAGACGGTAAGATGATCGGTCGTTTGGCAGCATACGAGAGCCAACTGGAGGCATCAATTCGACCACAAACTCGAAAAAGGTCGTCGCTATCAAAATATGGCGTGAGTCTGCACAACTCGCTTCCCTCCGGCACAGGCAGGCCACGCTGAATCAGGCTGATCTCAGCGCTGAAAGCTTCCTTTTGGACGTGACGGCACACCAACTTTACTGCAGCATCCATTTCGGCTGCGGTGAATCTGTCATCTTCGTTGCTACTAACTGCTCTGCGACATCTACTCAGATATCGCAGTACCCAAGTCATAGTTCTCACGAGTCTTTTGAGTGAGGAAAAACGATTAAAATCAATCACATTGCTACTCACCACTATTAGAGCGTATTTTGGGCGAAGCTCCTCTTCGTGATCATAGTGCTCTTTGACTGCGGCGTTGACTGGCCAGCGTTCTTGAACCTCACGCAAGTATGTCGGTCTCTTAAGCCAACGTGATGTCGGGGCAAAGTCCACATGCGGCTTGGACCTGGTAGCGTCATCGGCTGGATTTTCACCGAACGGCACCCATCTCCAACTTGACTGCTCAGTGGTTGCTCGGGCTTAAGAACCCGAGTGGGTCAAACACCGACATCACTATGCTTAACAGCTCTCTCTTTGTTGGACGCCTTACGCCTGCCATGACGTCTTTATTCACACGGTGGAACTGCAGCTTGTACTGGAAGTTATCACCGGCTGGTTTCCAAAACATGCCCAAAATCTTCTCGGCTCGTAGAAGACTCTCTTCACCGGGTGGTAGATCAAATTTATCGCGCTTCAAGGCGCTGAGAACGGCTACTGAATTAGACGTGAAGTTTCTCAGCTCAAAACCGGTGGCTGCATGTATCTCCCGAACTTGCGTCGATATGTCGATTGCACGTTCTTGGGACTCGAAACTATCCACGAAGTCATCGACGTGGTGGAAATCTGTGATAGCTTTGATGGCACGCGCGTCGTATAGGTTGCTATGTTCCAAGGCGTTTGTAATCTTGACGTGCTGGGCGGAGCAAGGTGAGCATGCAGCTCCAAACGTCATGACCATCATCTCGTATATGTCTGGCGGATTGTTGTCCTCACCGTCACGCCAAAGAAACCTCTGGGCACATCTATCTTCGCAACGAACCCGGATCTGGTGGAACATACCTTTGATATCTCCACACATGGGTGACGACACCTTCCCGGAAGTTGAAAAGTATCGATGGCAACGGCTGACACTCCTGGGGACCTTTCAATATTTGGGAGTTAAGTGAGACTCCTCTCACTTCGGCGGCGGCGTCAAAAACGAGGCGAAGTTTTTGTGGCTTATTGGGGTTGACAACCCTGAATACGATGCTCTTATACCAAAACTCTCCGTTTGGAAATAATCGCTGACCAGGTCGTGGAGGGCTGCATCGCCAGACTTGGTACATGTCAGAAGGCAAGATGGCGTGGTGGGAATGGGTTCCGCTGTTGAACCGAATACAACCCAACCAAGTTTTGTGCGGGTAGCATATGGTCCATCCTTGCGCAAATGGTGAACCTTCTTCGATATTCCCAGCTGACAGTGATCAAGGCCAATCAGGAGTTTCGGTGCGGCATTGACGTATGGCTTAATCGGCAAATTCTCCAGGTGAGTTGTAGAGGCTCTTAAATCCCTTCTGCTCAGGCTTTGCACTGGCAACTTAAGATTGTAGACTCCATATACACTTCGAAGCGGATGCTTCTTGCGCATTCCTACCCCACTGACATGCAAATCGACGACGATTGTCGGCCATGTGCTTGTTTACCAGCGACCCATTGCAAACTAAGCTGACGATGATTACCTATGAGACCCAACTGATCGATCAACTAGGCATCCAACATGGATATAGATGATCCTTCGTCGAAGAGAGCGTAAGTGTTGATGGCTTTATTTGGTCCATAAAGCGGGACGGGTAGAACTCGGAATAAAAGATTTTCATCGGCGCCGATAGCCTCTTTGGTGGATAGAACACTACCGGCAGAGCATGCAGGAACTTCTTGGCTGGCATTGCTTACGGTTGGACTCTTTCGAATGGCTTGTGCTTCGTGAAGCAGCTTGTGATGTCTTCGATGGCAACCCTCAATGGAACAGATACTCTTGACACGGCAATTGCGAGTGGCATGTCCCCTTTGCAGACATGTGAAACACAGGCTGTGTCGCTTTGCACTGGACCACCGATCTCGTACTGTTGCTCCGATGAACTCCTTGCATTCGCTGGTCTTATGTTGGTCCTTACATACAGGGCATACAGCAGCATCTTGTTGCTGCCTACCAGCTGTATGCAGCACCGGCAAGCGTCGCTTCGGCTCTTTTTCCTCGTTGTCTTGAACCGAACAGATTAGCTTGGCCACATCAGAGAGCCATTCACTGAAATTCACGACGGTTGGATAAGGGTAAATCTGGGATGCATACCTTGCCCAGTCCATTCTCCAGCTCATCGGTAGCTTCGACACTAGTTCCTTGAGAAGTGTCGGATTGGCTATGTGCTGCTGCCCGTTGACTGATTGCAGGAACACTGACAAATTCCTTGTCTTCGTGGCAAACGGTATGAGGCGAGTCATGTTATTTTCACTTATCGGCGGTATATCACGCACTTGGCTCAGCTAGCTGTTTATTAATTGCTCCGGGCGACCAAAGCGGAAACGAAGTTCTTCAATTATACTTCCAACGTTGTCTGGGTGGATTAAGAGGGATTTGACCACCTCTTTCGCTTCACCTTGTAAGCATTTCTGCAACCTCTGGTTATTCTCGAGATTGGTATAACCATAGGCGGCGGTTGATTGCACAAATGTACTATAAAACGTCGGCCAATCATCAGGATTCCCAGCAAACGTTGGTAAATCTTGAACCTTGCGTGGCATCATGGTGTACATATTTATCGTACCAATTTGGCTGACGGCATTGTGAGACAAAGTTGGTGGCGACGGCTGCGCATACATGTGCGGCATCTGTGTGCCGCCATGCTGAGTATGTGAATATGATGGCTGTGTGTATGTATGTGGCGGTTGTGTACATGTATGTGGCGGCTGTGTACATGTATACGACGGCTGTGTGCATGAGTGTGGCGGCTGCGTGCACGAGTGTGGCAACTGTGCAAAAGTATACGACGGCATTGCGGTATGGATCGATGACAGAGTTACCAATGGTTGTGTGACTGTACAACTACGGTTGCTTTGCCATGGCTGGGTTTCAAATAGACCCGTATAAAATGGTGTTACAACGGGAAACGTTTGCTGTTGGACTGGTGCCGTTGTATTCTGTGGCTGGCGGACGGAGACAGCTGGCATGTGAGATGGAGGCTGAGGCGATGCTTGTGTCTGGAGTGACAATTTGAGTGTGCTGCACTGTGAATCGCTGCTTTTCAGCATCATCTGCGTGCTCCTGAGTTGGCTTTCTAGGGCGGCTATTTGCTCTTGCAGCAGTTGAGTCGAAGCTGAGGCGCTTATTGAGCTTGATTGTGACGAGGCGGCAGAGACGTCGAATACGGCTGCGGAAGTTTCGATGGAAACTGCTGCAAGTGTAGCACTAGTGGTGGCAAAGTCGAATTCTGTGGAGGATTCGATGGCGACAATTGAGTTTGGCACAGAAACACTTTGTTCTGCAACGGCAGGAGTGGCGTCGATAAACGTGGAAGTCGAAGTTGTTGTGGCGGCCATGTTTGGCAAACATGGACTTCATCTTGCTGGCGGCGTATGAATTATCATATATCTATATATATTCGGCGGCGTGCGCAATCCAAGTGCACGAAATAAAGAATGTTACGTAATGGAAGTTCGAAATGAATCGCACTAGTCGTAGTAGTAGTATGGTAGTATTTATTTCTAGAGAGAAATCAGAATAAAATTACATATATGTGTACCAATTAAATTCCTTACCGTGGTTTCCACTTCCTTCCTTGGCGGCTTTAAACGTATAAAAGAACGAATAAGCAAAAAGAGTTTGACAGCTGAAGGAAGTGCCAAGCGCGGCAGGGAGGCAAAATCGAGAGCTAGATGGCAGCATCTGAAAGTAGAAGTTTAAGGCAGACACGCAGTATTGACTACAGAAATGACGCCAGACCATAGAAAACTCCTAACTTGGTAAAAACTAATTAGATTTTAGATTGCTGGACCACAAGCAGATATCAAGCTCGTTAGACGGAAAAAAGTACTTCTTCGAATGTTTGGTGCTTTAAGGAAAGAGGGTTAATGAATATGATACAACCGCGAACTCTATAAACTGAACCAAGTTGTTGATGTAGCCCAAAAGGCAAAGACCCGGCGATTAAATGACTCGGTCACGAGTCATGCCAAATAATATTGTAACATCGTCTAAAAGTATGCAACAATAATGTAGAATAATAACTACGCTCCTACAGCCCATTCCAAACTGTACTTTCATTCGAGGTTCGCAATAGCTGACAATGCCACGGATAAAGAGAGAATTATAACTGGAAGAAATGATTGTCATCTTGGAATTATTTCCAGTGGTCGAAGAATTTGCTAGAAGTTTCTGGCTATCTGAAACTTCTGCTATATAAGGACAGATGGCGATCAATAGAAAAGACAGTGATTTTTAAACTGTGGCGAAGAGATTAGAAAAGTGATAATAGGCGAAGTTGTAATTTTGTGATAAATTGAAAGTTGAGAGTTAACAAGAAGGAGTAATTAGTTTGGATTTGTGAATTAAGTAATAGAAAGGAGATAAAGTGATTTGAGAGGAAAGAGACATTGTAAGAAAAGAATTGCGAAGGATAGTACAGTGTGAACCTGAATTGTTCTATAGACTAGAAAATAAAGAAATAAATTTCACAGAATATTGTTTTATCTACTCGAGCCGTAGCTCGCATATTACAATATTGTTTTATCTACTCGAGCCGTAGCTCGCATATTACATTGGTGTCAGAAGTGGGATAAAACTTATTCTGTGAATAACTATTTCCGTGGTGTGAAATTGCACAAGCAAAAAAAAAAAAAAAAACGATTTCTGTGTTGAGTTAATTAGTTGCGCAAAATGGGTCGCAAATTGGGAAAACTAACTATAACTCAACTAAAGGCAGAACTCAGTAAGCGGAACCTCGACACAACTGGGGGAAAAGATGCCCTACTGATTCGTCTGGAAGAAGCAGTAACGCAGGAAGGTGAAAATCCGCACGACGTAGAGTTTGACGTGGAAGAGGAACCAGCAAGTACAGCAGCCGACCCGGGTATAACAAGTCTGCTCCTGCAACTTAAGTTAGTCATGGACGAACAAAAGAAAGCAATAGAAGATCAAAGAAATTCTCTAGAACTTAAGCTGGACGAACAAAAGAAAGCAATGGACGAACAAAAGAATTCTCTAGATGCTCTGGAAAGTAAACTTGATGAGCAAAACAAGAACTTGGAATCCAAATTCGAAGTGATCGAAGAGAAAATCGAGAAGGTAGAGACGCAACTCGAAAAAGTCGAAACTAGATTCGATGAAAACTTTGAGAAGCATGAAACTCAGTTCGGGAAAATAGAGACTCAGTTCGAAAAAGTAGAAAAACAAGTCGAAAATCTTACTAAGGAACTCAGCAACGTGAAGAGACAGAAAGCACGGGAATATTCCACCGACGGTCTGAGAAGAAAGGAGATGCAGCCTCCTATCTTCGATGGTCAAACATCATGGCCAATTTATAAGAGGCAATTCGAAGCGGCCGCAATGACCAATAGCTGGGACGATGAAGAGAAGTCTATTGCACTCACGCTTGCACTGAGGGGTCCAGCTGCGGAGCTCTTGCAGACCATCCCGGAAGATAAACAGCAGAACTACGACTCTCTGGTTCAGGCTATCGAGATGCGGTTTGGGGATGAACACATGCAGCAGGTGTACAGGGTTCAGCTGCGTAGTCGAGTCCAGAAAAGGGGGGAAACGCTCCAACAGTTGCAAGCGGATATAGAGCGACTAGCCCATCTTTCATACCCTAAAGCCGGTGAGGAGCTTATCAACGAAATGGCGGTGGAAGCTTTTATTCAGGCCATAGAGGACAGACAACTGCAAATGGCTGTAAGGATGGCTGAAAAGCGAACACTCCCCGAGGCATTGGCATTCGCTTTGTCAATGAAGGCTGCGGACCAAGCATACCAGGGAATACACCGTGTCAGGGAAATGTCCGTCGTGGAATGCTCATGCCAGAGAACAGCCGTCAAAGCTCGCGGAAGTCAAATCCGTTGCTGGAATTGCAACCAAACTGGACACCTACAACGGCAGTGCAGAAGTGCACCTAGACGAGGAAATTGTCCACATTGCGGAAGTAGGAGAAGCAGAGAGGAAGCATCCTGTCGGTCAGACTTCCCAAAACCAGCAGTCGGGAGATGCGTAAGGACCAACTTCGCGGGGCAGAAGTTGGTTACTGGAATCGAGGCCCCCAGGACCACCATTCAAGTTTCGCAAACCAAACGGGGTAACAAGAGCCTGACAGTGGAGGCACTAATCAACGAGAAGAAGTGCGTAGCCACCATCGACACAGGTGCCACTGCCTCCATTGTAAGAAGAGATATCGTCAGAAGCTCCTGGCTGCACAACACCAACAGCTACTGCCTGAAGACTGCAACAGGGGAAATGGCGAAGGTATTTGGAGAAGTTCGTCTTACGATTACTCTGGCAGGACTGACGTTCTCCCATGCGTTTCTGGTGGCAGATATATGCGACGAGTGCATCATCGGAGTAGACTTCATGAAAGCAAATGAAGTAATCTTGGACATCGGGATGCAAGTACTGAGGTATCGAAATGTGGAGATTCCGATGGTGTACGGAAATGAGAATGCCGTAACTCTCAGGACAGTCATCAGCAAAGACGAAGTTTTCAATTCAGCTCACGTTGGTTTCCTTTTACGTGGGAATACACAGGAAAATTAGCTTCGGACTTCTAAAGACAATGCAGGCGATGTCTTACCTTGAGGAAACTGCCCAACCTCCCCTGAGTGGAAGTGTTATTTCTTGATTTGAGAATCTTTCTAGCATCCGTACGGATTCGATATTCACTAAACTGACGACCACCATAAAGAAACTTCACCAAACCATCCTCATCGGGTTCTGTCCATTTGAACTGAAAGAGGATAAACTAATATAAACACTGGTCGGTTTCATAAAACTTCACATCAATCTGGAGTAACAAACAACTGACCTGCAATCTCATAGTTCCAATTCTCCAGAATCGCATAATTTGTCCTTTCAATGTTTTGTAGAATGGATTCAATGTCTTCGAATGTGTTGATCATATCAATGACTCGCTTAGGGCCAACTCCTTTGATGCTGTCACAGTAATCACATCCAAGGAGGATGCATAGATCTATAAAATAAAAGGATACCTTATAGGCACACTAAAATGAAGAAAATACAAAATAAATACCTGAGCCAAATGTAAGGGCATCCATGTTTTCCGTAGCTGTGGCGTACACTTTCCCGGCTTTGACTAGTGCTCCTGCTTCACATTGTGCTTCTACATATGGAACACAAATCAGTTTCAGCAACTCCTTCGCCTCGGCAGAATGCTCTTTGGTGACACGAACCAATAAATAGTTTCGCTGGCTTATGTATATTCCACGGGACAACAGCTTTCAGCTCACGTTGGTTTCCTTCTACGTGGGAATACACAGGAAAATTAGCTTCGGATTTCTAAAGACAATGCAGGCGACCGCGAACTCTTTAAACTGTACCAAGGTGTTGATGTAGCCCAAAAGGCAAAGACCCGGCGATTAAATGACTCGGTCACGAGTCATGCCAAATAATATGTAAGAAATCCAAAACATCTACAAAACATCTGCGAGCCCAAGTCGCTGATGCAACGAATGTATTTTTAAAAATTTAACACAAATACAATTTCTAAACTTATATTCCACGGGACAACAGCTTTCAGCTCACGTTGGTTTCCTTCTACGTGGGAATACACAGGAAAATTAGCTTCGGACTTCTAAAGACAATGCAGGCGATGTCTTACCTTGAGGAAACTGCCCAACCTCCCCTGAGTGGAAGTGTTATTTCTTGATTTGAGAATCTTTCTAGCACCCGTACGGATTCGATATTCACTAAACTGACGACCACCATAAAGAAACTTCACCAAACCATCCTCATCGGGTTCTGTCCATTTGAACTGAAAGAGGATAAACTAATATAAACACTGGTCGGTTTCATAAAACTTCACATCAATCTGGAGTAACAAACAACTGACCTGCAATCTCATAGTTCCAATTCTCCAGAATCGCATAATTTGTCCTATCAATGTTTTGTAGAATGGATTCAATGTCTTCGAATGTGTTGATCATATCAATGACTCGCTTAGGGCCAACTCCTTTGATGCTGTCACAGTAATCACATCCAAGGAGGATGCATAGATCTATAAAATAAAAGGATACCTTATAGGCACACTAAAATGAAGAAAATACAAAATAAATACCTGAGCCAAATGTAAGGGCATCCATGTTTTCCGTAGCTGTGGCGTACACTTTCCCGGCTTTGTCTAGTGCTCCTGCTTCACATTGTGCTTCTACATATGGAACACAAATCAGTTTCAACAACTCCTTCGCCTCGGCAGCATGCTCTTTGGTTACACGAACCAATAAATATTTTCGCTGGCTTATGTATATTCCACGGGACAACAGCTTTCAGCTCAAGTTGGTTTCCTTCTACGTGGGAATACACAGGAAAATTAGCTTCGGACTTCTAAAGACAATGCAGGCGATGTCTTACCTTGAGGAAACTGCCTAACCTCCCCTGAGTGGAAGTATTATTTCTTGATTTGAGAATCTTTCTAGCACCCGTACGGATTCGATATTCACTAAACTGACGACCACCATAAAGAAACTTCACCAAACCATCCTCATCGGGTTCTGTCCATTTGAACTGAAAGAGGATAAACTAATATAAACACTGGTCGGTTTCATAAAACTTCACATCAATCTGGAGTAACAAACAACTGACCTGCAATCTCATAGTTCCAATTCTCCAGAATCGCATAATTTGTCCTATCAATGTTTTGTAGAATGGATTCAATGTCTTCGAATGTGTTGATCATATCAATGACTCGCTTAGGGCCAACTCCTTTGATGCTGTCACAGTAATCACATCCAAGGAGGATGCCTTATAGGCACACTAAAATGAAGAAAATACAAAATAAATACCTGAGCCAAATGTAAGGGCATCCATGTTTTCCGTAGCTGTGGCGTACACCTTCCCGGCTTTGACTAGTCATTGTGCGTCTACATATGGAACACCCATCAGTTTCAACAACTCCTTCGCCTCGGCAGCATGCTCTTTGGTGACACGAACCAATAAATAGCTTCGGTGGCTTTCTCCAAGGCCTTTTCAGCTTCCTCGCGACGTTCGGCACGTTTTGCCAACCCCGCTGGCCTTAGATTAGGTGGTTTGCCATCAAACACATAAACTGGTTTAATGCCATTCTCTAGCATTACAAAATTCCTTATTTAGTTGTAATTTTCAGTAGCTGTAATAGATACGATGTCTTTCCCACAAAATTCTTGATTTCACCATCCTTTACAGCAAATGTTTTGACAGCCCACACGTGACTTGTTGTGACAAGGTAAGTCATTGGCCGCGTTCCAAGCACTTTTTTAATTTTAGTTCTTTACAGGGTGTTCAAATTAAAAGATTATAAGTTTAATGGTTTTTATTTAGAAAATGGAAATATTTTCCGATTTCTATGAAATTTTAATATGTGATAGCAAGCATTTTTATAAGAATTTTGATATATATATTTAAGGTTTGATTCCTCATCCACTGTTAACCGGCACAAAACGGTTCTCTAATAAACTTAGCCCCAGGCGCCTGCCTGGCAGTTGTTGACATACAATTAGCAGAGCGACGAAGTCGCGTGAGCGTCTAAACCACTTCGGAAAGTGGAATTTAATAAATTAATCGCGCGAAGCGCGCCACTATCCCGCTGTTGGATACAAATTTAATTTCGAATAATTTAATTTTTTTTGTTTGTTTATCACATTACAGTTACTTGATCTTGTTTTTGATTTGTTTTTAGCTATTAAGTAATAGTTCAAGGTAGAATTTCGAAGAAAAAGAAATTCTTTTTTTTTTATAGTATTAACTTCCTCGCAAAAATTTTTTTTTTATACTATTAACTTCCTCTCAAAAAATTGTTTGTTTTATGCTTTTTAGACCATTTTAGATTAATTAAAAAAAAAATTTTTTAACGAATTTCCTATATTGGAAACCCGCCCCTTTATTTCTGTTGCAATATCTGGCTGTGATTTTGTTTTTATATATCGCTGCAATATTGATTGAATTAAATTTTGTATGCACTTGAGTTTTCTTTTCCGCATGTAGCAACTTAATTCTTGTTACATCCCCTCCAATTTCCTTCTGGAAAGTTTTGACGGACCTGTCATCCTGGTACAAAAAGTCGTTTGGTATAATACATTCTAGGTCACGATTACGATTTCAAAACATGTTACCACGGAAATCGTAATATCCCCCACTTTTGATATTTCCTAGCGAAAAAGTATGTACATATTTACATAAAAGCTGCACATGTTACATAAAAATAAAACAACTCGTAAAATTATACAACATTCTTTTATCGCAGAAATAGTGTCTTTGTGCTACTAAAATTATGCAACATTTTGTTATTGCAAACATTTTTCATACCCATAACTATGCAAACTAAATTCTGTTCCACGTGCAAATAAATTAATATTCTAAGAGAAATCCCATAGGAAAAAATACATTTTTAAAAATCGATATCTCCTAAACTAGGCACAAACGAGAATTTTGGTACTTTATATTTTGTTCTTATATCATCGAGATCTACAAAACTGCGTTTTCAAAACATGTTAACACGGAAATCGTAATATCCCCCACCCACCAGTTTCAACAACTCCTTCGCCTCGGTAGCATGCTCTTTGGTGACACGGATCAATCGTCGATTGAACTTGTCTATGTCAACCCCATCTTCAGCTTCGGTGGCTTTGTCCAAGGCCTTTTGAACCAGTAAGTTAGAATAATATAGTTAAGCTAGTTAAGCTAGTTTTAAACTTTTTTTGCCTAGTGTTCCGCAGGCGGCGGACAATGGCAGAACAAATAAAAATGTTCCGCAGGCGACGGACTATTGACAGGATAAATAAACTTGTACAATTCGTTTTTAGTTGTTAATGTTGTTTATTTATCTAAAGGTTACAAATATTATTGTTCAAAGAAATAAAAATAAAAATAGAAGTAACAACTTACATCCTGTCTTGTTCTAAAATATAATGCGTGCTACTTGTTCGGCTGGGTGTTTCAATTTACTTCAACAGAAAATCCTTTGTGTTAATGAATGTGTCTGGCTCAATAACATGGCTGCAAACTCCAATGTCAAAGTTTCTTATGGTCGGCTTACACTTTTGCGGAGTTGCCACTCTCCGCGTCATCCCGCCCCCCGTGAAGATCTTGGGGGACTTCACCACAAATGTCAAAAACTGCCAACTTCGATACTGGCCTTCTCAGCGTTCCGGTTGATGTTCGTACGTCTGCTAATCTAACGTGACCGTCTCTAGCTGGTATAGTGTGGGTCACCATACCTCTTCTCCATTGGCTTCTCATCGCATACCAAGACTAAATCACATTCCTTTACTGCTTTCTGCGGCACGTACCACTTCGTACGTCTTGTCAGCGTAGGCAAATATTCCCTTATCCACCGGCGCCAGAAAGTATTCTTCAATTGTTGGCTGATTCTGTACTGCTTACGGGAACAAAATGTTGCTATGTCGCCCGGCGTTTGCGTAGAATTAGTTGTCCCCAGAAGAAAGTGGTTAGGAGTTATTTAATCCGGATCTTCAGTTGTTACTGGCAGATGAGTCAATGGTCTACTGTTTACTATATTTTCTGCTTCTATAAGTAGACTGCGTAAAGTCTCGACCTGAGGCGCCCTCTCTTTCAACGAAACTGCTAATACCTTCTTCGTTGACTGAATAAGTTGTTCCCAGCAGCCACCACTACTCGGATTCCCCGGGGCGTTAAATACCCAATTGATCCCCTTCGCAGACAGCTCTTTTTGTATATAGTTTTGGTCAAATAAATCAATTACCTTACGTAATTCCCCATCCGCTCCAACAAAGTTTGTGCCCATGTCTGATCGTATTTTGGTGGGAATTCCCCGACGGTTGACGAAATTTCTTATGCGTAGAATGCAGGCATCAGTCAAGAGATCTGCAGCAGGCTCGATATGTATGGCACGGATGGTCATACATGTGAAAAGTGCGGCTTTTCTCTTCGGCGTCCTACTTGCACGAACATCGGTCCAAAATAGTCCAGTCCTGTGTATGTAAAGGGCCTCACATACGGAGTTAGGCGGTCTACGGGCAATTGATCCATCATCGGCGGCTTAGGCGTAGCCCGGCTATTCATACAATGTTGACAATTCGACTTCGCTCTCTTCACGGCAGCTCGTAGATGAGTGATCCAAAACTTTCGCCTTATCTCGTTTACCACGAGTTCGTCGTTTTGATGATACAACTTCTCATGGTACCATCTAACTATTAGTTCAGTGATGGGATGACGATTAGGCAATATTGCAGGTTGACGTGTTGACTCAGGCAGAGTTAGGGCGTAATCTAGTCTTCCACCGACACACAATACCCCATCCTTGTTGAGGCGTGGAGTGAGCATATAGATGTCGCTGGCTTTGGATATAACGTTACTGGCTTCTAACTCTGCTATTTCCTGGCTGTAGACTTCACGTTGAACCAGCTTACAAACAGCTACCTCTGCTTCTTGCAATTCATCCACAGTCAGCTCACTTCGCTTCCCAACAGCTCTGATAACGCTTTTTTTCTTCCGGGCAAGCGTGGTGAATCTCAATGCCCACGCAACTGTCCTCTGCAGCCTAAGATAACTTGAAAATCTTTTAAAATTAATTACCTGCTGTAGAGCGACGACTAGGCAACATCTTCGTCGTTCCTCGCTGTCTTGTGCTGCGACTTCAAGTTTTGTTTGCGGAGGCCAGAATTCTTCAGCTTGTTTCAGGAAGTCCGGTCCTCCTATCCATCGATTATTTGGCACATAATCAACTGGATATGTCGCCCTCGTGGCATTGTCAGCGATGTTTAAATTGGTAGGCAACCAACGCCAATCACTCTCTTGCGTTGTTTCCAATATTTCCCCGACACGATGAGCAACAAACAATTTATATTGTCTGTGGTCTGATTTAATCCAGCATATAACAGTTTTAGAGTCGCTCCAAAGGACTGTTCTTGTTGGCTGTATGCTGTGGCACTCAATGATGGCGTTCCTGCAACTCCAGACGGGGAAATGAAAGCAATTTGAGTGGTGCACATTTTGTTTTTCCCGCGATGAAACATTCTTCAGTCTCTCCCATCAATGTGATACGCCAGTAAGCGACGGCGGCAAACACTGACTCACTGGCGACGACAAAAATGTGTAATTCTGTGGTAGTTTTCGGGTTCCTTAGACGTAGAGAGTAGCACCGACTCAGACGAAATTGCTTGACTAATTACAGCTTAATTACCCACTGTGAAAAGCGCTGGAAAGTGTCCACCGGTATCTCTTCACCCCACTGTATTCCCTTCCGCCAAAGTTCTTGCAGCAGTACCTTTCCGTATACCAAGAAGTTGGCGAGCATCCCAAAGGGATCGTATACGGACATCAACATGCTAAGGCACTGTCGCTTCGTAGGACACTTTGTAGCGTCAATGATACCTGGGTCGACTCGATGAAGGTGGAGTTTGAAGACAAATTCGTCGGCTCGGCTGTCCCAGAACATTCCCAACACTTTGTCAATAGCGTCTGAAGCATTCATGTTGACTACTACTGGCTTTAGTAGTTCCTCTCCGTTCAACTGGCTTTGAACCAACGAAGAATTCGACACGACTCCTCGAAGATCGAAACCTGCACTTAGATGTGTAGTTTTAACTGCGGTACCATTTCTAATTGCTTCGTCATCGTCGTGGAAACTGCACACCAAATCGTCCACGTAGTGGCTGTCCAAGATCGCGGTGGCAACATTTGGCATATCCGACGCCGCTTCTAGTGCGTTCCTGTTCTTTACGTATTGTGCACTAGACGGCGAACAAGTGGCTCCGAAGATCATGACTGACATGACATATGTCTCTATTGGTTTTGTTTTATCATTATGCCTCCACAGAAAACGTTGGGAATCCTTTAGAGCTAAAGACATCGATGGTACTTTCGTTGCCACTCCGCGACACCTAGCAATAAGTTTAATGAATTATCAAATAAAAATGCATTTAAAAAAAGTATAAATCTGCAAGTTATAAACACGTAACGAATGAAATATCCGAAAATCGAGTGACTTATAGTGCCAATTTTCAAAAAGAAATTTGAATTATTGCCTGTAATAAAAAGTTTTTCGATTCTCGAATATAGCAATCCGATTTTCGGATCATCATCTTCAACCGAATCGAGATACAGAGTAAGGTCCCGGAATGAATTGGTTCATTTTACTGCTCAACGAACTATATAAGTTAACATCGTCAACCACTCGCACGCGCAGCGGAAATGCTGACCTAGCGTCTGGGGCGAGAAACGAATTTCCAGGGAAATTCACGTTGGGAAATAAAATGCAAGCTAGGGAAATCAACATTGCAATAAACTAATGAAAATGCAACCTTCAATAATTTTACTTGTACGAGTCTTCTTTATTTTTAAGTTAGTCTTAATCGATACTTCATACAATAAAGGACAGGGCAATCTGCCCTGAAAAGTATTTTTTTAAATAATTTCGGCGTAAATTCTATTAACTGGCGCCCGAACAGGGACCGTGCGGTTTTACTAAATAGTCAATACGCGTACGAATAATAAACGCACTTATAAACTAAAATAATCGTGGAAATAGTGCTAGTGAGAAAAATATAGTGGACACCAAGCCGCGAAATCATCGCTAGTGCGTGAGACAAAATAGTGGACACCAAGCCGCAAGTTTCATAGTGGACACCAAGCCACGAAATTTTCACTATAGTGCGTGTAAGCAACAAAAGTGGACACCAAGCCGCAAGTTGTGTAAAGTGGACACCAAGCCACGAAATTATTGATAGTGCGTGTAAAACAAAGTGGACACCAAGCCACAAGTTTCGTAACGTGGACACCAGGCCACGAGACTGATTAGTAATTGTGTAGGGGAAAAGAGGCCCCCGAGTAATCCTGTAAAACAGGGATAAAAAGGAGTTCCGGAATAGCGAACAGCCGCCCCAACCAACAGCCACGGTCCAGAACCCATCTTCGTTATGAGAATTGAAGCCGTTATATTTCTGTAAGAATATTTTTGTCCTTTGTAATTTGTAATCGATTTTGTAACATCCTAAGACTCAACTAGAATAAGATCCAAATTTTAATTTCTGTAAGAACATTTTTTTTTTTATACATAATTCGTAATTATTTGTGTAACAACTTAAGACTCATCTAGATTAAGACCCATTTTAATTATTTTTGATTCAATTTCAATTGCGAATCTCGGTTCACATTCATTGACTTAATTTCAATCACAAAATTTCAAAATGTCGAACCCAAATAACTTAATCAGACCAGCCCGCTTAGAAGTACCAGGAGAAAATGCTGCTCCTCCTGCTCCTCCTGCCCCCTCCTTTACAAACCAAATAGACGATAACTTGGTACATCTCATAACCAGACTCGTAACCGAAACACTACACATTCAGGGACGACAGATATTTAATTCAATTATGAATCCAGCCTCAGATATCAATAATGATATTGATCAACCGATTAACACCACTGATCAGAATCTTTCCGACATGGACAAAGTTCCAGATGTGGTTAAGAGTTTGCGCGAGTTTTCAGGTGAAGCTCAGGAGTTCAACTCGTGGAAGAAAAGTGTTGAAAGAATACTTAAGATCTACGAGCACCTCAAGGGTACTCCAAAATATTATGGCATCTTGTCCGTTATTAGAAATAAAATAACAGGCCATGCCGATATAGCGCTCGAATCATATAATACCCCTTTAAACTGGGAAAAGATTTCTAAATGTTTGACTCTGCATTATGCAGATAAAAGGGATCTAGGGACACTCGAGTACCAAATGACGACTTTGGTACAGGGTAACAATACAATACCCGAATTCTATCAAGCAGTTTATCATCATTTATCTCTGATTCTTAACAAACTCGGTTGTATTGACATGAGCCATGAGTCGTTAAATAACATGACTCAATGTTATAGAGATAAGGCACTTGATACTTTCGTTAGAGGGTTGAAAGGCGACCTTCCCAGATTACTCAGTATAAGGGAACCCGCAGATTTGCCGCAGGCTCTGCATCTTTGTCTTAAACTCCAAAATGTTGACTTCAGAACTCAACACGCCAATAATTCCCAATCAACAGCTCGGAAAACCTTCCAGCAAACACCTCCACCGGTTCCTCCTAGAAGATTCAATCCTCCACACCCAGTTCCTGTTCCAGCCCCAAGGCGAGAGTTCTTTCCACAATTGCTTCATAACCCTAGTCAACCTCAGCAACCCCAATTCCACAGGCAACCACAATATCACTCTAGGTCTTTCCAACAAGCCCAACCGCAACGGTTTCCACCAAACCAACGCGAACTTCCTCCCAAGCCTATGGACATAGATCATTCCATTAGAACTCAGAGGGTAAATTACCTAAATAGACCAAGAAACCAGCCTACTGCACAGAAGCGAGAGCACTCACAACAAGTTCATCAACCCTATAAAATGCAACGAGTCTACCATACTGAAGAAGCCGTCGCCGAAGAACAAGAAATAGAACAATACGAAGCCACGATGAACCAAGAAGATCAAAACCACGAACAAACACTTACGGAATACAGTGACGACCAAACAGACGAACAATATTTTGATCCACCGCAACAAGTTGATGACATATATTTTTTAGATTAAAACACTCTTCGCTTCCTTATTTCGAGCACGTTGCAAAGAGTGGACAGGTGTATAAATTTCTAATTGACACAGGCTCGAACAAAAATTACATTCAACCACGACATATACGCAATCCTCTCCCCAACAAAAAGATTTTCTATGCTAATTCCGTAGGGGGAAACATTAGAATAACCCACCATAGTCTTATTCCTCTTTTTGGTACTGAAATAGGCCCCTTACAATTTTTTATACTTCCTACCCTTATATCATTCGACGGCATTATAGGGAACGATACCCTTAAAAGCCTGAATGCGGTTATTCACATAAATGATAACTATATGAAAGTTCACCAGAACACTTTTATCGAACTTAAACAGCATCTAACTGAAACCGTAAATAGCGTAAATATCCGAACATCCCATTTGAATGACGAAGACTCTAACTATCTCACTAAAGTTATTGGGTCTTTTCCGAAACTCTTCTCTGATCCTGACGAGAAACTTACTTATGCGACAACTGTGAAAGGAGAAATTCGTACAATAGGTAACGAACCAGTCTATTCGAAATCCTACCCCTACCCAAGAGGACTTAAAGAAGAAGTTGAAAAACAAATCAACCAACTTCTAAATGATAATATTATCAGGCCGTCGAAATCTCCATATAATTCGCCAGTCTGGATCGTCAACAAAAAATTGGACGCTTCAGGCGAAAAAAAATATCGAATGGTGATCGACTACCGAAAACTCGGTCACCATTGCCGACAGATACCCCATTCCGGAAATCAATGAGGTCCTAGCTAACCTCGGCGACAACAGATGGTTTTCTGTCATAGATTTGAAGAGCGGATTTCACCAAATCAAGCTCAGAGAATCCGATATTGAGAAAACGGCGTTCTCTATCAATAACGGGAAATTCGAGTTCACTCGTCTTCCCTTTGGTTTGAAAAATGCTCCGGCGATTTTCCAAAGAGCTCTCGACGATATCCTAAGAGAGCACATCGGAAAACGATGTTACGTCTACATCGATGATATTGTCATCTTTGGAAAAGACAAGGCTGAACATTTTAAAAACCTGAAAGCCGTCTTTGATACTCTAGAACGCGCCAACATGAAGATTCAGTTGGATAAATGCGAATTTTTCAAGACCGAGGTGGAATTCTTAGGATTCATCATCAGCACTGATGGCATTAAGACTAACCCTAAAAAGGTTCATGCCATTACAGAGCTACCACCCCCAAAAACGCTCAAAGACCTGAGATCTTTTCTAGGTATGTCAGGGTATTATCGCCGATTTATCAGAGATTATGCGAAAATAGCGAAACCCCTGACATCCCTTTTAAGAGGGGAAGACGGACGAGTGTCCAGACATCTCTCTAAAAATAAAAAGATAGATCTTGACGAAAATTGCATTTACTCATTTAACCAAATTAAAGACTCCTTAACTTCCAAAGAAGTAACTCTCACTCACCCGAACTTTAACAAAGACTTCGAACTCACGACGGACGCATCCGACTATGCAATTGGTGCTGTCCTATCCCAGGACAGAAAACCCATAACATTTCTCTCAAGGACACTGACAAAGACAGAAGAAAGCTACGCCACTAACGAGAAAGAGATGCTCGCCATCATCTGGGCTCTAAACTCGCTTAGGAATTTCCTTTACGGATCAAAAAAGGTAAATATTTATACGGACCACCAGCCATTAACATATGCGCTGAGTAATAGAAACACAAACCACAAGATGAAGCGATGGAAGGCAATTCTGGAGGAGTACAACTACGAACTCAAGTACAAACCAGGAAAGGAAAATGTAGTTGCCGATGCTTTATCTCGACTGCCACAAAAAACACAAATAAATTCAATGACCATGACGCAACATAGTGATGAGAGTTCTTCACATAACCTGATACCAGCAGTTGAAGTACCCATTAACGTTTTTCGAAATCAGCTGATTTTAGAAATCGGGGACACAACTAGCCATCAATTCTTAATTCCATTCCCCACGTACCACAGACACGTTTTTGTACAACCCAGTTATAGCAACTCAGATATCATTTCAATTTTTAAAAAATATTTAAATCCCAGTGTAATAAATGGCTTGCAAACAAAAGAAGAAATAATGGGCCGAATACAAAACATTTATCCCGAACATTTTTCCAAATACAAAGTTAGATACACTCAAACAATAGTTGAAGATCTGGCCAACGAAACGGAGCAGGAAGAAAAAATATTAAGTATCCATCGCAGGGCACACCGTAATCCAGAAGAAAACCGCATACAACTTCTTCAACATTTTTATTTTCCGAAAATGGCATCAAAAATCAAAAGACTAGTAAAAGTATGTAGAATTTGCAAAGAAAACAAATATGAACGACACCCAAATAAACCTATCCTTGAACCAACTCCAATCCCTAATTATCCTGGCCACACTCTGCATTTAGATATTTATTCAACGGAAAAAAAACTGGTATTAACCGCCATATGCAAGCTCACCAAGTTCGCCAAGACTAAAATTATCAAGTCAAGAGCAATAACCGACCTCAGGCAACCCCTTCGAGAAATCTTATTCTCTTTCTGCATTCCCGAGAGTGTTGTCATAGACAACGAAAAAGCCCTTAATTCGGTATCCATATTATCCATGATGGAAGACGAGTTGGGCATTCGTATTCACAGAACACCACCCTACAAATCCGAAGTAAACGGGCAGATTGAGCGGTTTCATTCAACTCTCTCAGAGATCATGAGATGCCTCAAGGCTGAAAAGGTATCCCGATCCTTCGAGGAACTGCTCGAAAGAGCCACTAACGAATATAATTTTACAATTAACTCCACAACAGAAAAAAAACCGGTCGAACTCTTCTTTGGTCGATCTCCACAAATAACCCCCGAAGAACTTGATAAAACCAGGCAGAATAATATAGATAAAATTATCCAAAAACAAGAACAAGATTTAAGTTATCATAACCAAACCAGGAAACCATGTAAGATGTACCATCCTGGAGACGTCATTTACATAAAGCATAACAAAAGAATTGGTTCTAAACTCACCGTCCGATATAAAAAGGAAGTAGTTAAGGAAAACAAAAATACAACTGTCGTGACTGAATCCGGCAAAACGATCCACAAAAGCAATATTAGGAACTGAACAATAAATTTCATATCTCTCTTTTCAGACATGCATTATGCATCGCGGAAGCGGAAATCCAAATTTTGGACTTCTCTAATTCTCAATTCGTTTCAATACACACTGGACAAACAAAGATACAGAACGGAAATTTCAAATTAATCCATGACATTGACCTCGACCAATACGACCAACTCTTGACCAAAATTTCTCCAATGCTTAAACTTAACGAAACAAGGAACGATTCCCTTTTCCTATACCTTTCCCATGAGCACGAGCAAATAAAAAATTTGATATCTAACCTAAAACCAAAAAGGGTAAGAAGATCTCTAGATTTTATAGGTTCGACGTGGAAGTGGATTGCCGGTAATCCCGACCACAACGATTTCATTACTATCAAAAGAAAAATGAATAACCTACTTACTAACTCTAACGATCAAGTTGTAATAAATAAATTGCATAATGAAAGAATTAATAACATAACCAAGATTACGAATGAGATTGAATCAATGCTAAAAACCAATAAAAATTTCAACAGAGATGTAATATTAAATATTCAATACAAATTTAAAATTTTAAAAGAAGAATTAGTTAACATTAATTTGGCCATACATTGGGCGAAACTAGGAATTGTTAATTCAATGATTTTATCAAAAGAAGAAATAAGCCTAGCTGTAAAAACACTAAATCAAGGGAATGTCCCTTTCACTACTATAGAAGAAGCTCTTAATTTTGCTGAAATAAAGATAATAACAAACACAGCTTCCATACTTTATATTGTTAATATCCCTACTACCGATCCTTCCACATATGAACGAATATTATTAAAACCTGTGAAGAGAAATGGAGTAGCCATAGAAATAGACTATAAAGAAGTTGTAAGAAACAAAAACGAAATTTTTGGCGTAACTAATGATTGTAAAGTAATAAATAGTGTTTCAATTTGTAATAAAAGAGATCTTATAAATATTGCTAACTCAGCATGTATTCCCAACCTATTAAATAGTAAAATAGCAACATGTAATAAAGTGAATAGTCAGCATATCCCGTCGATCGAGGAAATAACAAGTGGAATGATCCTGCTTAACGACTTTAACGGAACTCTCCAAGTCGAATCCACGCCTCGGAACCTTACTGGTACCTTCCTTATTAAATACGAGAAAACCAACATAACGATAAATAATAGAGTATTTGCGGCATACGAAGCTTCTACACACACCGTTCTTCCAGCCATACTGCAGCCAACACCCATAGAGAACAGATTCCATCGACTATTGTCGCTCGAAATGATGGGCGAACTCCACATCAACAATACCAAAAGTATCGAGTTGCTCAAAAGCGAAAACGAAGCTTACGCATTCATCAGCTGCGGAACAATAAGTCTCATCGGGATTATCCTAGTAATTATCACCATCTATAGAATCATAACAAGGCATTCAAGTAATGAAACCAGAGTCATGATCCAGCAGCAAGAAATTAAGAACATCGAAGCTCCACCACACACTGAAAGTTTACCAAAAGGAAGAATCCAACAAACAAAGTTCAACGACCTTCCTTACTTTTAGGCGATTGAGGACCATCGCATTTAAAGGGGGAAGAGTTAACATCGTCAACCACTCGCACGCGCAGCGGAAATGCTGACCTAGCGTCTGGGGCGAGAAACGAATTTCCAGGGAAATTCACGTTGGGAAATAAAATGCAAGCTAGGGAAATCAACATTGCAATAAACTAATGAAAATGCAACCTTCAATAATTTTACTTGTACGAGTCTTCTTTATTTTTAAGTTAGTCTTAATCGATACTTCATACAATAAAGGACAGGGCAATCTGCCCTGAAAAGTATTTTTTTAAATAATTTCGGCGTAAATTCTATTAACTTATAGCGGGTTGTAAGAAAAGCATCTCCAACTAGCTCCTTCAGGCAGTGCGAACGTTTTCCAGCTGCTTCCAGTTTTGCAGTTACCAAGGTTGATTGAGGTCCGTATGCACTTGGACATGCCACTGAAAATGATTTCTCTGCATCACTTCACTCTGAGGTAACTTCGAAGACTATCCATGAGAACGAAGAACAGGTTATTTAAAAGATGCCAATTGATAAACTTTAGTCACAAATTAGCATTTGATTGTTTTTTGTACATTTTTACTATTGTTAATGGCGATTTTTTCACAAAAAAAAGAAAAAAAATTATGTGGATTCAAGAGCACTTGAAATTATGTCAAATTTGTGTACTGAAGAGCCTCCAATAGTTGGTAGCAATTCATGTTGACTGCTAGTAATTTTAGTAAATTGTTAATCATTTACAAGAAAAGATCACTTAAAAAAATAATTAAGAAATATAACACAACCAATTCGAAGTAATTTTTTATTTTTTTTATTTATTAAATTATTGCTAAAGGCAACGTAAATGAAGAACATTTCTAATAAATATGCAACAAACTCTGCTCTTCATCTTCTTTGACATTGGTCACTAACAATTTCAGAGCGCGAGACTCGCTATTTTGCTCCGCGGGTCGTAAAATTATTATAGCAACTTAAAGCTAACCTCATAAAAAGAAATATACAAGTATTGACTACAGAAATGACGCCAGACCATAGAAAACTTCTAACTTGGTAAAAACTAATTAGATTTTAGATTGCTGGACCACAAGCAGAAAGCTCTTTAGACAGAAAAAAGTACTTCTTCGAATGTTTGGTGCTTTAAGGAAAGAGGGTTAATGGATATGATACAACCGCGAACTCTTTAAACTGTACCAAGGTGTTGATGTAGCCCAAAAGGCAAAGACCCGGTGATTAAATGACTCGGTCACGAGTCATGCCAAATAATATGTAAGAAATCCAAAACATCTACAAAACATCTGCGAGCCCAAGTCGCTGATGCAACGTATTGTAGCATAATAATAACTACGCTCCCTAAAAGTATGATGCAACAAATTCCGAAGTGACTTTTCATTCTGGCAGAATTTTGGTTCGAACTGTCCTTTCATTCGAGGTTCGTGTCTGGGATGAAGTCTCCACAGCTCATGTCAACCAAAGAGACGGATAATATCAGTAATAAAAGGGAATTATAACTGCAAGAATTATTACAACAGAATTTCTCTTGTTCCAGTGGTCGAAGAATTTGCTAGAAGTTTCTGGCTATCAGAAACTTCTGCTATATAAGGACAGATGGCGATTGAGAAAGGAGCAGTAGTTCTTAAACTGTGGCGAAGCGATTAGAAAAGTGATAATTGGCGAAGTTGTAATTTTGTGATAAATTGAAAGTTGAGATTTAACAAGAAGAAGTAATTAGTTTGGATTTGTGAATTAAGTAATTGAAAGGAGATAAAGTGATTTGAGAGGACAGAGACCATTGTAAGAAAATAATTGCGAAGAATAGTATAGTGTGAAATTAAATTGTTCTATAGACTAGAAAATAAAGAAATAATTTCACAGAATAATTGTTTTATCTACTCGAGCCGTAGCTCGCATATTACATTGGTGTCAGAAGTGGGATGCTCATGCCAGAGAACAGCCGTCATGGATGAAGACAGAGCTCGCGGAAGTCAAATCCGTTGCTGGAATTGCAACCAAACCGGTCACCTACAACGGCAGTGCAGAAGTGCACCTAGACGAGGAAATTGTCCACATTGCGGAAGTAGGAGAAGCAGAGAGAAAGCATCTGGCGGTGATAACATCCAACCTGTCAGTCAGACTTCCCAAAACCAGCAGTCGGGAAATGCGTAAGGACCAACTTCGCGGGGCAGAAGTTGGTTACTGGAATCGAGGCCCCCAGGACCACCATTCAAGTTTCGCAAACCAAACGGGGTTACAAGAGCCTGACAGTGGAGGCACTAATCAACAAGAAGAGTGCGTAGCCACCATCGGCACAGGTGCCACTGCCTCCATTGTAAGAAGAGATATCGTCAAAAGCTCCTGGCTGCACAACACCAACAGCTACTGCCTGAAGACTGCAACAGGGGAAATGGCGAAGGTGTTTCGAGAAGTTCGTCTTACGATTACTCTGGCGGGACTGACGTTCTCCCATGCGTGTCTGGTGGCAGATATATGCGACGAGTGCATCATCGGAATAGACTTCATGAAAGCAAATGAAGTAATCTTGGACATCTGGACGCAAGTACTGAGGTATCGAAATGTGGAGATTCCGATGGTGTACGGAAACGAGAATGCCGTAACTCTCAAGACAGTCATCAGCAAAGACGAAGTTTTGCCGCCGTCTTCAGAGACAATCATTTGGACGAAGCTGGAAGGTGATCTTGGGAGCCACCGATTCTACATAGTAGAACCGGATCCAGAGAAGAATTCTCAAGACTACGTCGTGGGAAAGACGTTAGTCGAACCAAAGAACACCATGGTTCCAGTGAGAGTTTTGAACGCAAGACCACACACTGTCAAACTAAGGCGAGGGGAGGTGACTGGAAAATGCACGCCGATTACCGCCGTCGCAACAATATCTGAACGTGATGCTCCAAAACCTCTCCCATCACCTTGGACAGCGGAAACGAGAGAGACGATTCTCCAGTCCAGTGAGCTGAATCAGGAGCAGCGAACTATGGCAGAGAATCTTATCAATGAGTACGCTGATGTATTTGCCTCACAGGACGGAGAATACGGCCGAACACACCTGGTACAACATCGAATAGACACTGGTGATACTAGACCAATTCGTCAGCCTGCTAGGCGCCTTCCATTGGCAAAGCAGACAAAAGTTGCAGAGATGGTGTCGGCAATGGAGAAAGAAGGTCTGATTGAAAGTTCCAAAAGTCCGTGGGCATCACCGGTTGTACTGGTTAAGAAGAAAGATGGCAGCACGCGGTTCTGCGTGGACTATCGGCAGCTCAATTACGTCACCAAGAAAGACAGCTACCCTCTGCCACGGATTGACGACACGCTAGACACACTATCAGGAGCCCGATGGTTTTCCACTCTCGACTTGAAGAGTGGCTACTGGCAGGTACAGATCCATCCAGAAGACCGGGAGAAAACCGCCTTCACCGCAGGAAATGGGCTATGGCAATTCACGGTAATGCCATTCGGGCTGTGCAATGCTCCGGCGACTTTCGAGCGATTGATGGAATGTGTCCTGCAAGGGTTAACATGGAAAACCTGTTTGGTATACTTGGATGATGTCATCGTCGTAGGAAAAACGTTTGCGCAACACCGAGACAATCTAAGGGATGTGTTTCAAAGGCTTCGAAGTGCCCACCTGAAGCTCAACCATAAGAAGAAGTGCGCCCTGTTTAGAGCGGAAGTCAAGTACCTGGGACACATAATTTCAGCGAAAGGAGTGAGAACCGATCCAGAGAAGGTCGAAGCGGTGAAAAACTGGCCAGTCCCCCAAAGACAAACACCAACTAAGGAGCTTCCTGGGCCTAGCCACCTACTACAGACGGTTCGTGAAGGATTTTGCCGGGATCGCAAAGCCTGCACCAGTTGACGGAAAAGGGAAAACAATTCAAATGGTCAATTGAGTGCGAGAAGACCTTCAAGGCACTTAAACAACGGCTATGCGATGCCCCGATACTGACTTACCCCACTCCCGGGGAAACGTTCATTGTGGATGCAGATGCTAGTAATGTCGGGGTAGGAGCCGTACTCTCCCAGGTGCATGACGGCCAAGAGAAGGTGGTTGCGTACTTTAGCAAGGTGCTCTCTAAGCCAGAAAGGAACTACTGCGTGACAAGGCGGGAACTTCTAGCTTTGATCTTGGCTACGAAGCATTTTCACAAATACCTCTACGGGAGGAAGTTCGTTCTTCGCACAGACCATGCAGCCTTAAAATGGCTATTACAGTTCAAGAGTCCTGAGGGTCAGGTCGCAAGATGGATCGAAAGGCTGCAAATCTACGACTACGAAATACAGCATCGTAAAGGAAAACTCCACTCTAATGCGGATGCACTGTCCCGGAGACCATGCAGAATGGATTGTAAATATTGTGCGCGTCAGGAAGAACGGGAGCTGGTTTCCATCCAAAGAATGAGAGCCGAACCTATCGCCGGCTGGAGCGTAGATGAGATCCGGAACGCTCAGAAGGAAGACCCGGATATCGAGCCGATTCTGGCCTGGAAGGAGAACATGGAGAAACCGGATCATCAGGACATCTCTCACAGAAGCCCGACCTTAAAGGCATATTTTGCGCAGTGGGGCTCCCTCCATGTCCAAGAAGGTGTTCTGAGAAGAAAATGGGAATCCTCCGACGGAAAGTCGTTTGTAATGCAGCTTGTCGTACCGCGGACGAGGGTCAAGGAGGTGTTACAGGAAATGCATGGCGGGGCGACCGGAGGCCACTTGGGAGTGAATAAGACGCTAGAAAAGGTACGAGAACGTTTTTATTGGCAGAGAATGCGACGTGTGTGCAGCTAGCAAGGGTCCGAGAATCAAAACTCGAGGTAAGATGCAACGTGGGAGCACCTTTCGAACGAATCGCCATTGACATCGCAGGGCCCTTTCCGGAAACCGACAATGGTGATCGGTATATACTCGTAGTGATGGACTACTTCAGTAATTGGCCGGAAGCGTTTCCGATCCCTAACCAGGAAGCCAGAACCGTGGCGGAGCAGATCGTCTACAATTGGGTTAGCAGATTCGGTGTGCCCTTGGAATTGCATTCTGACCAAGGGAGGAACTTCGAGTCAAGAATCTTCCAAGGGATGTGTCAACTACTCGGAATCAAAAAGACAAGGACAACTTACAGTCGGACGGTATGGTGGAGCATTTCAATAGGACTTTGGACGAACATCTCTCGAAGGTCGTAAGTGACTACCAACGGGATTGGGACCGGCAGATTCCCTTGTTTTTGATGGCCTATAGAAGTGCCGTGCATAGCACTACTCGACATACGCCGTTCGAAATCTTGTTTGGTGGAATAGCTCGGTTACCCAGTGAGGTGAAATTTGGATCCCCTACCAATGAGCTAAGAAATGAAGAAGAATACGTGGCGGACCTTAGGGAAAGGCTTAGGGACATACACCAAAGAACCAGAAGCCAGATTAAGATGACGAGCGACCGCATGAAGACCAGGTATGATGCCAAGGCAACAACGTCAGGATTCCAGGAAGGAGATCTGGTGTGGCTGTATAATCCCCATCGCCAAAAGGAGAAATCACCTAAATTACAGCGAAACTGGGAAGGTCCCTACAGAATAGTAACCCGCATCAACGATGTTGTCCACCGCATCCAGCGAGGACCGAGAGCCAAAATGAAAGTGGTTCATGTGGACCGACTGAGTCGATACAATGGCCGAAATGAGGATGCACTTGTTCGGGATGAACACGTCTAAGAGGGGGGCAGTGTAGCATAATAATAACTACGCTCCCTAAAAATATGACGCAACAAATTCCGAAGTGACTTTTCATTCTGGCAGAATTTTGGTTCGAACTGTCCTTTCATTCGAGGTTCGTGTCTGGGACGAAGTCTCCACAGCTCATGTCAACGAAAGAGATGGATAATATCAGGGATAAAAGGGAATTATAACTGCAAGAATTATTACATCAGAATTTCTCTTGTTCCAGTGGTCGAAGAATTTGCTAGAAGTTTCTGGCTATCAGAAACTTCTGCTATATAAGGAGAGATGGCGATTGAGAAAGGAACAGTAGTTTCTAAACTGTGGCGAAGAGATTAGAAAAGTGATAATGGGCGAAGTTGTAATTTTGTGATAAATTGAAAGTTGAGATTTAACAAGAAGAAGTAATTAGTTTGGATTTGTGAATTAAGTAATTGAAAAGAGATAAAGTGATTTGAGAGGACAGAGACCTTGTAAGAAAAGAATTGCGAAGAATAGTATAGTGTGAACCTGAATTGTTCTATAGACTAGAAAATAAAGAAATAATTTCACAGAATATTGTTTTATCTACTCGAGCCGTAGCTCGCATATTACAATATCAAAATTCTTAGAAAAATGCTTGCTATCACATATTAAAATTTCATAGAAATCGAAAAATATTTCCATTTTCTAAATAAAAACCATTAAAACTTATAATCTTTTAATTTGAACACCCTGTAAAGAAATAAAATTATGTCCATTTATGTTAAATTGAAAATACTTAGCACTACAAGTCGACTAAACACCCTTTTGTTGAGTTAATAAGGAAGAAAACATGCATTTTACTAGTCAAAACCGAAAACTTTAAAATTTTTTAAAAAATACAACAACAAATTTCCTTTCCAAAATTTTTACATAGTATATCTTAGAATAAGCCATTATAAGTAAAAAAAATAATTTTAAGTGAAAAGTCGATTTCCTATATTGGAAAAAGCCGAAATAAATTTAGTTAATAGTTTGGGATAAATTTGTATTCTTTTGTGGTGGGAAAACAAATAAAACTACATTCTAGCTACCAGTTGTTTTTTGGCCGTTCAATGTTTTTGCTACTAGCGAGCAGCAAATTTGGTGTGCTTGGAACGCGGCCAAAGACTTACCTTGTCACAACAAGTCACGTGTGAGCTGACAAAACATTTGCTGTAAAGGATGGTGAAATCAAGAATTTTGTGGGAACGACATCGTATCTATTACAGCTACTGAAAATTACAACTAAATAAGGAATTTTGTAATGCTAGAGAATGGCATTAAACCAGTTTATGTGTTTGATGGCAAACCACCTGATCTAAGGCCAGGAGAGTTGGCAAAACGTGCCGAACGTCGCGAGGAAGCTCAAAAGGCCTTGGAGAAAGCCACCGAAGCTATTTATTGGTTCGTGTCACCAAAGAGCATGCTGCCGAGGCGAAGGAGTTGTTGAAACTGATGGGTGTTCCATATGTAGACGCACAATGTGAAGCAGGAGCACTAGACAAAGCCGGGAAAGTGTACGCCACAGCTATGGAAAACATGGATGCCCTTACATTTGGCTCAGGTATTTATTTTGTATTTTCTTCATTTTAGTGTGCCTATAAGGTATCCTTTTATTTTATAGATCTATGCATCCTCCTTGGATGTGATTACTGATCCAGCATCAAAGGAGTTGGCCCTAAGCGAGTCATTGATATGATCAACACATTCGAAGACATTGAATCCATTCTACAAAACATTGATAGGACAAATTATGCGATTCCGGAGAATTGGAACTACGAGATTGCAGGTCAATTGTTTGTTACCCCAGATTGATGTGAAGATTTTTTTTTTTTTTTTTTTTATAATTTGCACGTGTTAAAGCGGATATGAATACCCTTATACTAATTTTTAGAACACGTGCGTTTTTCGGAAAGGGGAAGAGACAGAGAGAAAGACAGAGTGGTGTAGTTTGAAACTCAGGTGGTATTAAGTTTCTGTAAACGCCAAGGGTGGCTGTCCAGATAACTGGGGAGTATTTTGTTTGTTTTTTCGCTATTGTTGTCGTTGCTTATGATTCGCAGTATTTTTTTCCGTCCTCCTGATGTCATCATCACGATCAAGTTGCATTTTAGCCATATGACCACCCTACTGCCAGTGTTATGCCTTCACAGTAGAGTTGACTTAGCTTTAGCAAGTGATCGACTTTTTTATTTATTTCATGCGAAATAAATAGATGATTCTTGACATCAGGATTCGAACCGTGAATCAAAAGTGTGACAAGCGATGATGTTACCACTACACCACGGCCACCCTCAAATTAATTTATGAAACCGACCAGTGTTTATATTAGTTTATCCTCTTTCAGTTCAAATGGACAGAACCCGATGAGGATGGTTTGGTGATATTTCTTTATGGTGATCGTCAGTTTAGTGAATATTGAATCCGTACGGGTGCTAGAAAGATTCTCAAATCAAGAAATAATACTTCCACTCAGGGGAGGTTAGGCAGTTTCCTCAAGGTAAGACATCGCCTGCATTGTCTTTAGAAGTCCGAAGCTAATTTTCCTGTGTATTCCCACGTAGAAGGAAACCAACTTGAGCTGAAAGCTGTTGTCCCGTGGAATATACATAAGCCAGCGAAAATATTTATTGGTTCGTGTAACCAAAGAGCATGCTGCCGAGGCGAAGGAGTTGTTGAAACTGATTTGTGTTCCATATGTAGAAGCACAATGTGAAGCAGGAGCACTAGACAAAGCCGGGAAAGTGTACGCCACAGCTACGGAAAACATGGATGCCCTTACATTTGGCTCAGGTATTTATTTTGTATTTTCTTCATTTTAGTGTGCCTATAAGGTATCCTTTTATTTTATAGATCTATGCATCCTCCTTGGATGTGATCACTGATCCAGCATCAAAGGAGTTGGCCCTAAGCGAGTCATTGATATGATCAACACATTCGAAGACATTGAATCCATTCTACAAAACTTTGATAGGACAAATTATGCGATTCCGGAGAATTGGAACTATGAGATTGCAGGGCAATTGTTTGTTACCCCAGATTGATGTGAAGATTTATGAAACCGACCAGTGTTTATATTAGTTTATCCTCTTTCAGTTCAAATGGACAGAACCCGATGAGGATGGTTTGGTGATATTTCTTTATGGTGATCGTCAGTTTAGTGAATATTGAATCCGTACGGGTGCTAGAAAGATTCTCAAATCAAGAAATAATACTTCCACTCAGGCGAGGTTAGGCAGTTTCCTCAAGGTAAGACATCGCCTGCATTGTCTTTAGAAGTCCGAAGCTAATTTTCCTGTGTATTCCCACGTAGAAGGAAACCAACTTGAGCTGAAAGCTGTTGTCCCGTGGAATATACATAAGCCAGCGAAACTATTTATTGGTTCGTGTAACCAAAGAGCATGCTGCCAAGGCGAAGGAGTTGTTGAAACTGATTTGTGTTCCATATGTAGAAGCACAATGTGAAGCAGGAGCACTAGACAAAGCCGGGAAAGTGTACGCCACAGCTACGGAAAACATGGATGCCCTTACATTTGGCTCAGGTATTTATTTTGTATTTTCTTCATTTTAGTGTGCCTATAAGGTATCCTTTTATTTTATAGATCTATGCATCCTACTTGGATGTGATTACTGTGACATCATCAAAGGAGTTGGCCCTAAGCGAGTCATTGATATTGTAGCATAATAATAACTACGCCCCCTAAAAATATGACGCAACAAATTCCGAAGTGACTTTTCATTCTGGCAGAATTTTGGTTCGAACTGTCCTTTCATTCGAGGTTCGTGTCTGGGACGAAGTCTCCACAGCTCATGTCAACGAAAGAGACGAATAATAGCAGGGATAAAAGGGAATTATAACTGCAAGAATTATTTCTCTTGTTCCAGTGGTCGAAGAATTTGCTAGAAGTTTCTGGCTATCAGAAACTTCTGCTATATAAGGACAGATGGCGATCAAAAAAAACACAGTTGGTTTAGAACCGTGGCGAAGAGATTGGAAAAGTGATAATGTTCGAAGTTGTAATTTGGTGATAAATTGAAAGTTGAGAGTGAACAAGAAAAAGTAATTAGTTTGGATTTGTGAATTAAGTAATTGAAAGGAGATAAAGTGATTTGAGAGGAAAGAGACCTTGTAAGAAAAGAATTTGCGAAGAATAGTATAGTGTGAACTTGAATTGTTCTATAGACTAGAAAATAAAGAAATAAATTTCACAGAATATCGTTTTATCTACTCGAGCCGTAGCTTGCATATTACATTGGTGTCAGAAGCGGGATAAGACTTATTCTGTGAATAACTATTTCCGTGGTGTGAAATTGCACAATACAAAAAAAAAAAAAAAACCATTTCTGTGTTGAGTTAATTAGTTGCGCAAAATGGGTCGCAAATTGGGAAAACTAACTATAACTCAACTAAAGGCAGAACTCAGTAAGCGGAACCTCGACACAACTGGGGGAAAAGATGCCCTACTGATTCGTCTGGAAGAAGCAGTAACGCAGGAAGGTGAAAATCCGAACGACGTAGAGTTTGACGTGGAAGAGGAACCAGCAAGTACAGCAGCCGACCCGGGTATAACAAGTCTGCTCCTGCAACTTAAGTTAGTCATGGACGAACAAACGAAAGCAATAGAAGATCAAAGGAATTCTATAGAACTTAAGCTGGATGAACAAAAGAAAGCGATGGACGAACAAAAGAAAGCAATGGGCGACCAAAGGAATTCTCTAGAACTTAAGCTGGACGAACAAAAGAATTCTCTAGATGCTCTGGAAAGTAAACTTGATGAGCAAAACAAGAACTTGGAATCCAAATTCGAAGTGATCGAAGAGAAAATCGAGAAAGTCGAGACGCAACTCGAAAAAGTCTAAACTAGATTCGATGAAAATTTTGAGAAACATGAAACTCAGTTCGGGAAGATAGAGACTCAGTTTGGAAAAGTGGATACGCAATTCGAGATAGTAGGAAAGCAAGTCGAAAATCTTGCTAAGGAGCTCAGCAACGTGAAGAGACAGAAAGCACGGGAATATTCCACTGACGGTCTGAGAAGAAAGGAGATGCAGCCTCCTATCTTCGATGGTCAAACATCATGGCCAATTTATAAGAGGCAATTCGAAGCGGCCGCAATGACCAATAGCTGGGACGATGAAGAGAAGTCTATTGCACTCACGCTTGCACTGAGGGGTCCAGCTGCGGAGCTCTTGCAGACCATCCCGGAAGATAAACAGCAGAACTACGACTCTCTGGTTCAGGCTATCGAGATGCGGTTTGGGGATGAACACATGCAGCAGGTGTACAGGGTTCAGCTGCGTAGTCGAGTCCAGAAAAGGGGGGAAACGCTCCAACAGTTGCAAGCGGATATAGAGCGACTAGCCCATCTTTCATATCCTAAAGCCGGTGAGGAACTTATCAACGAAATGGCGGTGGAAGCTTTTATTCAGGCCATAGAGGACAGACAACTGCAAATGGCCGTAAGGATGGCTGAAAAGCGAACACTCCCCGAGGCATTGGCATTCGCTTTGTCAATGAAGGCTGCGGACCAAGCATACCAGGGAATACACCGTGTCAGGGAAATGTTCGTCGTGGAATGCTCATGCCAGAGAACAGCCGTCATGGATGAAGACAGAGCTCGCGGAAGTCAAATCCGTTGCTGGAATTGCAACCAAACGGGACACCTACAACGGCAGTGCAGAAGTGCATTTAGACGAGGAAATTGTCCACATTGCGGAAGTAGGAGAAGCAGAGAGGAAGCATCTGGCGGTGATAACATCCATCCTGTCAGTCAGACTTCCCAAAACCAGCAGTCGGGAAATGCGTAAGGACCAACTTCGCGGGGCAGAAGTTGGTTACTGGAATCGAAGCCCCCAGGACCACCATTCAAGTTTCGCAAACCAAACGGGGTAACAAGAGCCTGACAGTGGAGGCACTAATCAACGAGAAGAAGTGCGTAGCCACCATCGACACAGGTGCCACTGCCTCCATTGTAAGAAGAGATATCGTCAAAAGCTCCTGGCTGCACAACACCAACAGCTACTGCCTGAAGACTGCAACAGGGGAAATGGCGAAGGTGTTTGGAGAAGTTCGTCTTACGATTACTCTGGCGGGACTGACGTTCTCCCATGCGTTTCTGGTGGCAGATATATGCGACGAGTGCATCATCGGAATAGACTTCATGAAAGCAAATGAAGTAATCTTGGACATCGGGATGCAAGTACTGAGGTATCGAAATGTGGAGATTCCGATGGTGTACGGAAATGAGAATGCCGTAACTCTCAGGACAGTCATCAGCAAAGACGAAGTTTTGCCGCCGTCTTCAGAGACAATCATTTGGACGAAGCTGGAAGGTGATCTTGGGAGCCACCGATTCTACATAGTAGAACCAGACCCAGAGAAGAATTCTCAAGACTACATCGTGGGAAAGACGTTAGTCGAACCAAAGAACACCATGATTCCAGTGAGGGTTTTGAACGCAAGACCACACACTGTCAAACTAAGGCGAGGGGAGGTGACTGGAAAATGCACGCCGATTACCGCCGTCGCAACAATATCTGAACGTGATGCTCCAAAACCTCTCCCATCACCTTGGACAGCGGAAACGAGAGAGACGATTCTCCAGTCCAGTGAGCTGAATCAGGAGCAGCGAACTATGGCAGAGAATCTTATCAATGAGTACGCTGATGTATTTGCCTCACAGGACGGAGAATACGGCCGAACACACCTGGTACAACATCGAATAGACACTGGTGATACTAGACCAATTCGTCAGCCTGCTAGGCGCCTTCCATTGGCAAAGCAGACAGAAGTTGCAGAGATGGTGTCGGCAATGGAGAAAGAAGGTCTGATTGAAAGTTCCAAAAGTCCGTGGGCATCACCGGTTGTACTGGTTAAGAAGAAAGATGGCAGCACGCGGTTCTGCGTGGACTATCGGCAGCTCAATTACGTCGCCAAGAAAGACAGCTACCCTCTGCCACGGATTGACGACACGCTAGACACACTATCAGGAGCCCGATGGTTTTCCACTCTCGACTTGAAGAGTGGCTACTGGCAGGTACAGATCCATCCAGAAGACCGGGAGAAAACCGCCTTCACCGCAGGAAATGGGCTATGGCAATTCACGGTAATACCATTCGGGCTGTGCAATGCTCCGGCGACTTTCGAGCGATTGATGGAATGTGTCCTGCAAGGGTTAACATGGAAAACCTGTTTGGTATACTTGGATGATGTCATCGTCGTAGGAAAAACGTTTGCGCAACACCGAGACAATCTAAGGGATGTGTTTCAAAGGCTTCGAAGTGCCCACCTGAAGCTCAACCCCAAGAAGTGCGCCCTGTTTAGAGCAGAAGTCAAGTACTTGGGGCACATAATTTCAGCGAAAGGAGTGAGAACCGATCCAGAGAAGGTCGAAGCGGTGAAAAACTGGCCAGTCCCCAAGGATAAACACCAACTAAGGAGCTTCCTGGGCCTAGCCACCTACTACAGACGGTTCGTGAAGGATTTTGCCGGGATCGCAAAGAACCTGCACCAGTTGACGGAAAAGGGAAAACAATTCAAATGGTCAATTGAGTGCGAGAAGAGCTTTAAGGCACTTAAACAACGGCTATGCGATGCCCCGATACTGGCTTACCCCACTCCCGGGGAAACGTTCGTTGTGGATGCAGATGCTAGTAATGTTGGGGTAGGAGCCGTACTCTCCCAGGTGCATGACGGCCAAGAGAAGGTGGTTGCGTACTTCAGCAAGGTGCTCTCTAAGCCAGAAAGGAACTACTGCGTGACAAGGCGGGAACTTCTAGCTTTGATCTTGGCTACGAAGCATTTTCACAAATACCTCTACGGGAGGAAGTTCGTTCTTCGCACAGACCATGCAGCCTTAAAATGGCTATTACAGTTCAAGCGTCCTGAGGGTCAGGTCGCAAGATGGATCGAAAGGCTGCAAATCTACGACTACGAAATACAGCATCGTAAAGGAAAACTCCACTCTAATGCGGATGCACTGTCCCGGAGACCATGCAGAACGGATTGTAAACATTGTGCGCGTCAGGAAGAACGGGAGCTGGTTTCCATCCAAAGAATGAGAGCCGAACCTATCGCCGGCTGGAGCGTAGATGAGATCCGGAACGCTCAGAAGGAAGACCCGGATATCGAGCCGATTCTGGCCTGGAAGGAGATCATGGAGAAACCGGATCATCAGGACATCTCTCACAGAAGCCCGACCTTAAAGGCATATTTTGCGCAGTGGGACTCGCTCCATGTCCAAGAAGGTGTTCTGAGAAGAAAATGGGAATCCTCCGACGGAAAGTCGTTTGTAATGCAGCTTGTCGTACCGCGGACGAGGGTCAAGGAGGTGTTACAGGAAATACATGGCGGGGCGACCGGAGGCTACTTGGGAGTGAATAAGACGCTAGAAAAGGTACGAGAACGTTTTTATTGGTTAAAAGCGAAGGGAGATATCGAAGACTGGTGCAGAAAATGCGACGTGTGTGCAGCTAGCAAGGGTCCGATAATCAAAACTCGAGGTAAGATGCACCAATACAACGTGGGAGCACCTTTCGAACGAATCGCCATTGACATCGCAGGGCCCTTTCCGGAAACCGACAATGGTAATCGGTATATACTCGTAGTGATGGACTACTTCAGTAAGTGGCCGGAAGCGTTTCCGATCCCTAACCAGGAAGCCAGAACCGTGGCGGAGTAGATCGTCTACAATTGGGTTAGCAGATTCGGTGTGCCCTTGGAATTGCATTCTGACCAAGGGCGGAACTTCGAGTCAAGAATCTTCCAAGAGATGTGTCAACTACTCGGAATCAAAAAGACAAGGACAACCCCGCTTCATCCACAGTCGGACGGTATGGTGGAGCATTTCAATAGGACTTTGGACGAACATCTCTCGAAGGTCGTAGGTGACTACCAACGGGATTGGGACCGGCAGATTCCCTTGTTTTTGATGGCCTATAGAAGTGCCGTGCATAGCACTACTCGACATACGCCGTTCGAAATCTTATTTGGTGGAATAGCTCGTTTACCCAGTGAGGTGAAATTTGGATCTCCTACCAATGAGCCCAGAAATGAAGAAGAGTACGTGGCGGACCTTACGGAAAGGCTTAGGGACATACACTAAAGGACCAGAAGCCAGATTAAGATGACGAGCGACCGCATGAAGACCAGGTATGATGCCAAGGCAACAATATACAAAATGTTGCATAGTTTTAGTAGCATAAAGACACTATTTCTGCGATAAAAGAATGTTGCATAATTTTACGAGTTGTTTCATTTTTATGTAACATGTGCAGCTTTTATGTAAATATGTACATACTGTTTCGCTAAGAAATATCAAAAGTGGGGGATATTACGATTTCCGTGGTAACATGTTTTGAAATCGTAATCGTGACCTAGAATGTATTATACCAAACGACTTTTTGTACCAGGATGACAGGTCCGTCAAAACTTTCCAGAAGGAAATTGGAGGGGATGTAACAAGAATTAAGTTGCTACATGCGGAAAAGAAAACTCAAGTGCATACAAAATTTAATTCAATCAATATTGCAGCGATATATAAAAACAAAATCACAGCCAGATATTGCAACAGAAATAAAGGGGCGGGTTTCCAATATAGGAAATTCGTTAAAAATTTTTTTTTTTTAATTAATCTAAAATGGTCTAAAAAGCATAAAACAAACAATTTTTTGAGAGGAAGTTAATAGTATAAAAAAAATTTTTTTGCGAGGAAGTTAATACTATAAAAAAAAAGAATTTCTTTTTCTTCGAAATTCTACCTTGAACTATTACTTAATAGCTAAAAACAAGATCAAATAACTGTAATGTGATAAACAAAAAAAAAAAAAATTAAATTATTCCAAATTAAATTTGGATCCAACAGTGGGTTAGTGGAGCGCTTCGCGCGATTAATTTATTAAATTCCACTTTCCGAAGTGGTTTAGACGCTCACGCGACTTCGTCGCTCTGCTAATTGTATGTCAACAACTGCCAGGCAGGCGCCTGGGGCTAAGTTTATTAGAGAACCGTTTTGTGCCGGTTAACAGTGGATGAGGAATCAAACCTTAAATATATATATCAAAATTCTTAGAAAAATGCTTGCTATCACATATTAAAATTTCATAGAAATCGGAAAATATTTCCATTTTCTAAATAAAAACCATTAAACTTATAATCTTTTAATTTGAACACCCTGTAAAGAACTAAAATTAAGAAAGTGCTTGGAACGCGGCCAATGACTTACCCTGTCACAACAAGTCACGTGTGGGCTGTCAAAACATTTGCTGTAAAGGATGGTGAAATCAAGAATTTTGTGGGAAAGACATCGTATCTATTACAGCTACTGAAAATTACAACTAAATAAGGAATTTTGTAATGCTAGAGAATGGCATTAAACCAGTTTATGTGTTTGATGGCAAACCACCTAATCTAAGGCCAGGGGGGTTGGCAAAACGTGCCGAACGTCGCGAGGAAGCTCAAAAGGCCTTGGAGAAAGCCACCGAAGTTATTTATTGGTTCGTGTCACCAAAGAGCATGCTGCCGAGGCGAAGGAGTTGTTGAAACTGATGGGTGTTCCATATGTAGACGCACAATGTGAAGCAGGAGCACTAGTCAAAGCCGAGAAGGTGTACGCCACAGCTACGGAAAACATGGATGCCCTTACATTTGGCTCAGGTATTTATTTTGTATTTTCTTCATTTTAGTGTGCCTATAAGGTATCCTTTTATTTTATAGATCTATGCATCCTCCTTGGATGTGATTACTGTGACAGCATCAAAGGAGTTGGCCCTAAGCGAGTCATTGATATGATCAACACATTCGAAGACATTGAATCCATTCTACAAAACATTGATAGGACAAATTATGCGATTCTGGAGAATTGGAACTATGAGATTGCAGGTCAGTTGTTTGTTACTCCAGATTGATGTGAAGTTTTATGAAACCGACCAGTGTTTATATTAGTTTATCCTCTTTCAGTTCAAATGGACAGAACCCGATGAGGATGGTTTGGTGAAGTTTCTTTATGGTGGTCGTCAGTTTAGTGAATATCGAATCCGTACGGATGCTAGAAAGATTCTCAAATCAAGAAATAACACTTCCACTCAGGGGAGGTTGGGCAGTTTCCTCAAGGTAAGACATCGCCTGCATTGTCTTTAGAAGTCCGAAGCTAATTTTCCTGTGTATTCCCACGTAAAAGGAAACCAACGTGAGCTGAATTGAATTCCTGAGTTGTCCCGTGGAATATAAGTTTAGAAATTGTATTTGTGTTAAATTTTTAAGAATACATTCGTTGCATCAGCGACTTAGGCTCGCAGATGTTTTGGATTTCTTACATATTATTTGGCATGACTCGTGATCGAGTCATTTAATCGCCGGGTCTTTGCCTTTTGGGCTACATCAACACCTTGGTACAGTTTAAAGAGTTCGCGGTTGTATCATATCCATTAACCCTCTTTCCTTAAAGCACCAAACGTTCGAAGAAGTACTTTTTTCTGTCTAAAGAGCTCGATATCTGCTCAGCTTTTCTGCTTGTGGTCCAGCTATCTAAAATCTAAGGAGTTTTTACCAAGTTATGAGTTTTCTATGGTCTGGCGTCATTTCTGTAGTCAATACTTTTATATTTCTTTTTATGAGGTTAGCTTAAAGGTGCTATAATAATTTTAAGACCCGCGGAGCAAAATAGCGAGTCTCGCGCTCTGAAATTGTTAGTGACCAACGTCAAAGAAGATGAAGAGCAGAGTTTGTTGCATATTTGTTAGAAATGTTCTTCATTTACGTTGCCTTTAGCAATAATTTAATAAATAAAAAAAATAAAAAATTGCTTGGAATTGATTGTGTTATATTTCTTAATTCTTTTTTTAAGTGATCTTTTCTTGTAAATGATTAACAATTTACTAAAATTACTAGCAGTCAACGTGAATTGCTATCAACTATTGGAGGCTCTTCAGTACACAAATTTGACATAATTTCAAGTGAACTATGGCTCTTGAATCCACATAATTTTTTTTCTTTTTTTTGTGAAAAAATCGCCATTAACAATAGTAAAAATGTACAAAAACCAATCAAATGCTAATTTGTGACTAAAGTTTATCAATTGGCATCTTTTAAATAACCTGTTCTTCGTTCTCATGGATAGTCTTCGAAGTTACCTCAGAGTGAAGGGATGCAGAGGAAGCATTTTCAGTGGCATGTCCAAGTGCAAACGGACCTCAATCAACCTTGGTGTATGCAACTGGAAGCAGCTGGAAAACGTTCGCACTGCCTGAAGGAGCTAGTTGGAGATGCTTTTCTTACAACCCTCTATATAGTTCTTTGAGCAGTAAAATGAACCAATTCATTCCGGGGCTTTACTCTGTATTTCGATTCGGTTGAGGATGATGATCCGAAAATCGGATTGCTATATTCGACAATCGAAAAACTTTATTACAGGCAATAATTCAAATTTCTTTTTGAAAATTGGCACTAATTCGTTACGTGTTTATACTTGCAGATTTATACTTTTTTTAAATGCATTTTTATTTGATAATTTATTAAACTTATTGCTAGGCAAAAAAAGCTTAAAACTAGCTTAACTATCTTATTCTAACTTACTGGTTCAAAAGGCCACCGAAGCTGGAGATGGGGCTGACATAGACAAGTTCAATCGACGATTGATCCGTGTCACCATAGAGCATGCTACCGAGGCGAAGGAGTTGTTGAAACTGGTGGGTGGGGGATATTACGATTTCCGTGGTAACATGTTTTGAAAACGCAGTTTTGTAGATCTCGATGATATAAGAACAAAATATAAAGTACCAAAATTCTCGTTTGTGCCTAGTTTAGGAGATATCGATTTTTAAAAATGTATTTTTTCCTATGGGATTTCTTTTAGAATATTAATTTATTTGCACGTGGAACAGAATTTAGTTTACATAGTTATGGGTATGAAAAATGTTTGCAATAACAAAATGTTGCATAGTTTTAGTAGCATAAAGACACTATTTCTGCGATAAAAGAATGTTGCATAATTTTACGAGTTGTTTCATTTTTATGTAACATGTGCAGCTTTTATGTAAATATGTACATACTGTTTCGCTAAGAAATATCAAAAGTGGGGGATATTACGATTTCCGTGGTAACATGTTTTGAAATCGTAATCGTGACCTAGAATTTATTATACCAAACGACTTTTTGTACCAGGATGACAGGTCCGTCAAAACTTTCCAGAAGGAAATTGGAGGGGATGTAACAAGAATTAAGTTGCTACATGCGGAAAAGAAAACTCAAGTGCATACAAAATTTAATTCAATCAATATTGCAGCGATATATAAAAACAAAATCACAGCCAGATATTGCAACAGAAATAAAGGGGCGGGTTTCCAATATAGGAAATTCGTTAAAAAAATTTTTTTTTTTAATTAATCTAAAATGGTCTAAAAAGCATAAAACAAACAATTTTTTGAGAGGAAGTTAATAGTATAAAAAAAAAATTTTTGCGAGGAAGTTAATACTATAAAAAAAAAGAATTTCTTTTTCTTCGAAATTCTACCTTGAACTATTACTTAATAGCTAAAAACAAGATCAAATAACTGTAATGTGATAAACAAAAAAAAAAAAAAAATTAAATTATTCCAAATTAAATTTGGATCCAACAGTGGGGAGCGCTTCGCGCGATTAATTTATTAAATTCCACTTTCCGAAGTGGTTTAGACGCTCACGCGACTTCGTCGCTCTGCTAATTGTATGTCAACAACTGCCAGGCAGGCGCCTGGGGCTAAGTTTATTAGAGAACCGTTTTGTGCCGGTTAACAGTGGATGAGGAATCAAACCTTAAATATATATTTCAAAATTCTTAGAAAAATGCTTGCTATCACATATTAAAATTTCATAGAAATCGGAAAATATTTCCATTTTCTAAATAAAAACCATTAAAACTTATAATCTTTTAATTTGAACACCCTGTAAAGAACTAAAATTAAGAAAGTGCTTGGAACGCGGCCAATGACTTACCTTGTCACAACAAGTCACGTGTGGGCTGTCAAAACATTTGCTGTAAAGGATGGTGAAATCAAGAATTTTGTGGGAAAGACATCGTATCTATTACAGCTACTGAAAATTACAACTAAATAAGGAATTTTGTAATGCTAGAGAATGGCATTAAACCAGTTTATGTGTTTGATGGCAAACCACCTAATCTAAGGCCAGGGGGGTTGGCAAAACGTGCCGAACGTCGCGAGGTAGCTCAAAAGGCCTTGGAGAAAGCCACCGAAGTTATTTATTGGTTCGTGTCACCAAAGAGCATGCTGCCGAGACGAAGGAGTTGTTGAAACTGATGGGTGTTCCATATGTAGACGCACAATGTGAAGCAGGAGCACTAGTCAAAGCCGGGAAGGTGTACGCCACAGCTACGGAAAACATGGATGCCCTTACATTTGGCTCAGGTATTTATTTTGTATTTTCTTCATTTTAGTGTGCCTATAAGGTATCCTTTTATTTTATAGATCTATGCATCCTCCTTGGATGTGATTACTGTGACAGCATCAAAGGAGTTGGCCCTAAGCGAGTCATTGATATGATCAACACATTCGAAGACATTGAATCCATTCTACAAAACATTGATAGGACAAATTATGCGATTCTGGAGAATTGGAACTATGAGATTGCAGGTCAGTTGTTTGTTACTCCAGATTGATGTGAAGTTTTATGAAACCGACCAGTGTTTATATTAGTTTATCCTCTTTCAGTTCAAATGGACAGAACCCGATGAGGATAGTTTGGTGAAGTTTCTTTATGGTGGTCGTCAGTTTAGTGAATATCGAATCCGTACGGGTGCTAGAAAGATTCTCAAATCAAGAAATAACACTTCCACTCAGGGGAGGTTGGGCAGTTTCCTCAAGGTAAGACATCGCCTGCATCGTCTTTAGAAGTCCGAAGCTAATTTTCCTGTGTATTCCCACGTAGAAGGAAACCAACGTGAGCTGAAAGCTGTTGTCCCGTGGAATATAAGTTTAGAAATTGTATTTGTGTTAAATTTTTAAAAATACATTCGTTGCATCAGCGACTTGGGCTCGCAGATGTTTTGTAGATGTTTTGGATTTCTTACATATTATTTGGCATGACTCGTGACCGAGTCATTTAATCGCCGGGTCTTTGCCTTTTGGGCTACATCAACACCTTGGTACAGTTTAAAGAGTTCGCGGTCGCCTGCATTGTCTTTAGAAGTCCGAAGCTAATTTTCCTGTGTATTCCCACGTAGAAGGAAACCAACGTGAGCTGAAAGCTGTTGTCCCGTGGAATATACATAAGCCAGCGAAACTATTTATTGGTTCGTGTCACCAAAGAGCATGCTGCCGAGGCGAAGGAGTTGCTGAAACTGATTTGTGTTCCATATGTAGAAGCACAATGTGAAGCAGGAGCACTAGTCAAAGCCGGGAAAGTGTACGCCACAGCTACGGAAAACATGGATGCCCTTACATTTGGCTCAGGTATTTATTTTGTATTTTCTTCATTTTAGTGTGCCTATAAGGTATCCTTTTATTTTATAGATCTATGCATCCTCCTTGGATGTGATTACTGTGACAGCATCAAAGGAGTTGGCCCTAAGCGAGTCATTGATATGATCAACACATTCGAAGACATTGAATCCATTCTACAAAACATTGATAGGACAAATTATGCGATTCTGGAGAATTGGAACTATGAGATTGCAGGTCAGTTGTTTGTTACTCCAGATTGATGTGAAGTTTTATGAAACCGACCAGTGTTTATATTAGTTTATCCTCTTTCAGTTCAAATGGACAGAACCCGATGAGGATGGTTTGGTGAAGTTTCTTTATGGTGGTCGTCAGTTTAGTGAATATCGAATCCGTACGGGTGCTAGAAAGATTCTCAAATCAAGAAATAACACTTCCACTCAGGGGAGATTGGGCAGTTTCCTCAAGGTAAGACATCGCCTGCATTGTCTTTAGAAGTCCGAAGCTAATTTTCCTGTGTATTCCCACGTAGAAGGAAACCAACGTGAGCTGAAAGCTGTTGTCCCGTGGAATATAAGTTTAGAAATTGTATTTGTGTTAAATTTTTAAAAATACATTCGTTGCATCAGCGACTTGGGCTCGCAGATGTTTTGTAGATGTTTTGGATTTCTTACATATTATTTGGCATGACTCGTGACCGAGTCATTTAATCGCCGGGTCTTTGCCTTTTGGGCTACATCAACACCTTGGTACAGTTTAAAGAGTTCGCGGTCGCCTGCATTGTCTTTAGAAGTCCGAAGCTAATTTTCCTGTGTATTCCCACGTAGAAGGAAACCAACGTGAGCTGAAAGCTGTTGTCCCGTGGAATATACATAAGCCAGCGAAACTATTTATTGGTTCGTGTCACCAAAGAGCATGCTGCCGAGGCGAAGGAGTTGCTGAAACTGATTTGTGTTCCATATGTAGAAGCACAATGTGAAGCAGGAGCACTAGTCAAAGCCGGGAAAGTGTACGCCACAGCTACGGAAAACATGGATGCCCTTACATTTGGCTCAGGTATTTATTTTGTATTTTCTTCATTTTAGTGTGCCTATAAGGTATCCTTTTATTTTATACATCTATGCATCCTCCTTGGATGTGATTACTGTGACAGCATCAAAGGATCAACACATTCGAAGACATTGAATCCATTCTACAAAACATTGATAGGACAAATTATGCGATTCTGGAGAATTTGAACTATGAGATTGCAGGTCAGTTGTTTGTTACTCCAGATTGATGTGAAGTTTTATGAAACCGACCAGTGTTTATATTAGTTTATCCTCTTTCAGTTCAAATGGACAGAACCCGATGAGGATGGTTTGGTGAAGTTTCTTTATGGTGGTCGTCAGTTTAGTGAATATCGAATCCGTACGGGTGCTAGAAAGATTCTCAAATCAAGAAATAACACTTCCACTCAGGGGAGGTTGGGCAGTTTCCTCAAGGTAAGACATCGCCTGCATTGTCTTTAGAAGTCCGAAGCTAATTTTCCTGTGTATTCCCACGTAAAAGGAAACCAACGTGAGCTGAATTGAATTCCTGAGTTGTCCCATGGAATATAAGTTTAGAAATTGTATTTGTGTTAAATTTTTAAGAATACATTCGTTGCATCAGCGACTTGGGCTCGCAGATGTTTTGTAGATGTTTTGGATTTCTTACATATTATTTGGCATGACTCGTGACCGAGTCATTTAATCGCCGGGTCTTTGCCTTTTGGGCTACATCAACACCTTTGTACAGTTTAAAGAGTTCGAGGTTGTATCATATCCATTAACCCTCTTTCCTTAAAGCACCAAACGTTCGAAGAAGTACTTTTTTCTGTCTAAAGAGCTCGATATCTGCTCAGCTTTTCTGCTTGTGGTCCAGCTATCTAAAATCTAAGGAGTTTTTACCAAGTTATGAGTTTTCTATGTTCTGGCGTCATTTCTGTAGTCAATACTTGTATATTTCTTTTTATGAGGTTAGCTTAAAGGTGCTATAATAATTTTAAGACCCGCGGAGCAAAATAGCGAGTCTCGCGCTCTGAAATTGTTAGTGACCAACGTCAAAGAAGATGAAGAGCAGAGTTTGTTGCATATTTGTTAGAAATGTTCTTCATTTACGTTGCCTTTAGCAATAATTTAATAAATAAAAAAAATAAAAAATTGCTTGGAATTGATTGTGTTATATTTCTTAATTCTTTTTTTAAGTGATCTTTTCTTGTAAATGATTAACAATTTACTAAAATTACTAGCAGTCAACGTGAATTGCTATCAACTATTGGAGGCTCTTCAGTACACAAATTTGACATAATTTCAAGTGAACTATGGCTCTTGAATCCACATAATTTTTTTTCTTTTTTTTGTGAAAAAATCGCCATTAACAATAGTAAAAATGTACAAAAACCAATCAAATGCTAATTTGTGACTAAAGTTTATCAATTGGCATCTTTTAAATAACCTGTTCTTCGTTCTCATGGATAGTCTTCGAAGTTACCTCAGAGTGAAGTGATGCAGAGGAAGCATTTTCAGTGGCATGTCCAAGTGCATACGGACCTCAATCAACCTTGGTGTATGCAACTGGAAGCAGCTGGAAAACGTTCGCACTGCCTGAAGGAGCTAGTTGGAGATGCTTTTCTTACAACCCGCTATATAGTTCTTTGAGCAGTAAAATGAACCAATTCATTCCGGGGCTTTACTCTGTATTTCGATTCGGTTGAGGATGATGATCCGAAATCGGATTGCTATATTCGAGAATCGAAAAACTTTATTACAGGCAATAATTCAAATTTCTTTTTGAAAATTGGCACTAATTCGTTACGTGTTTATAACTTGCAGATTTATACTTTTTTTTAAAAGCATTTTTATTTGATAATTCATTAAACTTATTGCTAGGCAAAAACAGCTTAAAACTAGCTTAACTATCTTATTCTAACTTACTGGTTCAAAAGGCCACCGAAGCTGGAGATGGGGCTGACATAGACAAGTTCAATCGACGATTGATCCGTGTCACCAAAGAGCATGCTACCGAGGCGAAGGAGTTGTTGAAACTGGTGGGTGGGGAATATTACGATTTCCGTGGTAACATGTTTTGAAAACGCAGTTTTGTAGATCTCGATGATATAAGAACAAAATATAAAGTACCAAAATTCTCGTTTGTGCCTAGTTTAGGAGATATCGATTTTTAAAAATGTATTTTTTCCTATGGGATTTCTCTTAGAATATTAATTTATTTGCACGTGGAACAGAATTTAGTTTACATAGTTATGGGTATGAAAAATGTTTGCAATAACAAAATGTTGCATAGTTTTAGTAGCATAAAGACACTATTTCTGCGATAAAAGAATGTTGCATAATTTTACGAGTTGTTTCATTTTTATGTAACATGTGCAGCTTTTATGTAAATATGTACATACTGTTTCGCTAAGAAATATCAAAAGTGGGGGATATTACGATTTCCGTGGTAACATGTTTTGAAATCATAATCGTGACCTAGAATGTATTATACCAAACGACTTTTTGTACCAGGATGACAGGTCCGTCAAAACTTTCCAGAAGGGAATTGGAGGGGATGTAACAAGAATTAAGTTGCTACATGCGGAAAAGAAAACTCAAGTGAATACAAAATTTAATTCAATCAATATTGCAGCGATATATAAAAACAAAATCACAGCCAGATATTGCAACAGAAATAAAGGGGCGGGTTTCCAATATAGGAAATTCGTTAAAAAAATTTTTTTTTAATTAATCTAAAATGGTCCAAAAAGCATAAAACAAACAATTTTTTGAGAGGAAGTTAATAGTTTAAAAAAAAAATTTTTGCGAGGAAGTTAATACTATAAAAAAAAAGAATTTCTTTTTCTTCGAAATTCTACCTTGAACTATTACTTAATAGCTAAAAACAAGATCAAATAACTGTAATGTGATAAACAAAAAAAAAAAAAATTAAATTATTCCAAATTAAATTTGGATCCAACAGTGGGTTAGTGGAGCGCTTTGCGCGATTAATTTATTAAATTCCACTTTCCGAAGTGGTTTAGACGCTCACGCGACTTCGTCGCTCTGCTAATTGTATGTCAACAACTGCCAGGCAGGCGCCTGGGGCTAAGTTTATTAGAGAACCGTTTTGTGCCGGTTAACAGTGGATGAGGAATCAAACCTTAAATATATATATCAAAATTCTTAGAAAAATGCTTGCTATCACATATTAAAATTTCATAGAAATCGGAAAATATTTCCATTTTCTAAATAAAAACCATTAAAACTTATAATCTTTTAATTTGAACACCCTGTAAAGAACTAAAATTAAAAAAGTGCTTGGAACGCGGCCAATGACTTATCTTGTCACAACAAGTGGTATCTGTTACAGCTACTGAAAATTACAACTAAATAAGGAATTTTGTAATGCTAGAGAATGGCATTAAACCAGTTTATGTGTTTGATGGCAAACCACCTAATCTAAGGCCAGGGGGGTTGGCAAAACGTGCCGAACGTCGCGAGGAAGCTCAAAAGGCCTTGGAGAAAGCCACCGAAGCTATTTATTGGTTCGTGTCACCAAAGGGCATGCTGCCGAGGCGAAGGAGTTGTTGAAACTGATGGGTGTTCCATATGTAGACGCACAATGTGAAGCAGGAGCACTAGTCAAAGCCGGGAAGGTGTACGCCACAGCTACGGAAAACATGGATGCCCTTACATTTGGCTCAGGTATTTATTTTGTATTTTCTTCATTTTAGTGTGCCTATAAGGTATCCTTTTATTTTATAGATTTATGCATCCTCCTTGGATGTGATTACTGTGACAGCATCAAAGGAGTTGGCCCTAAGCGAGTCATTGATATGATCAACACATTCGAAGACATTGAATCCATTCTACAAAACATTGATAGGACAAATTATGCGATTCTGGAGAATTTGAACTATGAGATTGCAGGTCAGTTGTTTGTTACTCCAGATTGATGTGAAGTTTTATGAAACCGACCAGTGTTTATATTAGTTTATCCTCTTTCAGTTCAAATGGACAGAACCCGATGAGGATGGTTTGGTGAAGTTTCTTTATGGTGGTCGTCAGTTTAGTGAATATCGAATCCGTACGGGTGCTAGAAAGATTCTCAAATCAAGAAATAACACTTCCACTCAGGGGAGGTTGGGCAGTTTCCTCAAGGTAAGACATCGCCTGCATTGTCTTTAGAAGTCCGAAGCTAATTTTCCTGTGTATTCCCACGTAGAAGGAAACCAACGTGAGCTGAAAGCTGTTGTCCCGTGGAATATAAGTTTAGAAATTGTATTTGTGTTAAATTTTTAAAAATACATTCGTTGCATCAGCGACTTGGGCTCGCAGATGTTTTGTAGATGTTTTGGATTTCTTACATATTATTTGGCATGACTCGTGACCGAGTCATTTAATCGCCGGGTCTTTGCCTTTTGGGCTACATCAACACCTTGGTACAGTTTAAAGAGTTCGCGGTCGCCTGCATTGTCTTTAGAAGTCCGAAGCTAATTTTCCTGTGTATTCCCACGTAGAAGGAAACCAACGTGAGCTGAAAGCTGTTGTCCCGTGGAATATACATAAGCCAGCGAAACTATTTATTGGTTCGTGTCACCAAAGAGCATGCTGCCGAGGCGAAGGAGTTGCTGAAACTGATTTGTGTTCCATATGTAGAAGCACAATGTGAAGCAGGAGCACTAGTCAAAGCCGGGAAAGTGTACGCCACAGCTACGGAAAACAGATGCCCTTACATTTGGCATATGGTATCCTTTTATTTTATAGATCTATGCATCCTCCTTGGATGTGATTACTGTGACAGCATCAAAGGAGTTGGCCCTAAGCGAGTCATTGATATGATCAACACATTCGAAGACATTGAATCCATTCTACAAAACATTGATAGGACAAATTATGCGATTCTGGAGAATTTGAACTATGAGATTGCAGGTCAGTTGTTTGTTACTCCAGATTGATGTGAAGTTTTATGAAACCGACCAGTGTTTATATTAGTTTATCCTCTTTCAGTTCAAATGGACAGAACCCGATGAGGATGGTTTGGTGAAGTTTCTTTATGGTGGTCGTCAGTTTAGTGAATATCGAATCCGTACGGGTGCTAGAAAGATTCTCAAATCAAGAAATAACACTTCCACTCAGGGGAGGTTGGGCAGTTTCCTCAAGGTAAGACATCGCCTGCATTGTCTTTAGAAGTCCGAAGCTAATTTTCCTGTGTATTCCCACGTAAAAGGAAACCAACGTGAGCTGAATTGAATTCCTGAGTTGTCCCGTGGAATATAAGTTTAGAAATTGTATTTGTGTTAAATTTTTAAGAATACATTCGTTGAATCAGCGACTTGGGCTCGCAGATGTTTTGTAGATGTTTTGGATTTCTTACATATTATTTGGCATGACTCGTGACCGAGTCATTTAATCGCCGGGTCTTTGCCTTTTGGGCTACATCAACACCTTGGTACAGTTTAAAGAGTTCGCGGTTGTATCATATCCATTAACCCTCTTTCCTTAAAGCACCAAACGTTCGAAGAAGTACTTTTTTCTGTCTAAAGAGCTCGATATCTGCTCAGCTTTTCTGCTTGTGGTCCAGCTATCTAAAATCTAAGGAGTTTTTACCAAGTTATGAGTTTTCTATGGTCTGGCGTCATTTCTGTAGTCAATACTTGTATATTTCTTTTTATGAGGTTAGCTTAAAGGTGCTATAATAATTTTAAGACCCGCGGAGCAAAATAGCGAGTCTCGCGCTCTGAAATTGTTAGTGACCAACGTCAAAGAAGATGAAGAGCAGAGTTTGTTGCATATTTGTTAGAAATGTTCTTCATTTACGTTGCCTTTAGCAATAATTTAATAAATAAAAAAAATAAAAAAATGCTTGGAATTGATTGTGTTATATTTCTTAATTCTTTTTTTAAGTGATCTTTTCTTGTAAATGATTAACAATTTACTAAAATTACTAGCAGTCAACGTGAATTGCTATCAACTATTGGAGGCTCTTCAGTACACAAATTTGACATAATTTCAAGTGAACTATGGCTCTTGAATCCACATAATTTTTTTTCTTTTTTTTGTGAAAAAATCGCCATTAACAATAGTAAAAATGTACAAAAACCAATCAAATGCTAATTTGTGACTAAAGTTTATCAATTGACATCTTTTAAATAACCTGTTCTTCGTTCTCATGGATAGTCTTCGAAGTTACCTCAGAGTGAAGTGATGCAGAGGAAGCATTTTCAGTGGCATGTCCAAGTGCATACGGACCTCAATCAACCTTGGTATATGTAACTGGAAGCAGCTGGAAAACGTTCGCACTGCCTGAAGGAGCTAGTTGGAGATGCTTTTCTTACAACCCGCTATATAGTTCTTTGAGCAGTAAAATGAACCAATTCATTCCGGGGCTTTACTCTGTATTTCGATTCGGTTGAGGATGATGATCCGAAAATCGGATTGCTATATTCGAGAATCGAAAAACTTTATTACAGGCAATAATTCAAATTTCTTTTTGAAAATTGGCACTAATTCGTTACGTGTTTATAACTTGCAGATTTATACTTTTTTTTAAATGCATTTTTATTTGATAATTCATTAAACTTATTGCTAGGCAAAAAAAGCTTAAAACTAGCTTAACTATCTTATTCTAACTTACTGGTTCAAAAGGCCACCGAAGCTGGAGATGGGGCTGACATAGACAAGTTCAATCGACGATTGATCCGTGTCACCAAAGAGCATGCTACCGAGGCGAAGGAGTTGTTGAAACTGGTGGGTGGGGGATATTACGATTTCCGTGGTAACATGTTTTGAAAACGCAGTTTTGTAGATCTCGATGATATAAGAACAAAATATAACGTACCAAAATTCTCGTTTGTGCCGAGTTTAGGAGATATCGATTTTTAAAAATGTATTTTTTCCTATGGGATTTCTCTTAGAATATTAATTTATTTGCACGTGGAACAGAATTTAGTTTACATAGTTATGGGTATGAAAAATGTTTGCAATAACAAAATGTTGCATAGTTTTAGTAGCATAAAGACACTATTTCTGCGATAAAAGAATGTTGCATAATTTTACGAGTTGTTTCATTTTTATGTAACATGTGCAGCTTTTATGTAAATATGTACATACTGTTTCGCTAAGAAATATCAAAAGTGGGGGATATTACGATTTCCGTGGTAAAATGTTTTGAAATCGTAATCGTGACCTAGAATGTATTATACCAAACGACTTTTTGTACCAGGATGACAGGTCCGTCAAAACTTTCCAGAAAGAAATTGGAGGGGATGTAACAAGAATTAAGTTGCTACATGCGGAAAAGAAAACTCAAGTGCATACAAAATTTAATTCAATCAATATTGCGGCGATATATAAAAACAAAATCACAGCCAGATATTGCAACAGAAATAAAGGGGCGGGTTTCCAATATAGGAAATTCGTTAAAAAATTTTTTTTTTTAATTAATCTAAAATGGTCTAAAAAGCATAAAACAAACAATTTTTTGAGAGGAAGTTAATAGTATAAAAAAAAATTTTTTGCGAGGAAGTTAATACTATAAAAAAAAAGAATTTCTTTTTCTTCGAAATTCTACCTTGAATTATTACTTAATAGCTAAAAACAAGATCAAATAATTGTAATGTGATAAACAAAAAAAAAAAAAAATTAAATTATTCCAAATTAAATTTGGATCCAACAGTGGGTTAGTGGAGCGCTTCGCGCGATTAATTTATTAAATTCCACTTTCCGAAGTGGTTTAGACGCTCACGCGACTTCGTCGCTCTGCTAATTGTATGTCAACAACTGCCAGGCAGGCGCCTGGGGCTAAGTTTATTAGAGAACCGTTTTGTGCCGGTTAACAGTGGATGAGGAATCAAACCTTAAATATATATATCAAAATTCTTAGAAAAATGCTTGCTATCACATATTAAAATTTCATAGAAATCGGAAAATATTTCCATTTTCTAAATAAAAACCATTAAACTTATAATCTTTTAATTTGAACACCCTGTAAAGAACTAAAATTAAAAAAGTGCTTGGAACGCGGCCAATGACTTACCTTGTCACAACAAGTCACGTGTGGGCTGTCAAAACATTTGCTGTAAAGGATGGTGAAATCAAGAATTTTGTGGGAAAGACATCGTATCTATTACAGCTACTGAAAATTACAACTAAATAAGGAATTTTGTAATGCTAGAGAATGGCATTAAACCAGTTTATGTGTCTGATGGCAAACCACCTAATCTAAGGCCAGGGGGGTTGGCAAAACGTGCCGAACGTCGCGAGGAAGCTCAAAAGGCCTTGGAGAAAGCCACCGAAGCTATTTATTGGTTCGTGTCACCAAAGAGCATGCTGCCGAGGCGAAGGAGTTGTTGAAACTGATGGGTGTTCCATATGTAGACGCACAATGTGAAGCAGGAGCACTAGTCAAAGCCGGGAAGGTGTACGCCACAGCTACGGAAAACATGGATGCCCTTACATTTGGCTCAGGTATTTATTTTGTATTTTCTTCATTTTAGTGTGCCTATAAGGTATCCTTTTATTTTATAGATCTATGCATCCTCCTTGGATGTGATTACTGTGACAGCATCAAAGGAGTTGGCCCTAAGCGAGTCATTGATATGATCAACACATTCGAAGACATTGAATCCATTCTACAAAACATTGATAGGACAAATTATGCGATTCTGGAGAATTGGAACTATGAGATTGCAGGTCAGTTGTTTGTTACTCCAGATTGATGTGAAGTTTTATGAAACCGACCAGTGTTTATATTAGTTTATCCTCTTTCAGTTCAAATGGACAGAACCCGATGAGGATGGTTTGGTGAAGTTTCTTTATGGTGGTCGTCAGTTTAGTGAATATCGAATCCGTACGGGTGCTAGAAAGATTCTCAAATCAAGAAATAATACTTCCACTCAGGGGAGGTTGGGCAGTTTCCTCAAAGTAAGACATCGCCTGCATTGTCTTTAGAAGTCCGAAGCTAATTTTCCTGTGTATTCCTACGTAGAAGGAAACCAACGTGAGCTGAAAGCTGTTGTCCCGTGGAATATAAGTTTAGAAATTGTATTTGTGTTAAATTTTTAAAAATACATTCGTTGCATCAGCGACTTGGGCTCGCAGATGTTTTGTAGATGTTTTGGATTTCTTACATATTATTTGGCATGACTCGTGACCGAGTCATTTAATCGCCGGGTCTTTGCCTTTTGGGCTACATCAACACCTTGGTACAGTTTAAAGAGTTCGCGGTCGCCTGCATTGTCTTTAGAAGTCCGAAGCTAATTTTCCTGTGTATTCCCACGTAGAAGGAAACCAACGTGAGCTGAAAGCTGTTGTCCCGTGGAATATACATAAGCCAGCGAAACTATTTATTGGTTCGTGTCACCAAAGAGCATGCTGCCGAGGCGAAGGAGTTGCTGAAACTGATTTGTGTTCCATATGTAGAAGCACAATGTGAAGCAGGAGCATAGTCAAAGCCGGGAAAGTGTACGCCACAGCTACGGAAAACATGGATGCCCTTACATTTGGCATAAGGTATCCTTTTATTTTATAGATCTATGCATCCTCCTTGGATGTGATTACTGTGACAGCATCAAAGGAGTTGGCCCTAAGCGAGTCATTGATATGATCAACACATTCGAAGACATTGAATCCATTCTACAAAACATTGATAGGACAAATTATGCGATTCTGGAGAATTGGAACTATGAGATTGCAGGTCAGTTGTTTGTTACTCCAGATTGATGTGAAGTTTTATGAAACCGACCAGTGTTTATATTAGTTTATCCTCTTTCAGTTCAAATGGACAGAACCCGATGAGGATGGTTTGGTGAAGTTTCTTTATGGTGGTCGTCAGTTTAGTGAATATCGAATCCGTACGGGTGCTAGAAAGATTCTCAAATCAAGAAATAACACTTCCACTCAGGGGAGGTTGGGCAGTTTCCTCAAGGTAAGACATCGCCTGCATTGTCTTTAGAAGTCCGAAGCTAATTTTCCTGTGTATTCCCACGTAAAAGGAAACCAACGTGAGCTGAATTGAATTCCTGAGTTGTCCCGTGGAATATAAGTTTAAAAATTGTATTTGTGTTAAATTTTTAAGAATACATTCGTTGAATCAGCGACTTGGGCTCGCAGATGTTTTGTAGATGTTTTGGATTTCTTACATATTATTTGGCATGACTCGTGACCGAGTCATTTAATCGCCGGGTCTTTGCCTTTTGGGCTACATCAACACCTTGGTACAGTTTAAAGAGTTCGCGGTTGTATCATATCCATTAACCCTCTTTCCTTAAAGCACCAAACGTTCGAAGAAGTACTTTTTTCTGTCTAAAGAGCTCGATATCTGCTTGTGGTCCAGCTATCTAAAATCTAAGGAGTTTTTACCAAGTTATGAGTTTTCTATGGTCTGGCGTCATTTCTGTAGTCAATACTTGTATATTTCTTTTTATGAGGTTATAATAATTTTAAGACCCGCGGAGCAAAATAGCGAGTCTCGCGATCTGAAATTGTTAGTGACCAACGTCAAAGAAGATGAAGAGCAGAGTTTGTTGCATATTTGTTAGAAATGTTCTTCATTTACGTTGCCTTTAGCAATAATTTAATAAATAAAAAAAATAAAAAATTGCTTGGAATTGATTGTGTTATATTTCTTAATTCTTTTTTTAAGTGATCTTTTCTTGTAAATAATTAACAATTTACTAAAATTACTAGCAGTCAACGTGAATTGCTATCAACTATTGGAGGCTCTTCAGTACACAAATTTGACATAATTTCAAGTGAACTATGGCTCTTGAATCCACATAATTTTTTTTCTTTTTTTTGTGAAAAAATCGCCATTAACAATAGTAAAAATGTACAAAAACCAATCAAATGCTAATTTGTGACTAAAGTTTATCAATTGGCATCTTTTAAATAACCTGTTCTTCGTTCTCATGGATAGTCTTCGAAGTTACCTCAGAGTGAAGTGATGCAGAGGAAGCATTTTCAGTGGCATGTCCAAGTGCATACGGACCTCAATCAACCTTGGTGTATGCAACTGGAAGCAGCTGGAAAACGTTCGCACTGCCTGAAGGAGCTAGTTGGAGATGCTTTTCTTACAACCCGCTATATAGTTCTTTGAGCAGTAAAATGAACCAATTCATTCCGGGGCTTTACTCTGTATTTCGATTCGGTTGAGGATGATGATCCGAAATCGGATTGCTATATTCGAGAATCGAAAAACTTTATTACAGGCAATAATTCAAATTTCTTTTTGAAAATTGGCACTAATTCGTTACGTGTTTATAACTTGCAGATTTATACTTTTTTTTAAAAGCATTTTTATTTGATAATTCATTAAACTTATTGCTAGGCAAAAACAGCTTAAAACTAGCTTAACTATCTTATTCTAACTTACTGGTTCAAAAGGCCACCGAAGCTGGAGATGGGGCTGACATAGACAAGTTCAATCGACGATTGATCCGTGTCACCAAAGAGCATGCTACCGAGGCGAAGGAGTTGTTGAAACTGGTGGGTGGGGGATATTACGATTTCCGTGGTAACATGTTTTGAAAACGCAGTTTTGTAGATCTCGATGATATAAGAACAAAATATAAAGTACCAAAATTCTCGTTTGTGCCTAGTTTAGGAGATATCGATTTTTAAAAATGTATTTTTTCCTATGGGATTTCTCTTAGAATATTAATTTATTTGCACGTGGAACAGAATTTAGTTTACATAGTTATGGGTATGAAAAATGTTTGCAATAACAAAATGTTGCATAGTTTTAGTAGCATAAAGACACTATTTCTGCGATAAAAGAATGTTGCATAATTTTACGAGTTGTTTCATTTTTATGTAACATGTGCAGCTTTTATGTAAATATGTACATACTGTTTCGCTAAGAAATATCAAAAGTGGGGGATATTACGATTTCCGTGGTAACATGTTTTGAAATCATAATCGTGACCTAGAATGTATTATACCAAACGACTTTTTGTACCAGGATGACAGGTCCGTCAAAACTTTCCAGAAGGAAATTGGAGGGGATGTAACAAGAATTAAGTTGCTACATGCGGAAAAGAAAACTCAAGTGAATAGAAAATTTAATTCAATCAATATTGCAGCGATATATAAAAACAAAATCACAGCCAGATATTGCAACAGAAATAAAGGGGCGGGTTTCCAATATAGGAAATTCGTTAAAAAAATTTTTTTTTAATTAATCTAAAATGGTCCAAAAAGCATAAAACAAACAATTTTTTGAGAGGAAGTTAATAGTTTAAAAAAAAAATTTTTGCGAGGAAGTTAATACTATAAAAAAAAAGAATTTCTTTTTCTTCGAAATTCTACCTTGAACTATTACTTAATAGCTAAAAACAAGATCAAATAACTGTAATGTGATAAACAAAAAAAAAAAAAATTAAATTATTCCAAATTAAATTTGGATCCAACAGTGGGTTAGTGGAGCGCTTTGCGCGATTAATTTATTAAATTCCACTTTCCGAAGTGGTTTAGACGCTCACGCGACTTCGTCGCTCTGCTAATTGTATGTCAACAACTGCCAGGCAGGCGCCTGGGGCTAAGTTTATTAGAGAACCGTTTTGTGCCGGTTAACAGTGGATGAGGAATCAAACCTTAAATATATATATCAAAATTCTTAGAAAAATGCTTGCTATCACATATTAAAATTTCATAGAAATCGGAAAATATTTCCATTTTCTAAATAAAAACCATTAAAACTTATAATCTTTTAATTTGAACACCCTGTAAAGAACTAAAATTAAAAAAGTGCTTGGAACGCGGCCAATGACTTATCTTGTCACAACAAGTGGTATCTGTTACAGCTACTGAAAATTACAACTAAATAAGGAATTTTGTAATGCTAGAGAATGGCATTAAACCAGTTTATGTGTTTGATGGCAAACCACCTAATCTAAGGCCAGGGGGGTTGGCAAAACGTGCCGAACGTCGCGAGGAAGCTCAAAAGGCCTTGGAGAAAGCCACCGAAGCTATTTATTGGTTCGTGTCACCAAAGGGCATGCTGCCGAGGCGAAGGAGTTGTTGAAACTGATGGGTGTTCCATATGTAGACGCACAATGTGAAGCAGGAGCACTAGTCAAAGCCGGGAAGGTGTACGCCACAGCTACGGAAAACATGGATGCCCTTACATTTGGCTCAGGTATTTATTTTGTATTTTCTTCATTTTAGTGTGCCTATAAGGTATCCTTTTATTTTATAGATTTATGCATCCTCCTTGGATGTGATTACTGTGACAGCATCAAAGGAGTTGGCCCTAAGCGAGTCATTGATATGATCAACACATTCGAAGACATTGAATCCATTCTACAAAACATTGATAGGACAAATTATGCGATTCTGGAGAATTTGAACTATGAGATTGCAGGTCAGTTGTTTGTTACTCCAGATTGATGTGAAGTTTTATGAAACCGACCAGTGTTTATATTAGTTTATCCTCTTTCAGTTCAAATGGACAGAACCCGATGAGGATGGTTTGGTGAAGTTTCTTTATGGTGGTCGTCAGTTTAGTGAATATCGAATCCGTACGGGTGCTAGAAAGATTCTCAAATCAAGAAATAACACTTCCACTCAGGGGAGGTTGGGCAGTTTCCTCAAGGTAAGACATCGCCTGCATTGTCTTTAGAAGTCCGAAGCTAATTTTCCTGTGTATTCCCACGTAGAAGGAAACCAACGTGAGCTGAAAGCTGTTGTCCCGTGGAATATAAGTTTAGAAATTGTATTTGTGTTAAATTTTTAAAAATACATTCGTTGCATCAGCGACTTGGGCTCGCAGATGTTTTGTAGATGTTTTGGATTTCTTACATATTATTTGGCATGACTCGTGACCGAGTCATTTAATCGCCGGGTCTTTGCCTTTTGGGCTACATCAACACCTTGGTACAGTTTAAAGAGTTCGCGGTCGCCTGCATTGTCTTTAGAAGTCCGAAGCTAATTTTCCTGTGTATTCCCACGTAGAAGGAAACCAACGTGAGCTGAAAGCTGTTGTCCCGTGGAATATACATAAGCCAGCGAAACTATTTATTGGTTCGTGTCACCAAAGAGCATGCTGCCGAGGCGAAGGAGTTGCTGAAACTGATTTGTGTTCCATATGTAGAAGCACAATGTGAAGCAGGAGCACTAGTCAAAGCCGGGAAAGTGTACGCCACAGCTACGGAAAACATAGATGCCCTTACATTTGGCATATGGTATCCTTTTATTTTATAGATCTATGCATCCTCCTTGGATGTGATTACTGTGACAGCATCAAAGGAGTTGGCCCTAAGCGAGTCATTGATATGATCAACACATTCGAAGACATTGAATCCATTCTACAAAACATTGATAGGACAAATTATGCGATTCTGGAGAATTGGAACTATGAGATTGCAGGTCAGTTGTTTGTTACTCCAGATTGATGTGAAGTTTTTATATTAGTTTATCCTCTTTCAGTTCAAATGGACAACCCGATGAGGATGGTTTGGTGAAGTTTCTTTATGGTGGTCGTCAGTTTAGTGAATATCGAATCCGTACGGGTGCTAGAAAGATTCTCAAATCAAGAAATAACACTTCCACTCAGGGGAGGTTGGGCAGTTTCCTCAAGGTAAGACATCGCCTGCATTGTCTTTAGAAGTCCGAAGCTAATTTTCCTGTGTATTCCCACGTAAAAGGAAACCAACGTGAGCTGAATTGAATTCCTGAGTTGTCCCGTGGAATATAAGTTTAGAAATTGTATTTGTGTTAAATTTTTAAGAATACATTCGTTGAATCAGCGACTTGGGCTCGCAGATGTTTTGTAGATGTTTTGGATTTCTTACATATTATTTGGCATGACTCGTGACCGAGTCATTTAATCGCCGGGTCTTTGCCTTTTGGGCTACATCAACACCTTGGTACAGTTTAAAGAGTTCGCGGTTGTATCATATCCATTAACCCTCTTTCCTTAAAGCACCAAACGTTCGAAGAAGTACTTTTTTCTGTCTAAAGAGCTCGATATCTGCTCAGCTTTTCTGCTTGTGGTCCAACTATCTAAAATCTAAGGAGTTTTTACCAAGTTATGAGTTTTCTATGGTCTGGCGTCATTTCTGTAGTCAATACTTGTATATTTCTTTTTATGAGGTTAGCTTAAAGGTGCTATAATAATTTTAAGACCCGCGGAGCAAAATAGCGAGTCTCGCGCTCTGAAATTGTTAGTGACCAACGTCAAAGAAGATGAAGAGCAGAGTTTGTTGCATATTTGTTAGAAATGTTCTTCATTTACGTTGCCTTTAGCAATAATTTAATAAATAAAAAAAATAAAAAAATGCTTGGAATTGATTGTGTTATATTTCTTAATTCTTTTTTTAAGTGATCTTTTCTTGTAAATGATTAACAATTTACTAAAATTACTAGCAGTCAACGTGAATTGCTATCAACTATTGGAGGCTCTTCAGTACACAAATTTGACATAATTTCAAGTGAACTATGGCTCTTGAATCCACATAATTTTTTTTCTTTTTTTTGTGAAAAAATCGCCATTAACAATAGTAAAAATGTACAAAAACCAATCAAATGCTAATTTGTGACTAAAGTTTATCAATTGGCATCTTTTAAATAACCTGTTCTTCGTTCTCATGGATAGTCTTCGAAGTTACCTCAGAGTGAAGTGATGCAGAGGAAGCATTTTCAGTGGCATGTCCAAGTGCATACGGACCTCAATCAACCTTGGTATATGTAACTGGAAGCAGCTGGAAAACGTTCGCACTGCCTGAAGGAGCTAGTTGGAGATGCTTTTCTTACAACCCGCTATATAGTTCTTTGAGCAGTAAAATGAACCAATTCATTCCGGGGCTTTACTCTGTATTTCGATTCGGTTGAGGATGATGATCCGAAAATCGGATTGCTATATTCGAGAATCGAAAAACTTTATTACAGGCAATAATTCAAATTTCTTTTTGAAAATTGGCACTAATTCGTTACGTGTTTATAACTTGCAGATTTATACTTTTTTTTAAATGCATTTTTATTTGATAATTCATTAAACTTATTGCTAGGCAAAAAAAGCTTAAAACTAGCTTAACTATCTTATTCTAACTTACTGGTTCAAAAGGCCACCGAAGCTGGAGATGGGACTGACATAGACAAGTTCAATCGACGATTGATCCGTGTCACCAAAGAGCATGCTACCGAGGCGAAGGAGTTGTTGAAACTGGTGGGTGGGGGATATTACGATTTCCGTGGTAACATGTTTTGAAAACGCAGTTTTGTAGATCTCGATGATATAAGAACAAAATATAACGTACCAAAATTCTCGTTTGTGCCTAGTTTAGGAGATATCGATTTTTAAAAATGTATTTTTTCCTATGGGATTTCTCTTAGAATATTAATTTATTTGCACGTGGAACAGAATTTAGTTTACATAGTTATGGGTATGAAAAATGTTTGCAATAACAAAATGTTGCATAGTTTTAGTAGCATAAAGACACTATTTCTGCGATAAAAGAATGTTGCATAATTTTACGAGTTGTTTCATTTTTATGTAACATGTGCAGCTTTTATGTAAATATGTACATACTGTTTCGCTAAGAAATATCAAAAGTGGGGGATATTACGATTTCCGTGGTAAAATGTTTTGAAATCGTAATCGTGACCTAGAATGTATTATACCAAACGACTTTTTGTACCAGGATGACAGGTCCGTCAAAACTTTCCAGAAGGAAATTGGAGGGGATGTAACAAGAATTAAGTTGCTACATGCGGAAAAGAAAACTCAAGTGCATACAAAATTTAATTCAATCAATATTGCAGCGATATATAAAAACAAAATCACAGCCAGATATTGCAACAGAAATAAAGGGGCGGGTTTTCAATATAGGAAATTCGTTAAAAAATTTTTTTTTTTAATTAATCTAAAATGGTCTAAAAAGCATAAAACAAACAATTTTTTGAGAGGAAGTTAATAGTATAAAAAAAAATTTTTTGCGAGGAAGTTAATACTATAAAAAAAAAGAATTTCTTTTTCTTCGAAATTCTACCTTGAATTATTACTTAATAGCTAAAAACAAGATCAAATAATTGTAATGTGATAAACAAAAAAAAAAAAAATTAAATTATTCCAAATTAAATTTGGATCCAACAGTGGGTTAGTGGAGCGCTTCGCGCGATTAATTTATTAAATTCCACTTTCCGAAGTGGTTTAGACGCTCACGCGACTTCGTCGCTCTGCTAATTGTATGTCAACAACTGCCAGGCAGGCGCCTGGGGCTAAGTTTATTAGAGAACCGTTTTGTGCCGGTTAACAGTGGATGAGGAATCAAACCTTAAATATATATATCAAAATTCTTAGAAAAATGCTTGCTATCACATATTAAAATTTCATAGAAATCGGAAAATATTTCCATTTTCTAAATAAAAACCATTAAACTTATAATCTTTTAATTTGAACACCCTGTAAAGAACTAAAATTAAAAAAGTGCTTGGAACGCGGCCAATGACTTACCTTGTCACAACAAGTCACGTGTGGGCTGTCAAAACATTTGCTGTAAAGGATGGTGAAATCAAGAATTTTGTGGGAAAGACATCGTATCTATTACAGCTACTGAAAATTACAACTAAATAAGGAATTTTGTAATGCTAGAGAATGGCATTAAACCAGTTTATGTGTCTGATGGCAAACCACCTAATCTAAGGCCAGGGGGGTTGGCAAAACGTGCCGAACGTCGCGAGGAAGCTCAAAAGGCCTTGGAGAAAGCCACCGAAGCTATTTATTGGTTCGTGTCACCAAAGAGCATGCTGCCGAGGCGATGGAGTTGTTGAAACTGATGGGTGTTCCATATGTAGACGCACAATGTGAAGCAGGAGCACTAGTCAAAGCCGGGAAGGTGTACGCCACAGCTACGGAAAACATGGATGCCCTTACATTTGGCTCAGGTATTTATTTTGTATTTTCTTCATTTTAGTGTGCCTATAAGGTATCCTTTTATTTTATAGATCTATGCATCCTCCTTGGATGTGATTACTGTGACAGCATCAAAGGAGTTGGCCCTAAGCGAGTCATTGATATGATCAACACATTCGAAGACATTGAATCCATTCTACAAAACATTGATAGGACAAATTATGCGATTCTGGAGAATTGGAACTATGAGATTGCAGGTCAGTTGTTTGTTACTCCAGATTGATGTGAAGTTTTATGAAACCGACCAGTGTTTATATTAGTTTATCCTCTTTCAGTTCAAATGGACAGAACCCGATGAGGATGGTTTGGTGAAGTTTCTTTATGGTGGTCGTCAGTTTAGTGAATATCGAATCCGTACGGGTGCTAGAAAGATTCTCAAATCAAGAAATAACACTTCCACTCAGGGGAGGTTGGGCAGTTTCCTCAAGGTAAGACATCGCCTGCATTGTCTTTAGAAGTCCGAAGCTAATTTTCCTGTGTATTCCTACGTAGAAGGAAACCAACGTGAGCTGAAAGCTGTTGTCCCGTGGAATATAAGTTTAGAAATTGTATTTGTGTTAAATTTTTAAAAATACATTCGTTGCATCAGCGACTTGGGCTCGCAGATGTTTTGTAGATGTTTTGGATTTCTTACATATTATTTGGCATGACTCGTGACCGAGTCATTTAATCGCCGGGTCTTTGCCTTTTGGGCTACATCAACACCTTGGTACAGTTTAAAGAGTTCGCGGTCGCCTGCATTGTCTTTAGAAGTCCGAAGCTAATTTTCCTGTGTATTCCCACGTAGAAGGAAACCAACGTGAGCTGAAAGCTGTTGTCCCGTGGAATATACATAAGCCAGCGAAACTATTTATTGGTTCGTGTCACCAAAGAGCATGCTGCCGAGGCGAAGGAGTTGCTGAAACTGATTTGTGTTCCATATGTAGAAGCACAATGTGAAGCAGGAGCATAGTCAAAGCCGGGAAAGTGTACGCCACAGCTACGGAAAACATGGATGCCCTTACATTTGGCATAAGGTATCCTTTTATTTTATAGATCTATGCATCCTCCTTGGATGTGATTACTGTGACAGCATCAAAGGAGTTGGCCCTAAGCGAGTCATTGATATGATCAACACATTCGAAGACATTGAATCCATTCTACAAAACATTGATAGGACAAATTATGCGATTCTGGAGAATTGGAACTATGAGATTGCAGGTCAGTTGTTTGTTACTCCAGATTGATGTGAAGTTTTATGAAACCGACCAGTGTTTATATTAGTTTATCCTCTTTCAGTTCAAATGGACAGAACCCGATGAGGATGGTTTGGTGAAGTTTCTTTATGGTGGTCGTCAGTTTAGTGAATATCGAATCCGTACGGGTGCTAGAAAGATTCTCAAATCAAGAAATAACACTTCCACTCAGGGGAGGTTGGGCAGTTTCCTCAAGGTAAGACATCGCCTGCATTGTCTTTAGAAGTCCGAAGCTAATTTTCCTGTGTATTCCTACGTAGAAGGAAACCAACGTGAGCTGAAAGCTGTTGTCCCGTGGAATATAAGTTTAGAAATTGTATTTGTGTTAAATTTTTAAAAATACATTCGTTGCATCAGCGACTTGGGCTCGCAGATGTTTTGTAGATGTTTTGGATTTCTTACATATTATTTGGCATGACTCGTGACCGAGTCATTTAATCGCCGGGTCTTTGCCTTTTGGGCTACATCAACACCTTGGTACAGTTTAAAGAGTTCGCGGTCGCCTGCATTGTCTTTAGAAGTCCGAAGCTAATTTTCCTGTGTATTCCCACGTAGAAGGAAACCAACGTGAGCTGAAAGCTGTTGTCCCGTGGAATATACATAAGCCAGCGAAACTATTTATTGGTTCGTGTCACCAAAGAGCATGCTGCCGAGGCGAAGGAGTTGCTGAAACTGATTTGTGTTCCATATGTAGAAGCACAATGTGAAGCAGGAGCACTAGTCAAAGCCGGGAAAGTGTACGCCACAGCTACGGAAAACATGGATGCCCTTACATTTGGCATAAGGTATCCTTTTATTTTATAGATCTATGCATCCTCCTTGGATGTGATTACTGTGACAGCATCAAAGGAGTTGGCCCTAAGCGAGTCATTGATATGATCAACACATTCGAAGACATTGAATCCATTCTACAAAACATTGATAGGACAAATTATGCGATTCTGGAGAATTGGAACTATGAGATTGCAGGTCAGTTGTTTGTTACTCCAGATTGATGTGAAGTTTTATGAAACCGACCAGTGTTTATATTAGTTTGTCCTCTTTCAGTTCAAATGGACAGAACCCGATGAGGATGGTTTGGTGAAGTTTCTTTATGGTGGTCGTCAGTTTAGTGAATATCGAATCCGTACGGGTGCTAGAAAGATTCTCAAATCAAGAAATAACACTTCCACTCAGGGGAGATTGGGCAGTTTCCTCAAGGTAAGACATCGCCTGCATTGTCTTTAGAAGTCCGAAGCCAATTTTCCTGTGTATTCCCACGTAAAAGGAAACCAACGTGAGCTGAATTGAATTCCTGAGTTGTCCCGTGGAATATAAGTTTAGAAATTGTATTTGTGTTAAATTTTTAAGAATACATTCGTTGCATCAGCGACTTGGGCTCGCAGATGTTTTGTAGATGTTTTGGATTTCTTACATATTATTTGGCATGACTCGTGACCGAGTCATTTAATCGCCGGGTCTTTGCCTTTTGGGCTACATCAACACCTTGGTACAGTTTAAAGAGTTCGCGGTTGTATCATATCCATTAACCCTCTTTCCTTAAAGCACCAAACGTTCGAAGAAGTACTTTTTTCTGTCTAAAGAGCTCGATATCTGCTCAGCTTTTCTGCTTGTGGTCCAGCTATCTAAAATCTAAGGAGTTTTTACCAAGTTATGAGTTTTCTATGGTCTGGCGTCATTTCTGTAGTCAATACTTGTATATTTCTTTTTATGAGGTTAGCTTAAAGGTGCTATAATAATTTTAAGACCCGCGGAGCAAAATAGCGAGTCTCGCGCTCTGAAATTGTTAGTGACCAACGTCAAAGAAGATGAAGAGCAGAGTTTGTTGCATATTTGTTAGAAATGTTCTTCATTTACGTTGCCTTTAGCAATAATTTAATAAATAAAAAAAATAAAAAATTGCTTGGAATTGATTGTGTTATATTTCTTAATTCTTTTTTTAAGTGATCTTTTCTTGTAAATGATTAACAATTTACTAAAATTACTAGCAGTCAACGTGAATTGCTATCAACTATTGGAGGCTCTTCAGTACACAAATTTGACATAATTTCAAGTGAACTATGGCTCTTGAATCCACATAATTTTTTTTCTTTTTTTTGTGAAAAAATCGCCATTAACAATAGTAAAAATGTACAAAAACCAATCAAATGCTAATTTGTGACTAAAGTTTATCAATTGGCATCTTTTAAATAACCTGTTCTTCGTTCTCATGGATAGTCTTCGAAGTTACCTCAGAGTGAAGTGATGCAGAGGAAGCATTTTCAGTGGCATGTCCAAGTGCATACGGACCTCAATCAACCTTGGTGTATGCAACTGGAAGCAGCTGGAAAACGTTCGCACTGCCTGAAGGAGCTAGTTGGAGATGCTTTTCTTACAACCCGCTATATAGTTCTTTGAGCAGTAAAATGAACCAATTCATTCCGGGGCTTTACTCTGTATTTCGATTCGGTTGAGGATGATGATCCGAAAATCGGATTGCTATATTCGAGAATCGAAAAACTTTATTACAGGCAATAATTCAAATTTCTTTTTGAAAATTGGCACTAATTCGTTACGTGTTTATAACTTGCAGATTTATACTTTTTTTTAAATGCATTTTTCTTTGATAATTCATTAAACTTATTGCTAGGCAAAAAAAGCTTAAAACTAGCTTAACTATCTTATTCTAACTTACTGGTTCAAAAGGCCACCGAAGCTAGAGATGGGGCTGACATAGACAAGTTCAATCGACGATTGATCCGTGTCACCAAAGAGCATGCTACCGAGGCGAAGGAGTTGTTGAAACTGGTGGGTGGGGAATATTACGATTTCCGTGGTAACATGTTTTGAAAACGCAGTTTTGTAGATCTCGATGATATAAGAACAAAATATAAAGTACCAAAATTCTCGTTTGTGCCTAGTTTAGGAGATATCGATTTTTAAAAATGTATTTTTTCCTATGGGATTTCTCTTAGAATATTAATTTATTTGCACGTGGAACAGAATTTAGTTTACATAGTTATGGGTATGAAAAATGTTTGCAATAACAAAATGTTGCATAGTTTTAGTAGCATAAAGACACTATTTCTGCGATAAAAGAATGTTGCATAATTTTACGAGTTGTTTCATTTTTATGTAACATGTGCAGCTTTTATGTAAATATGTACATACTGTTTCGCTAAGAAATATCAAAAGTGGGGGATATTACGATTTCCGTGGTAACATGTTTTGAAATCGTAATCGTGACCTAGAATGTATTATACCAAACGACTTTTTGTACCAGGATGACAGGTCCGTCAAAACTTTCCAGAAGGAAATTGGAGGGGATGTAACAAGAATTAAGTTGCTACATGCGGAAAAGAAAACTCAAGTGCATACAAAATTTAATTCAATCAATATTGCAGCGATATATAAAAACAAAATCACAGCCAGATATTGCAACAGAAATAAAGGGGCGGGTTTCCAATATAGGAAATTCGTTAAAAAATTTTTTTTTTTAATTAATCTAAAATGGTCTAAAAAGCATAAAACAAACAATTTTTTGAGAGGAAGTTAACAGTATAAAAAAAAAATTTTTGCGAGGAAGTTAATACTATAAAAAAAAAGAATTTCTTTTTCTTCGAAATTCTACCTTGAATTATTACTTAATAGCTAAAAACAAGATCAAATAATTGTAATGTGATAAACAAAAAAAAAAAAATTAAATTATTCCAAATTAAATTTGGATCCAACAGTGGGTTAGTGGAGCGCTTCGCGCGATTAATTTATTAAATTCCACTTTCCGAAGTGGTTTAGACGCTCACGCGACTTCGTCCCTCTGCTAATTGTATGTCAACAACTGCCAGGCAGGCGCCTGGGGCTAAGTTTATTAGAGAACCGTTTTGTGCCGGTTAACAGTGGATGAGGAATCAAACCTTAAATATATATATCAAAATTCTTAGAAAAATGCTTGCTATCACATATTAAAATTTCATAGAAATCGGAAAATATTTCCATTTTCTAAATAAAAACCATTAAACTTATAATCTTTTAATTTGAACACCCTGTAAAGAACTAAAATTAAAAAAGTGCTTGGAACGCGGCCAATGACTTACCTTGTCACAACAAGTCACGTGTGGGCTGTCAAAACATTTGCTGTAAAGGATGGTGAAATCAAGAATTTTGTGGGAAAGACATCGTATCTATTACAGCTACTGAAAATTACAACTAAATAAGGAATTTTGTAATGCTAGAGAATGGCATTAAACCAGTTTATGTGTCTGATGGCAAACCACCTAATCTAAGGCCAGGGGGGTTGGCAAAACGCGCCGAACGTCGCGAGGAAGCTCAAAAGGCCTTGGAGAAAGCCACCGAAGCTATTTATTGGTTCGTGTCACCAAAGAGCATGCTGCCGAGGCGAAGGAGTTGTTGAAACTGATGGGTGTTCCATATGTAGACGCACAATGTGAAGCAGGAGCACTAGTCAAAGCCGGGAAGGTGTACGCCACAGCTACGGAAAACATGGATGCCCTTACATTTGGCTCAGGTATTTATTTTGTATTTTCTTCATTTTAGTGTGCCTATAAGGTATCCTTTTATTTTATAGATCTATGCATCCTCCTTGGATGTGATTACTGTGACAGCATCAAAGGAGTTGGCCCTAAGCGAGTCATTGATATGATCAACACATTCGAAGACATTGAATCCATTCTACAAAACATTGATAGGACAAATTATGCGATTCTGGAGAATTGGAACTATGAGATTGCAGGTCAGTTGTTTGTTACTCCAGATTGATGTGAAGTTTTATGAAACCGACCAGTGTTTATATTAGTTTATCCTCTTTCAGTTCAAATGGACAGAACCCGATGAGGATGGTTTGGTGAAGTTTCTTTATGGTGGTCGTCAGTTTAGTGAATATCGAATCCGTACGGGTGCTAGAAAGATTCTCAAATCAAGAAATAACACTTCCACTCAGGGGAGGTTGGGCAGTTTCCTCAAGGTAAGACATCGCCTGCATTGTCTTTAGAAGTCCGAAGCTAATTTTCCTGTGTATTCCCACGTAGAAGGAAACCAACGTGAGCTGAAAGCTGTTGTCCCGTGGAATATAAGTTTAGAAATTGTATTTGTGTTAAATTTTTAAAAATACATTCGTTGCATCAGCGACTTGGGCTCGCAGATGTTTTGTAGATGTTTTGGATTTCTTACATATTATTTGGCATGACTCGTGACCGAGTCATTTAATCGCCGGGTCTTTGCCTTTTGGGCTACATCAACACCTTGGTACAGTTTAAAGAGTTCGCGGTCGCCTGCATTGTCTTTAGAAGTCCGAAGCTAATTTTCCTGTGTATTCCCACGTAGAAGGAAACCAACGTGAGCTGAAAGCTGTTGTCCCGTGGAATATACATAAGCCAGCGAAACTATTTATTGGTTCGTGTCACCAAAGAGCATGCTGCCGAGGCGAAGGAGTTGCTGAAACTGATTTGTGTTCCATATGTAGAAGCACAATGTGAAGCAGGAGCACTAGTCAAAGCCGGGAAAGTGTACGCCACAGCTACGGAAAACATGGATGCCCTTACATTTGGCTCAGGTATTTATTTTGTATTTTCTTCATTTTAGTGTGCCTATAAGGTTTATTTTATAGATCTATGCATCCTCCTTGGATGTGATTACTGTGACAGCATCAAAGGAGTTGGCCCTAAGCGAGTCATTGATATGATCAACACATTCGAAGACATTGAATCCATTCTACAAAACATTGATAGGACAAATTATGCGATTCTGGAGAATTGGAACTATGAGATTGCAGGTCAGTTGTTTGTTACTCCAGATTGATGTGAAGTTTTTATATTAGTTTATCCTCTTTCAGTTCAAATGGACAGAACCCGATGAGGATGGTTTGGTGAAGTTTCTTTATGGTGGTCGTCAGTTTAGTGAATATCGAATCCGTACGGGTGCTAGAAAGATTCTCAAATCAAGAAATAACACTTCCACTCAGGGGAGATTGGGCAGTTTCCTCAAGGTAAGACATCGCCTGCATTGTCTTTAGAAGTCCGAAGCCAATTTTCCTGTGTATTCCCACGTAAAAGGAAACCAACGTGAGCTGAATTGAATTCCTGAGTTGTCCCGTGAAATATAAGTTTAGAAATTGTATTTGTGTTAAATTTTTAAGAATACATTCGTTGCATCAGCGACTTGGGCTCGCAGATGTTTTGTAGATGTTTTGGATTTCTTACATATTATTTGGCATGACTCGTGACCGAGTCATTTAATCGCCGGGTCTTTGCCTTTTGGGCTACATCAACACCTTGGTACAGTTTAAAGAGTTCGCGGTTGTATCATATCCATTAACCCTCTTTCCTTAAAGCACCAAACGTTCGAAGAAGTACTTTTTTCTGTCTAAAGAGCTCGATATCTGCTCAGCTTTTCTGCTTGTGGTCCAGCTATCTAAAATCTAAGGAGTTTTTACCAAGTTATGAGTTTTCTATGGTCTGGCGTCATTTCTGTAGTCAATACTTGTATATTTCTTTTTATGAGGTTAGCTTAAAGGTGCTATAATAATTTTAAGACCCGCGGAGCAAAATAGCGAGTCTCGCGCTCTGAAATTGTTAGTGACCAACGTCAAAGAAGATGAAGAGCAGAGTTTGTTGCATATTTGTTAGAAATGTTCTTCATTTACGTTGCCTTTAGCAATAATTTAATAAATAAAAAAAATAAAAAATTGCTTGGAATTGATTGTGTTATATTTCTTAATTCTTTTTTTAAGTGATCTTTTCTTGTAAATGATTAATAATTTACTAAAATTACTAGCAGTCAACGTGAATTGCTATCAACTATTGGAGGCTCTTCAGTACACAAATTTGACATAATTTCAAGTGAACTATGGCTCTTGAATCCACATAATTTTTTTTCTTTTTTTTGTGAAAAAATCGCCATTAACAATAGTAAAAATGTACAAAAACCAATCAAATGCTAATTTGTGACTAAAGTTTATCAATTGGCATCTTTTAAATAACCTGTTCTTCGTTCTCATGGATAGTCTTCGAAGTTACCTCAGAGTGAAGTGATGCAGAGGAAGCATTTTCAGTGGCATGTCCAAGTGCATACGGACCTCAATCAACCTTGGTGTATGCAACTGGAAGCAGCTGGAAAACGTTCGCACTGCCTGAAGGAGCTAGTTGGAGATGCTTTTCTTACAACCCGCTATATAGTTCTTTGAGCAGTAAAATGAACCAATTCATTCCGGGGCTTTACTCTGTATTTCGATTCGGTTGAGGATGATGATCCGAAAATCGGATTGCTATATTCGAGAATCGAAAAACTTTATTACAGGCAATAATTCAAATTTCTTTTTGAAAATTGGCACTAATTCGTTACGTGTTTATAACTTGCAGATTTATACTTTTTTTTAAATGCATTTTTCTTTGATAATTCATTAAACTTATTGCTAGGCAAAAAAAGCTTAAAACTAGCTTAACTATCTTATTCTAACTTACTGGTTCAAAAGGCCACCGAAGCTAGAGATGGGGCTGACATAGACAAGTTCAATCGACGATTGATCCGTGTCACCAAAGAGCATGCTACCGAGGCGAAGGAGTTGTTGAAACTGGTGGGTGGGGAATATTACGATTTCCGTGGTAACATGTTTTGAAAACGCAGTTTTGTAGATCTCGATGATATAAGAACAAAATATAAAGTACCAAAATTCTCGTTTGTGCCTAGTTTAGGAGATATCGATTTTTAAAAATGTATTTTTTCCTATGGGATTTCTCTTAGAATATTAATTTATTTGCACGTGGAACAGAATTTAGTTTACATAGTTATGGGTATGAAAAATGTTTGCAATAACAAAATGTTGCATAGTTTTAGTAGCATAAAGACACTATTTCTGCGATAAAAGAATGTTGCATAATTTTACGAGTTGTTTCATTTTTATGTAACATGTGCAGCTTTTATGTAAATATGTACATACTGTTTCGCTAAGAAATATCAAAAGTGGGGGACATAACGATTTCCGTGGTAACATGTTTTGAAATCGTAATCGTGACCTAGAATGTATTATACCAAACGACTTTTTGTACCAGGATGACAGGTCCGTCAAAACTTTCCAGAAGGAAATTGGAGGGGATGTAACAAGAATTAAGTTGCTACATGCGGAAAAGAAAACTCAAGTGCATACAAAATTTAATTCAATCAATATTGCAGCGATATATAAAAACAAAATCACAGCCAGATATTGCAACAGAAATAAAGGGGCGGGTTTCCAATATAGGAAATTCGTTAAAAAATTTTTTTTTTTAATTAATCTAAAATGGTCTAAAAAGCATAAAACAAACAATTTTTTGAGAGGAAGTTAATAGTATAAAAAAAAATTTTTTGCGAGGAAGTTAATACTATAAAAAAAAAGAATTTCTTTTTCTTCGAAATTCTACCTTGAATTATTACTTAATAGCTAAAAACAAGATCAAATAATTGTAATGTGATAAACAAAAAAAAAAAAAATTAAATTATTCCAAATTAAATTTGGATCCAACAGTGGGTTAGTGGAGCGCTTCGCGCGATTAATTTATTAAATTCCACTTTCCGAAGTGGTTTAGACGCTCACGCGACTTCGTCGCTCTGCTAATTGTATGTCAACAACTGCCAGGCAGGCGCCTGGGGCTAAGTTTATTAGAGAACCGTTTTGTGCCGGTTAACAGTGGATGAGGAATCAAACCTTAAATATATATATCAAAATTCTTAGAAAAATGCTTGCTATCACATATTAAAATTTCATAGAAATCGGAAAATATTTCCATTTTCTAAATAAAAACCATTAAACTTATAATCTTTTAATTTGAACACCCTGTAAAGAACTAAAATTAAAAAAGTGCTTGGAACGCGGCCAATGACTTACCTTGTCACAACAAGTCACGTGTGGGCTGTCAAAACATTTGCTGTAAAGGATGGTGAAATCAAGAATTTTGTGGGAAAGACATCGTATCTATTACAGCTACTGAAAATTACAACTAAATAAGGAATTTTGTAATGCTAGAGAATGGCATTAAACCAGTTTATGTGTCTGATGGCAAACCACCTAATCTAAGGCCAGGGGGGTTGGCAAAGCGTGCCGAACGTCGCGAGGAAGCTCAAAAGGCCTTGGAGAAAGCCACCGAAGCTATTTATTGGTTCGTGTCACCAAAGAGCATGCTGCCGAGGCGAAGGAGTTGTTGAAACTGATGGGTGTTCCATATGTAGACGCACAATGACTAGTCAAAGCCGGGAAGGTGTACGCCACAGCTACGGAAAACATGGATGCCCTTACATTTGGCTCAGGTATTTATTTTGTATTTTCTTCATTTTAGTGTGCCTATAAGGTATCCTTTTATTTTATAGATCTATGCATCCTCCTTGGATGTGATTACTGTGACAGCATCAAAGGAGTTGGCCCTAAGCGAGTCATTGATATGATCAACACATTCGAAGACATTGAATCCATTCTACAAAACATTGATAGGACAAATTATGCGATTCTGGAGAATTGGAACTATGAGATTGCAGGTCAGTTGTTTGTTACTCCAGATTGATGTGAAGTTTTATGAAACCGACCAGTGTTTATATTAGTTTATCCTCTTTCAGTTCAAATGGACAGAACCCGATGAGGATGGTTTGGTGAAGTTTCTTTATGGTGGTCGTCAGTTTAGTGAATATCGAATCCGTACGGGTGCTAGAAAGATTCTCAAATCAAGAAATAACACTTCCACTCAGGGGAGGTTGGGCAGTTTCCTCAAGGTAAGACATCGCCTGCATTGTCTTTAGAAGTCCGAAGCTAATTTTCCTGTGTATTCCCACGTAGAAGGAAACCAACGTGAGCTGAAAGCTGTTGTCCCGTGGAATATAAGTTTAGAAATTGTATTTGTGTTAAATTTTTAAAAATACATTCGTTGCATCAGCGACTTGGGCTCGCAGATGTTTTGTAGATGTTTTGGATTTCTTACATATTATTTGGCATGACTCGTGACCGAGTCATTTAATCGCCGGGTCTTTGCCTTTTGGGCTACATCAACACCTTGGTACAGTTTAAAGAGTTCGCGGTCGCCTGCATTGTCTTTAGAAGTCCGAAGCTAATTTTCCTGTGTATTCCCACGTAGAAGGAAACCAACGTGAGCTGAAAGCTGTTGTCCCGTGGAATATACATAAGCCAGCGAAACTATTTATTGGTTCGTGTCACCAAAGAGCATGCTGCCGAGGCGAAGGAGTTGCTGAAACTGATTTGTGTTCCATATGTAGAAGCACAATGTGAAGCAGGAGCACTAGTCAAAGCCGGGAAAGTGTACGCCACAGCTACGGAAAACATGGATGCCCTTACATTTGGCTCAGGTATTTATTTTGTATTTTCTTCATTTTAGTGTGCCTATAAGGTATCCTTTTATTTTATAGATCTATGCATCCTCCTTGGATGTGATTACTGTGACAGCATCAAAGGAGTTGGCCCTAAGCGAGTCATTGATATGATCAACACATTCGAAGACATTGAATCCATTCTACAAAACATTGATAGGACAAATTATGCGATTCTGGAGAATTGGAACTATGAGATTGCAGGTCAGTTGTTTGTTACTCCAGATTGATGTGAAGTTTTATGAAACCGACCAGTGTTTATATTAGTTTATCCTCTTTCAGTTCAAATGGACAGAACCCGATGAGGATGGTTTGGTGAAGTTTCTTTATGGTGGTCGTCAGTTTAGTGAATATCGAATCCGTACGGGTGCTAGAAAGATTCTCAAATCAAGAAATAACACTTCCACTCAGGGGAGATTGGGCAGTTTCCTCAAGGTAAGACATCGCCTGCATTGTCTTTAGAAGTCCGAAGCCAATTTTCCTGTGTATTCCCACGTAAAAGGAAACCAACGTGAGCTGAATTGAATTCCTGAGTTGTCCCGTGAAATATAAGTTTAGAAATTGTATTTGTGTTAAATTTTTAAGAATACATTCGTTGCATCAGCGACTTGGGCTCGCAGATGTTTTGTAGATGTTTTGGATTTCTTACATATTATTTGGCATGACTCGTGACCGAGTCATTTAATCGCCGGGTCTTTGCCTTTTGGGCTACATCAACACCTTGGTACAGTTTAAAGAGTTCGCGGTTGTATCATATCCATTAACCCTCTTTCCTTAAAGCACCAAACGTTCGAAGAAGTACTTTTTTCTGTCTAAAGAGCTCGATATCTGCTCAGCTTTTCTGCTTGTGGTCCAGCTATCTAAAATCTAAGGAGTTTTTACCAAGTTATGAGTTTTCTATGGTCTGGCGTCATTTCTGTAGTCAATACTTGTATATTTCTTTTTATGAGGTTAGCTTAAAGGTGCTATAATAATTTTAAGACCCGCGGAGCAAAATAGCGAGTCTCGCGCTCTGAAATTGTTAGTGACCAACGTCAAAGAAGATGAAGAGCAGAGTTTGTTGCATATTTGTTAGAAATGTTCTTCATTTACGTTGCCTTTAGCAATAATTTAATAAATAAAAAAAATAAAAAATTGCTTGGAATTGATTGTGTTATATTTCTTAATTCTTTTTTTAAGTGATCTTTTCTTGTAAATGATTAATAATTTACTAAAATTACTAGCAGTCAACGTGAATTGCTATCAACTATTGGAGGCTCTTCAGTACACAAATTTGACATAATTTCAAGTGAACTATGGCTCTTGAATCCACATAATTTTTTTTCTTTTTTTTGTGAAAAAATCGCCATTAACAATAGTAAAAATGTACAAAAACCAATCAAATGCTAATTTGTGACTAAAGTTTATCAATTGGCATCTTTTAAATAACCTGTTCTTCGTTCTCATGGATAGTCTTCGAAGTTACCTCAGAGTGAAGTGATGCAGAGGAAGCATTTTCAGTGGCATGTCCAAGTGCATACGGACCTCAATCAACCTTGGTGTATGCAACTGGAAGCAGCTGGAAAACGTTCGCACTGCCTGAAGGAGCTAGTTGGAGATGCTTTTCTTACAACCCGCTATATAGTTCTTTGAGCAGTAAAATGAACCAATTCATTCCGGGGCTTTACTCTGTATTTCGATTCGGTTGAGGATGATGATCCGAAAATCGGATTGCTATATTCGAGAATCGAAAAACTTTATTACAGGCAATAATTCAAATTTCTTTTTGAAAATTGGCACTAATTCGTTACGTGTTTATAACTTGCAGATTTATACTTTTTTTTAAATGCATTTTTCTTTGATAATTCATTAAACTTATTGCTAGGCAAAAAAAGCTTAAAACTAGCTTAACTATCTTATTCTAACTTACTGGTTCAAAAGGCCACCGAAGCTAGAGATGGGGCTGACATAGACAAGTTCAATCGACGATTGATCCGTGTCACCAAAGAGCATGCTACCGAGGCGAAGGAGTTGTTGAAACTGGTGGGTGGGGAATATTACGATTTCCGTGGTAACATGTTTTGAAAACGCAGTTTTGTAGATCTCGATGATATAAGAACAAAATATAAAGTACCAAAATTCTCGTTTGTGCCTAGTTTAGGAGATATCGATTTTTAAAAATGTATTTTTTCCTATGGGATTTCTCTTAGAATATTAATTTATTTGCACGTGGAACAGAATTTAGTTTACATAGTTATGGGTATGAAAAATGTTTGCAATAACAAAATGTTGCATAGTTTTAGTAGCATAAAGACACTATTTCTGCGATAAAAGAATGTTGCATAATTTTACGAGTTGTTTCATTTTTATGTAACATGTGCAGCTTTTATGTAAATATGTACATACTGTTTCGCTAAGAAATATCAAAAGTGGGGGACATAACGATTTCCGTGGTAACATGTTTTGAAATCGTAATCGTGACCTAGAATGTATTATACCAAACGACTTTTTGTACCAGGATGACAGGTCCGTCAAAACTTTCCAGAAGGAAATTGGAGGGGATGTAACAAGAATTAAGTTGCTACATGCGGAAAAGAAAACTCAAGTGCATACAAAATTTAATTCAATCAATATTGCAGCGATATATAAAAACAAAATCACAGCCAGATATTGCAACAGAAATAAAGGGGCGGGTTTCCAATATAGGAAATTCGTTAAAAAATTTTTTTTTTTAATTAATCTAAAATGGTCTAAAAAGCATAAAACAAACAATTTTTTGAGAGGAAGTTAATAGTATAAAAAAAAATTTTTTGCGAGGAAGTTAATACTATAAAAAAAAAGAATTTCTTTTTCTTCGAAATTCTACCTTGAATTATTACTTAATAGCTAAAAACAAGATCAAATAATTGTAATGTGATAAACAAAAAAAAAAAAATTAAATTATTCCAAATTAAATTTGGATCCAACAGTGGGTTAGTGGAGCGCTTCGCGCGATTAATTTATTAAATTCCACTTTCCGAAGTGGTTTAGACGCTCACGCGACTTCGTCGCTCTGCTAATTGTATGTCAACAACTGCCAGGCAGGCGCCTGGGGCTAAGTTTATTAGAGAACCGTTTTGTGCCGGTTAACAGTGGATGAGGAATCAAACCTTAAATATATATATCAAAATTCTTAGAAAAATGCTTGCTATCACATATTAAAATTTCATAGAAATCGGAAAATATTTCCATTTTCTAAATAAAAACCATTAAACTTATAATCTTTTAATTTGAACACCCTGTAAAGAACTAAAATTAAAAAAGTGCTTGGAACGCGGCCAATGACTTACCTTGTCACAACAAGTCACGTGTGGGCTGTCAAAACATTTGCTGTAAAGGATGGTGAAATCAAGAATTTTGTGGGAAAGACATCGTATCTATTACAGCTACTGAAAATTACAACTAAATAAGGAATTTTGTAATGCTAGAGAATGGCATTAAACCAGTTTATGTGTCTGATGGCAAACCACCTAATCTAAGGCCAGGGGGGTTGGCAAAGCGTGCCGAACGTCGCGAGGAAGCTCAAAAGGCCTTGGAGAAAGCCACCGAAGCTATTTATTGGTTCGTGTCACCAAAGAGCATGCTGCCGAGGCGAAGGAGTTGTTGAAACTGATGGGTGTTCCATATGTAGACGCACAATGACTAGTCAAAGCCGGGAAGGTGTACGCCACAGCTACGGAAAACATGGATGCCCTTACATTTGGCTCAGGTATTTATTTTGTATTTTCTTCATTTTAGTGTGCCTATAAGGTATCCTTTTATTTTATAGATCTATGCATCCTCCTTGGATGTGATTACTGTGACAGCATCAAAGGAGTTGGCCCTAAGCGAGTCATTGATATGATCAACACATTCGAAGACATTGAATCCATTCTACAAAACATTGATAGGACAAATTATGCGATTCTGGAGAATTGGAACTATGAGATTGCAGGTCAGTTGTTTGTTACTCCAGATTGATGTGAAGTTTTATGAAACCGACCAGTGTTTATATTAGTTTATCCTCTTTCAGTTCAAATGGACAGAACCCGATGAGGATGGTTTGGTGAAGTTTCTTTATGGTGGTCGTCAGTTTAGTGAATATCGAATCCGTACGGGTGCTAGAAAGATTCTCAAATCAAGAAATAACACTTCCACTCAGGGGAGGTTGGGCAGTTTCCTCAAGGTAAGACATCGCCTGCATTGTCTTTAGAAGTCCGAAGCTAATTTTCCTGTGTATTCCCACGTAGAAGGAAACCAACGTGAGCTGAAAGCTGTTGTCCCGTGGAATATAAGTTTAGAAATTGTATTTGTGTTAAATTTTTAAAAATACATTCGTTGCATCAGCGACTTGGGCTCGCAGATGTTTTGTAGATGTTTTGGATTTCTTACATATTATTTGGCATGACTCGTGACCGAGTCATTTAATCGCCGGGTCTTTGCCTTTTGGGCTACATCAACACCTTGGTACAGTTTAAAGAGTTCGCGGTCGCCTGCATTGTCTTTAGAAGTCCGAAGCTAATTTTCCTGTGTATTCCCACGTAGAAGGAAACCAACGTGAGCTGAAAGCTGTTGTCCCGTGGAATATACATAAGCCAGCGAAACTATTTATTGGTTCGTGTCACCAAAGAGCATGCTGCCGAGGCGAAGGAGTTGCTGAAACTGATTTGTGTTCCATATGTAGAAGCACAATGTGAAGCAGGAGCACTAGTCAAAGCCGGGAAAGTGTACGCCACAGCTACGGAAAACATGGATGCCCTTACATTTGGCTCAGGTATTTATTTTGTATTTTCTTCATTTTAGTGTGCCTATAAGGTATCCTTTTATTTTATAGATCTATGCATCCTCCTTGGATGTGATTACTGTGACAGCATCAAAGGAGTTGGCCCTAAGCGAGTCATTGATATGATCAACACATTCGAAGACATTGAATCCATTCTACAAAACATTGATAGGACAAATTATGCGATTCTGGAGAATTGGAACTATGAGATTGCAGGTCAGTTGTTTGTTACTCCAGATTGATGTGAAGTTTTATGAAACCGACCAGTGTTTATATTAGTTTATCCTCTTTCAGTTCAAATGGACAGAACCCGATGAGGATGGTTTGGTGAAGTTTCTTTATGGTGGTCGTCAGTTTAGTGAATATCGAATCCGTACGGGTGCTAGAAAGATTCTCAAATCAAGAAATAACACTTCCACTCAGGGGAGATTGGGCAGTTTCCTCAAGGTAAGACATCGCCTGCATTGTCTTTAGAAGTCCGAAGCCAATTTTCCTGTGTATTCCCACGTAAAAGGAAACCAACGTGAGCTGAATTGAATTCCTGAGTTGTCCCGTGAAATATAAGTTTAGAAATTGTATTTGTGTTAAATTTTTAAGAATACATTCGTTGCATCAGCGACTTGGGCTCGCAGATGTTTTGTAGATGTTTTGGATTTCTTACATATTATTTGGCATGACTCGTGACCGAGTCATTTAATCGCCGGGTCTTTGCCTTTTGGGCTACATCAACACCTTGGTACAGTTTAAAGAGTTCGCGGTTGTATCATATCCATTAACCCTCTTTCCTTAAAGCACCAAACGTTCGAAGAAGTACTTTTTTCTGTCTAAAGAGCTCGATATCTGCTCAGCTTTTCTGCTTGTGGTCCAGCTATCTAAAATCTAAGGAGTTTTTACCAAGTTATGAGTTTTCTATGGTCTGGCGTCATTTCTGTAGTCAATACTTGTATATTTCTTTTTATGAGGTTAGCTTAAAGGTGCTATAATAATTTTAAGACCCGCGGAGCAAAATAGCGAGTCTCGCGCTCTGAAATTGTTAGTGACCAACGTCAAAGAAGATGAAGAGCAGAGTTTGTTGCATATTTGTTAGAAATGTTCTTCATTTACGTTGCCTTTAGCAATAATTTAATAAATAAAAAAAATAAAAAATTGCTTGGAATTGATTGTGTTATATTTCTTAATTCTTTTTTTAAGTGATCTTTTCTTGTAAATGATTAACAATTTACTAAAATTACTAGCAGTCAACGTGAATTGCTATCAACTATTGGAGGCTCTTCAGTACACAAATTTGACATAATTTCAAGTGAACTATGGCTCTTGAATCCACATAATTTTTTTTCTTTTTTTTGTGAAAAAATCGCCATTAACAATAGTAAAAATGTACAAAAACCAATCAAATGCTAATTTGTGACTAAAGTTTATCAATTGGCATCTTTTAAATAACCTGTTCTTCGTTCTCATGGATAGTCTTCGAAGTTACCTCAGAGTGAAGTGATGCAGAGGAAGCATTTTCAGTGGCATGTCCAAGTGCATACGGACCTCAATCAACCTTGGTGTATGCAACTGGAAGCAGCTGGAAAACGTTCGCACTGCCTGAAGGAGCTAGTTGGAGATGCTTTTCTTACAACCCGCTATATAGTTCTTTGAGCAGTAAAATGAACCAATTCATTCCGGGGCTTTACTCTGTATTTCGATTCGGTTGAGGATGATGATCCGAAAATCGGATTGCTATATTCGAGAATCGAAAAACTTTATTACAGGCAATAATTCAAATTCCTTTTTGAAAATTGGCACTAATTCGTTACGTGTTTATAACTTGCAGATTTATACTTTTTTTTAAATGCATTTTTATTTGATAATTCATTAAACTTATTGCTAGGCAAAAAAAGCTTAAAACTAGCTTAACTATCTTATTCTAACTTACTGGTTCAAAAGGCCACCGAAGCTGGAGATGGGGCTGACATAGACAAGTTCAATCGACGATTGATCAGTGTCACCAAAGAGCATGCTACCGAGGCGAAGGAGTTGTTGAAACTGGTGGGTGGGGGATATTACGATTTCCGTGGTAACATGTTTTGACAACGCAGTTTTGTAGATCTCGATGATATAAGAACAAAATATTAAGTACCAAAATTCTCGTTTGTGCCTAGTTTAGGAGATATCGATTTTTAAAAATGTATTTTTTCCTATGGGATTTCTCTTAGAATATTAATTTATTTGCACGTGGAACAGAATTTAGTTTACATAGTTATGGGTATGAAAAATGTTTGCAATAACAAAATGTTGCATAGTTTTAGTAGCATAAAGACACTATTTCTGCGATAAAAGAATGTTGCATAATTTTACGAGTTGTTTCATTTTTATGTAACATGTGCAGCTTTTATGTAAATATGTACATACTGTTTCGCTAAGAAATATCAAAAGTGGGGGATATTACGATTTCCGTGGTAACATGTTTTGAAATCGTAATCGTGACTTTTTGTACCAGGATGAGAGGTCCGTCAAAACTTTCCAGAAGGAAATTGGAGGGGATGTAACAAGAATTAAGTTGCTACATGCGGAAAAGAAAACTCAAGTGCATACAAAATTTAATTCAATCAATATTGCAGCGATATATAAAAACAAAATCACAGCCAGATATTGCAACAGAAATAAAGGGGCGGGTTTCCAATATAGGAAATTCGTTAAAAATTTTTTTTTTTTAATTAATCTAAAATGGTCTAAAAAGCATAAAACAAACAATTTTTTGAGAGGAAGTTAATAGTATAAAAAAAAAATTTTTGCGAGGAAGTTAATACTATAAAAAAAAAAGAATTTCTTTTTCTTCGAAATTCTACCTTGAATTATTACTTAATAGCTAAAAACAAGATCAAATAATTGTAATGTGATAAACAAAAAAAAAAAAAATTAAATTATTCCAAATTAAATTTGGATCCAACAGTGGGTTAGTGGAGCGCTTCGCGCGATTAATTTATTAAATTCCACTTTCCGAAGTGGTTTAGACGCTCACGCGACTTCGTCGCTCTGCTAATTGTATGTCAACAACTGCCAGGCAGGCGCCTGGGGCTAAGTTTATTAGAGAACCGTTTTGTGCCGGTTAACAGTGGATGAGGAATCAAACCTTAAATATATATATCAAAATTCTTAGAAAAATGCTTGCTATCACATATTAAACTTTCATAGAAATCGGAAAATATTTCCATTTTCTAAATAAAAACCATTAAACTTATAATCTTTTAATTTGAACACCCTGTAAAGAACTAAAATTAAAAAAGTGCTTGGAACGCGGCCAATGACTTACCTTGTCACAACAAGTCACGTGTGGGCTGTCAAAACATTTGCTGTAAAGGATGGTGAAATCAAGAATTTTGTGGGAAAGACATCGTATCTATTACAGCTACTGAAAATTACAACTAAATAAGGAATTTTGTAATGCTAGAGAATGGCATTAAACCAGTTTATGTGTCTGATGGCAAACCACCTAATCTAAGGCCAGGGGGGTTGGCAAAGCGTGCCGAACGTCGCGAGGAAGCTCAAAAGGCCTTGGAGAAAGCCACCGAAGCTATTTATTGGTTCGTGTCACCAAAGAGCATGCTGCCGAGGCGAAGGAGTTGTTGAAACTGATGGGTGTTCCATATGTAGACGCACAATGACTAGTCAAAGCCGGGAAGGTGTACGCCACAGCTACGGAAAACATGGATGCCCTTACATTTGGCTCAGGTATTTATTTTGTATTTTCTTCATTTTAGTGTGCCTATAAGGTATCCTTTTATTTTATAGATCTATGCATCCTCCTTGGATGTGATTACTGTGACAGCATCAAAGGAGTTGGCCCTAAGCGAGTCATTGATATGATCAACACATTCGAAGACATTGAATCCATTCTACAAAACATTGATAGGACAAATTATGCGATTCTGGAGAATTGGAACTATGAGATTGCAGGTCAGTTGTTTGTTACTCCAGATTGATGTGAAGTTTTATGAAACCGACCAGTGTTTATATTAGTTTATCCTCTTTCAGTTCAAATGGACAGAACCCGATGAGGATGGTTTGGTGAAGTTTCTTTATGGTGGTCGTCAGTTTAGTGAATATCGAATCCGTACGGGTGCTAGAAAGATTCTCAAATCAAGAAATAACACTTCCACTCAGGGGAGGTTGGGCAGTTTCCTCAAGGTAAGACATCGCCTGCATTGTCTTTAGAAGTCCGAAGCTAATTTTCCTGTGTATTCCTACGTAGAAGGAAACCAACGTGAGCTGAAAGCTGTTGTCCCGTGGAATATAAGTTTAGAAATTGTATTTGTGTTAAATTTTTAAAAATACATTCGTTGCATCAGCGACTTGGGCTCGCAGATGTTTTGTAGATGTTTTGGATTTCTTACATATTATTTGGCATGACTCGTGACCGAGTCATTTAATCGCCGGGTCTTTGCCTTTTGGGCTACATCAACACCTTGGTACAGTTTAAAGAGTTCGCGGTCGCCTGCATTGTCTTTAGAAGTCCGAAGCTAATTTTCCTGTGTATTCCCACGTAGAAGGAAACCAACGTGAGCTGAAAGCTGTTGTCCCGTGGAATATACATAAGCCAGCGAAACTATTTATTGGTTCGTGTCACCAAAGAGCATGCTGCCGAGGCGAAGGAGTTGCTGAAACTGATTTGTGTTCCATATGTAGAAGCACAATGTGAAGCAGGAGCACTAGTCAAAGCCGGGAAAGTGTACGCCACAGCTACGGAAAACATGGATGCCCTTACATTTGGCTCAGGTATTTATTTTGTATTTTCTTCATTTTAGTGTGCCTATAAGGTATCCTTTTATTTTATAGATCTATGCATCCTCCTTGGATGTGATTACTGTGACAGCATCAAAGGAGTTGGCCCTAAGCGAGTCATTGATATGATCAACACATTCGAAGACATTGAATCCATTCTACAAAACATTGATAGGACAAATTATGCGATTCTGGAGAATTGGAACTATGAGATTGCAGGTCAGTTGTTTGTTACTCCAGATTGATGTGAAGTTTTATGAAACCGACCAGTGTTTATATTAGTTTATCCTCTTTCAGTTCAAATGGACAGAACCCGATGAGGATGGTTTGGTGAAGTTTCTTTATGGTGGTCGTCAGTTTAGTGAATATCGAATCCGTACGGGTGCTAGAAAGATTCTCAAATCAAGAAATAACACTTCCACTCAGGGGAGATTGGGCAGTTTCCTCAAGGTAAGACATCGCCTGCATTGTCTTTAGAAGTCCGAAGCCAATTTTCCTGTGTATTCCCACGTAAAAGGAAACCAACGTGAGCTGAATTGAATTCCTGAGTTGTCCCGTGGAATATAAGTTTAGAAATTGTATTTGTGTTAAATTTTTAAGAATACATTCGTTGCATCAGCGACTTGGGCTCGCAGACGTTTTGTAGATGTTTTGGATTTCTTACATATTATTTGGCATGACTCGTGACCGAGTCATTTAATCGCCGGGTCTTTGCCTTTTGGGCTACATCAACACCTTGGTACAGTTTAAAGAGTTCGCGGTTGTATCATATCCATTAACCCTCTTTCCTTAAAGCACCAAACGTTCGAAGAAGTACTTTTTTCTGTCTAAAGAGCTCGATATCTGCTCAGCTTTTCTGCTTGTGGTCCAGCTATCTAAAATCTAAGGAGTTTTTACCAAGTTATGAGTTTTCTATGGTCTGGCGTCATTTCTGTAGTCAATACTTGTATATTTCTTTTTATGAGGTTAGCTTAAAGGTGCTATAATAATTTTAAGACCCGCGGAGCAAAATAGCGAGTCTCGCGCTCTGAAATTGTTAGTGACCAACGTCAAAGAAGATGAAGAGCAGAGTTTGTTGCATATTTGTTAGAAATGTTCTTCATTTACGTTGCCTTTAGCAATAATTTAATAAATAAAAAAAATAAAAAATTGCTTGGAATTGATTGTATTATATTTTTTAATTCTTTTTTTAAGTGATCTTTTCTTGTAAATGATTAACAATTTACTAAAATTACTAGCAGTCAACGTGAATTGCTATCAACTATTGGAGGCTCTTCAGTACACAAATTTGACATAATTTCAAGTGAACTATGGCTCTTGAATCCACATAATTTTTTTTCTTTTTTTTGTGAAAAAATCGCCATTAACAATAGTAAAAATGTACAAAAACCAATCAAATGCTAATTTGTGACTAAAGTTTATCAATTGGCATCTTTTAAATAACCTGTTCTTCGTTCTCATGGATAGTCTTCGAAGTTACCTCAGAGTGAAGTGATGCAGAGGAAGCATTTTCAGTGGCATGTCCAAGTGCATACGGACCTCAATCAACCTTGGTGTATGCAACTGGAAGCAGCTGGAAAACGTTCGCACTGCCTGAAGATGCTTTTCTTACAACCCGCTATATAGTTCTTTGAGCAGTAAAATGAACCAATTCATTCCGGGGCTTTACTCTGTATTTCGATTCGGTTGAGGATGATGATCCGAAAATCGGATTGCTATATTCGAGAATCGAAAAACTTTATTACAGGCAATAATTCAAATTTCTTTTTGAAAATTGGCACTAATTCGTTACGTGTTTATAACTTGCAGATTTATACTTTTTTTTAAATGCATTTTTCTTTGATAATTCATTAAACTTATTGCTAGGCAAAAAAAGCTTAAAACTAGCTTAACTATCTTATTCTAACTTACTGGTTCAAAAGGCCACCGAAGCTGGAGATGCCAATTTTCCTGAGCTGAAAGCTGTTGTCCCGTGGAATATAAGTTTAGAAATTGTATTTGTGTTAAATTTTTAAGAATACATTCGTTGCATCAGCGACTTGGGCTCGCAGATGTTTTGTAGATGTTTTGGATTTCTTACATATTATTTGGCATGACTCGTGACCGAGTCATTTAATCGCCGGGTCTTTGCCTTTTGGGCTACATCAACACCTTGGTACAGTTTAAAGAGTTCGCGGTTGTATCATATCCATTAACCCTCTTTCCTTAAAGCACCAAACGTTCGAAGAAGTACTTTTTTCTGTCTAAAGAGCTCGATATCTGCTCAGCTTTTCTGTTTGTGGTCCAGCTATCTAAAATCTAAGGAGTTTTTACCAAGTTATGAGTTTTCTATGGTCTGGCGTCATTTCTGTAGTCAATACTTGTATATTTCTTTTTATGAGGTTAGCTTAAAGGTGCTATAATAATTTTAAGACCCGCGGAGCAAAATAGCGAGTCTCGCGCTCTGAAATTGTTAGTGACCAACGTCAAAGAAGATGAAGAGCAGAGTTTGTTGCATATTTGTTAGAAATGTTCTTCATTTACGTTGCCTTTAGCAATAATTTAATAAATAAAAAAAATAAAAAATTGCTTGGAATTGATTGTGTTATATTTCTTAATTCTTTTTTTAAGTGATCTTTTCTTGTAAATGATTAACAATTTACTAAAATTACTAGCAGTCAACGTGAATTGCTATCAACTATTGGAGGCTCTTCAGTACACAAATTTGACATAATTTCAAGTGAACTATGGCTCTTGAATCCACATAATTTTTTTTCTTTTTTTTGTGAAAAAATCGCCATTAACAATAGTAAAAATGTACAAAAACCAATCAAATGCTAATTTGTGACTAAAGTTTATCAATTGGCATCTTTTAAATAACCTGTTCTTCGTTCTCATGGATAGTCTTCGAAGTTACCTCAGAGTGAAGTGATGCAGAGGAAGCATTTTCAGTGGCATGTCCAAGTGCATACGGACCTCAATCAACCTTGGTGTATGCAACTGGAAGCAGCTGGAAAACGTTCGCACTGCCTGAAGGAGCTAGTTGGAGATGCTTTTCTTACAACCCGCTATATAGTTCTTTGAGCAGTAAAATTAACCAATTCATTCCGGGGCTTTACTCTGTATTTCGATTCGGTTGAGGATGATGATCCGAAAATCGGATTGCTATATTCGAGAATCGAAAAACTTTATTACAGGCAATAATTCAAATTTCTTTTTGAAAATTGGCACTAATTCGTTACGTGTTTATAACTTGCAGATTTATACTTTTTTTTAAATGCATTTTTATTTGATAATTCATTAAACTTATTGCTAGGCAAAAAAAGCTTAAAACTAGCTTAACTATCTTATTCTAACTTACTGGTTCAAAAGGCCACCGAAGCTGGAGATGGGACTGACATAGACAAGTTCAATCGACGATTGATCCGTGTCACCAAAGAGCATGCTACCGAGGCGAAGGAGTTGTTGAAACTGGTGGGTGGGGGATATTACGATTTCCGTGGTAACATGTTTTGAAAACGCAGTTTTGTAGATCTCGATGATATAAGAACAAAATATAAAGTACCAAAATTCTCGTTTGTGCCTAGTTTAGGAGATATCGATTTTTAAAAATGTATTTATTCCTATGGGATTTCTCTTAGAATATTAATTTATTTGCACGTGGAAAAGAATTTAGTTTACATAGTTATGGGTATGAAAAATGTTTGCAATAACAAAATGTTGCATAGTTTTAGTAGCATAAAGACACTATTTCTGCGATAAAAGAATGTTGCATAATTTTACGAGTTGTTTCATTTTTATGTAACATGTGCAGCTTTTATGTAAATATGTACATACTGTTTCGCTAAGAAATATCAAAAGTGGGGGATATTACGATTTCCGTGGTAACATGTTTTGAAATCGTAATCGTGACCTAGAATGTATTATACCAAACGACTTTTTGTACCAGGATGACAGGTCCGTCAAAACTTTCCAGAAGGAAATTGGAGGGGATGTAACAAGAATTAAGTTGCTACATGCGGAAAAGAAAACTCAAGTGCATACAAAATTTAATTCAATCAATATTGCAGCGATATATAAAAACAAAATCACAGCCAGATATTGCAACATAAATAAAGGGGCGGGTTTCCAATATAGGAAATTCGTTAAAAAAAATTTTTTTTTAATTAATCTAAAATGGTCTAAAAAGCATAAAACAAACAATTTTTTGAGAGGAAGTTAATAGTATAAAATAAAATTTTTTGCGAGGAAGTTAATACTATAAAAAAAAAGAATTTCTTTTTCTTCGAAATTCTACCTTGAACTATTACTTAATAGCTAAAAACAAGGTCAAATAACTGTAATGTGATAAACAAAAAAAAAAAAAATTAAATTATTCCAAATTAAATTTGGATCCAACAGTGGGTTAGTGGAGCGCTTCGCGCGATTAATTTATTAAATTCCACTTTCCGAAGTGGTTTAGACGCTCACGCGACTTCGTCGCTCTGCTAATTGTATGTCAACAACTGCCAGGCAGGCGCCTGGGGCTAAGTTTATTAGGGAACCGTTTTGTGCCGGTTAACAGTGGATGAGAAATCAAACCTTAAATATATATATCAAAATTCTTAGAAAAATGCTTGCTATCACATATTAAAATTTCATAGAAATCGGAAAATATTTCCATTTTCTAAATAAAAACCATTAAAACTTATAATCTTTTAATTTGAACACCCTGTAAAGAACTAAAATTAAAAAAGTGCTTGGAACGCGGCCAATGACTTACCTTGTCAAAACAAGTCACGTGTGGGCTGTCAAAACATTTGCTGTAAAGGATGGTGAAATCAAGAATTTTGTGGGAAAGATCGTATCTATTACAGCTACTGAAAATTACAACTAAATAAGGAATTTTGTAATGCTAGAGAATGGCATTAAACCAGTTTATGCGTTTGATGGCAAACCACCTAATCTAAGGCCAGGGGGGTTGGCAAAACGTGCCGAACGTCGCGAGGAAGCTCAAAAGGCCTTGGAGAAAGCCACCGAAGCTATTTATTGGTTCGTGTCACCAAAGAGCATGCTGCCGAGGCGAAGGAGTTGTTGACACTGATGGGTTTCCATATGTAGACGCACAATGTGAAGCAGGAGCACTAGTCAAAGCCGGGAAGGTGTACGCCACAGCTACGGAAAACATGGATGCCCTTACATTTGGCTCAGGTATTTATTTTGTATTTTCTTCATTTTAGTGTGCCTATAAGGTATCCTTTTATTTTATAGATCTATGCATCCTCCTTGGATGTGATTACTGTGACAGCATCAAAGGAGTTGGCCCTAAGCGAGTCATTGATATGATCAACACATTCGAAGACATTGAATCCATTCTACAAAACATTGATAGGACAAATTATGCGATTCTGGAGAATTGGAACTATGAGATTGCAGGTCAGTTGTTTGTTACTCCAGATTGATGTGAAGTTTTATGAAACCGACCAGTGTTTATATTAGTTTATCCTCTTTCAGTTCAAATGGACAGAACCCGATGAGGATGGTTTGGTGAAGTTTCTTTATGGTGGTCGTCAGTTTAGTGAATATCGAATCCGTACGGGTGCTAGAAAGATTCTCAAATCAAGAAATAACACTTCCACTCAGGGGAGGTTGGGCAGTTTCCTCAAGGTAAGACATCGCCTGCATTGTCTTTAGAAGTCCGAAGCTAATTTTCCTGTGTATTCCCACGTAGAAGGAAACCAACGTGAGCTGAAAGCTGTTGTCCCGTGGAATATAAGTTTAGAAATTGTATTTGTGTTAAATTTTTAAGAATACATTCGTTGCATCAGCGACTTGGGCTCGCAGATGTTTTGTAGATGTTTTGGATTTCTTACATATTATTTGGCATGACTCGTGACCGAGTCATTTAATCGCCGGGTCTTTGCCTTTTGGGCTACATCAACACCTTGGTACAGTTTAAAGAGTTCGCGGTTGTATCATATCCATTAACCCTCTTTCCTTAAAGCACCAAACGTTCGAAGAAGTACTTTTTTCTGTCTAAAGAGCTCGATATCTGCTCAGCTTTTCTGCTTGTGGTCCAGCTATCTAAAATCTAAGGAGTTTTTACCAAGTTATGAGTTTTCTATGGTCTGGCGTCATTTCTGTAGTCAATACTTGTATATTTCTTTTTATGAGGTTAGCTTAAAGGTGCTATAATAATTTTAAGACCCGCGGAGCAAAATAGCGAGTCTCGCGCTCTGAAATTGTTAGTGACCAACGTCAAAGAAGATGAAGAGCAGAGTTTGTTGCATATTTGTTAGAAATGTTCTTCATTTACGTTGCCTTTAGCAATAATTTAATAAATAAAAAAAAATAAAAAATTGCTTGGAATTGATTGTGTTATATTTCTTAATTCTTTTTTTAAGTGATCTTTTCTTGTAAATGATTAACAATTTACTAAAATTACTAGCAGTCAACGTGAATTGCTATCAACTATTGGAGGCTCTTCAGTACACAAATTTGACATAATTTCAAGTGAACTATGGCTCTTGAATCCACATAATTTTTTTAAAAAAAATGTAGAAAAACCAATCAAATGCTAATTTGTGACTAAAGTTTATCAATTGGCATCTTTTAAATAACCTGTTCTTCGTTCTCATGGATAGTCTTCGAAGTTACCTCAGAGTGAAGTGATGCAGAGGAAGCATTTTCAGTGGCATGTCCAAGTGCATACGGACCTCAATCAACCTTGGTGTATGCAACTGGAAGCAGCTGGAAAACGTTCGCACTGCCTGAAGGAGCTAGTTGGAGATGCTTTTCTTACAACCCGCTATATAGTTCTTTGAGCAGTAAAATTAACCAATTCATTCCGGGGCTTTACTCTGTATTTCGATTCGGTTGAGGATGATGATCCGAAATCGGATTGCTATATTCGAGAATCGAAAAACTTTATTACAGGCAATAATTCAAATTTCTTTTTGAAAATTGGCACTAATTCGTTACGTGTTTATAACTTGCAGATTTATACTTTTTTTTAAAAGCATTTTTATTTGATAATTCATTAAACTTATTGCTAGGCAAAAACAGCTTAAAACTAGCTTAACTATCTTATTCTAACTTACTGGTTCAAAAGGCCACCGAAGCTGGAGATGGGGCTGACATAGACAAGTTCAATCGACGATTGATCCGTGTCACCAAAGAGCATGCTACCGAGGCGAAGGAGTTGTTGAAACTGGTGGGTGGGGGATATTACGATTTCCGTGGTAACATGTTTTGAAAACGCAGTTTTGTAGATCTCGATGATATAAGAACAAAATATAAAGTACCAAAATTCTCGTTTGTGCCTAGTTTAGGAGATATCGATTTTTAAAAATGTATTTTTTCCTATGGGATTTCTCTTAGAATATTAATTTATTTGCACGTGGAACAGAATTTAGTTTACATAGTTATGGGTATGAAAAATGTTTGCAATAACAAAATGTTGCATAGTTTTAGTAGCATAAAGACACTATTTCTGCGATAAAAGAATGTTGCATAATTTTACGAGTTGTTTCATTTTTATGTAACATGTGCAGCTTTTATGTAAATATGTACATACTGTTTCGCTAAGAAATATCAAAAGTGGGGGATATTACGATTTCCGTGGTAACATGTTTTGAAATCGTAATCGTGACCTAGAATGTATTATACCAAACGACTTTTTGTACCAGGATGACAGGTCCGTCAAAACTTTCCAGAAGGAAATTGGAGGGGATGTAACAAGAATTAAGTTGCTACATGCGGAAAAGAAAACTCAAGTGCATACAAAATTTAATTCAATCAATATTGCAGCGATATATAAAAACAAAATCACAGCCAGATATTGCAACAGAAATAAAGGGGCGGGTTTCCAATATAGGAAATTCGTTAAAAATTTTTTTTTTTTAATTAATCTAAAATGGTCTAAAAAGCATAAAACAAACAATTTTTTGAGAGGAAGTTAATAGTATAAAAAAAAATTTTTTGCGAGGAAGTTAATACTATAAAAAAAAAAGAATTTCTTTTTCTTCGAAATTCTACCTTGAATTATTACTTAATAGCTAAAAACAAGATCAAATAATTGTAATGTGATAAACAAAAAAAAAAAAAATTAAATTATTCCAAATTAAATTTGGATCCAACAGTGGGTTAGTGGAGCGCTTCGCGCGATTAATTTATTAAATTCCACTTTCCGAAGTGGTTTAGACGCTCACGCGACTTCGTCGCTCTGCTAATTGTATGTCAACAACTGCCAGGCAGGCGCCTGGGGCTAAGTTTATTAGAGAACCGTTTTGTGCCGGTTAACAGTGGATGAGGAATCAAACCTTAAATATATATATCAAAATTCTTAGAAAAATGCTTGCTATCACATATTAAAATTTCATAGAAATCGGAAAATATTTCCATTTTCTAAATAAAAACCATTAAACTTATAATCTTTTAATTTGAACACCCTGTAAAGAACTAAAATTAAAAAAGTGCTTGGAACGCGGCCAATGACTTACCTTGTCACAACAAGTCACGTGTGGGCTGTCAAAACATTTGCTGTAAAGGATGGTGAAATCAAGAATTTTGTGGGAAAGACATCGTATCTATTACAGCTACTGAAAATTACAACTAAATAAGGAATTTTGTAATGCTAGAGAATGGCATTAAACCAGTTTATGTGTCTGATGGCAAACCACCTAATCTAAGGCCAGGGGGGTTGGCAAAGCGTGCCGAACGTCGCGAGGAAGCTCAAAAGGCCTTGGAGAAAGCCACCGAAGCTATTTATTGGTTCGTGTCACCAAAGAGCATGCTGCCGAGGCGAAGGAGTTGTTGAAACTGATGGGTGTTCCATATGTAGACGCACAATGACTAGTCAAAGCCGGGAAGGTGTACGCCACAGCTACGGAAAACATGGATGCCCTTACATTTGGCTCAGGTATTTATTTTGTATTTTCTTCATTTTAGTGTGCCTATAAGGTATCCTTTTATTTTATAGATCTATGCATCCTCCTTGGATGTGATTACTGTGACAGCATCAAAGGAGTTGGCCCTAAGCGAGTCATTGATATGATCAACACATTCGAAGACATTGAATCCATTCTACAAAACATTGATAGGACAAATTATGCGATTCTGGAGAATTGGAACTATGAGATTGCAGGTCAGTTGTTTGTTACTCCAGATTGATGTGAAGTTTTATGAAACCGACCAGTGTTTATATTAGTTTATCCTCTTTCAGTTCAAATGGACAGAACCCGATGAGGATGGTTTGGTGAAGTTTCTTTATGGTGGTCGTCAGTTTAGTGAATATCGAATCCGTACGGGTGCTAGAAAGATTCTCAAATCAAGAAATAACACTTCCACTCAGGGGAGATTGGGCAGTTTCCTCAAGGTAAGACATCGCCTGCATTGTCTTTAGAAGTCCGAAGCCAATTTTCCTGTGTATTCCCACGTAAAAGGAAACCAACGTGAGCTGAATTGAATTCCTGAGTTGTCCCGTGGAATATAAGTTTAGAAATTGTATTTGTGTTAAATTTTTAAGAATACATTCGTTGCATCAGCGACTTGGGCTCGCAGATGTTTTGTAGATGTTTTGGATTTCTTACATATTATTTGGCATGACTCGTGACCGAGTCATTTAATCGCCGGGTCTTTGCCTTTTGGGCTACATCAACACCTTGGTACAGTTTAAAGAGTTCGCGGTTGTATCATATCCATTAACCCTCTTTCCTTAAAGCACCAAACGTTCGAAGAAGTACTTTTTTCTGTCTAAAGAGCTCGATATCTGCTCAGCTTTTCTGCTTGTGGTCCAGCTATCTAAAATCTAAGGAGTTTTTACCAAGTTATGAGTTTTCTATGGTCTGGCGTCATTTCTGTAGTCAATACTTGTATATTTCTTTTTATGAGGTTAGCTTAAAGGTGCTATAATAATTTTAAGACCCGCGGAGCAAAATAGCGAGTCTCGCGCTCTGAAATTGTTAGTGACCAACGTCAAAGAAGATGAAGAGCAGAGTTTGTTGCATATTTGTTAGAAATGTTCTTCATTTACGTTGCCTTTAGCAATAATTTAATAAATAAAAAAAAATAAAAAATTGCTTGGAATTGATTGTGTTATATTTCTTAATTCTTTTTTTAAGTGATCTTTTCTTGTAAATGATTAACAATTTACTAAAATTACTAGCAGTCAACGTGAATTGCTATCAACTATTGGAGGCTCTTCAGTACACAAATTTGACATAATTTCAAGTGAACTATGGCTCTTGAATCCACATAATTTTTTTTCTTTTTTTTGTGAAAAAATCGCCATTAACAATAGTAAAAATGTACAAAAACCAATCAAATGCTAATTTGTGACTAAAGTTTATCAATTGGCATCTTTTAAATAACCTGTTCTTCGTTCTCATGGATAGTCTTCGAAGTTACCTCAGAGTGAAGTGATGCAGAGGAAGCATTTTCAGTGGCATGTCCAAGTGCATACGGACCTCAATCAACCTTGGTGTATGCAACTGGAAGCAGCTGGAAAACGTTCGCACTGCCTGAAGGAGCTAGTTGGAGATGCTTTTCTTACAACCCGCTATATAGTTCTTTGAGCAGTAAAATTAACCAATTCATTCCGGGGCTTTACTCTGTATTTCGATTCGGTTGAGGATGATGATCCGAAAATCGGATTGCTATATTCGAGAATCGAAAAACTTTATTACAGGCAATAATTCAAATTTCTTTTTGAAAATTGGCACTAATTCGTTACGTGTTTATAACTTGCAGATTTATACTTTTTTTTAAATGCATTTTTATTTGATAATTCATTAAACTTATTGCTAGGCAAAAAAAGCTTAAAACTAGCTTAACTATCTTATTCTAACTTACTGGTTCAAAAGGCCACCGAAGCTGGAGATGGGACTGACATAGACAAGTTCAATCGACGATTGATCCGTGTCACCAAAGAGCATGCTACCGAGGCGAAGGAGTTGTTGAAACTGGTGGGTGGGGGATATTACGATTTCCGTGGTAACATGTTTTGAAAACGCAGTTTTGTAGATCTCGATGATATAAGAACAAAATATAAAGTACCAAAATTCTCGTTTGTGCCTAGTTTAGGAGATATCGATTTTTAAAAATGTATTTATTCCTATGGGATTTCTCTTAGAATATTAATTTATTTGCACGTGGAAAAGAATTTAGTTTACATAGTTATGGGTATGAAAAATGTTTGCAATAACAAAATGTTGCATAGTTTTAGTAGCATAAAGACACTATTTCTGCGATAAAAGAATGTTGCATAATTTTACGAGTTGTTTCATTTTTATGTAACATGTGCAGCTTTTATGTAAATATGTACATACTGTTTCGCTAAGAAATATCAAAAGTGGGGGATATTACGATTTCCGTGGTAACATGTTTTGAAATCGTAATCGTGACCTAGAATGTATTATACCAAACGACTTTTTGTACCAGGATGACAGGTCCGTCAAAACTTTCCAGAAGGAAATTGGAGGGGATGTAACAAGAATTAAGTTGCTACATGCGGAAAAGAAAACTCAAGTGCATACAAAATTTAATTCAATCAATATTGCAGCGATATATAAAAACAAAATCACAGCCAGATATTGCAACATAAATAAAGGGGCGGGTTTCCAATATAGGAAATTCGTTAAAAAAAATTTTTTTTTAATTAATCTAAAATGGTCTAAAAAGCATAAAACAAACAATTTTTTGAGAGGAAGTTAATAGTATAAAATAAAATTTTTTGCGAGGAAGTTAATACTATAAAAAAAAAGAATTTCTTTTTCTTCGAAATTCTACCTTGAACTATTACTTAATAGCTAAAAACAAGGTCAAATAACTGTAATGTGATAAACAAAAAAAAAAAAAATTAAATTATTCCAAATTAAATTTGGATCCAACAGTGGGTTAGTGGAGCGCTTCGCGCGATTAATTTATTAAATTCCACTTTCCGAAGTGGTTTAGACGCTCACGCGACTTCGCCGCTCTGCTAATTGTATGTCAACAACTGCCAGGCAGGCGCCTGGGGCTAAGTTTATTAGGGAACCGTTTTGTGCCGGTTAACAGTGGATGAGAAATCAAACCTTAAATATATATATCAAAATTCTTAGAAAAATGCTTGCTATCACATATTAAAATTTCATAGAAATCGGAAAATATTTCCATTTTCTAAATAAAAACCATTAAAACTTATAATCTTTTAATTTGAACACCCTGTAAAGAACTAAAATTAAAAAAGTGCTTGGAACGCGGCCAATGACTTACCTTGTCAAAACAAGTCACGTGTGGGCTGTCAAAACATTTGCTGTAAAGGATGGTGAAATCAAGAATTTTGTGGGAAAGATCGTATCTATTACAGCTACTGAAAATTACAACTAAATAAGGAATTTTGTAATGCTAGAGAATGGCATTAAACCAGTTTATGCGTTTGATGGCAAACCACCTAATCTAAGGCCAGGGGGGTTGGCAAAACGTGCCGAACGTCGCGAGGAAGCTCAAAATGCCTTGGAGAAAGCCACCGAAGCTATTTATTGGTTCGTGTCACCAAAGAGCATGCTGCCGAGGCGAAGGAGTTGTTGAAACTGATGGGTGTTCCATATGTAGACGCACAATGTGAAGCAGGAGCACTAGTCAAAGCCGGGAAGGTGTACGCCACAGCTACGGAAAACATGGATGCCCTTACATTTGGCTCAGGTATTTTGTATTTTCTTCATTTTAGTGTGCCTATAAGGTATCCTTTTATTTTATAGATCTATGCATCCTCCTTGGATGTGATTACTGTGACAGCATCAAAGGAGTTGGCCCTAAGCGAGTCATTGATATGATCAACACATTCGAAGACATTGAATCCATTCTACAAAACATTGATAGGACAAATTATGCGATTCTGGAGAATTGGAACTATGAGATTGCAGGTCAGTTGTTTGTTACTCCAGATTGATGTGAAGTTTTATGAAACCGACCAGTGTTTATATTAGTTTATCCTCTTTCAGTTCAAATGGACAGAACCCGATGAGGATGGTTTGGTGAAGTTTCTTTATGGTGGTCGTCAGTTTAGTGAATATCGAATCCGTACGGGTGCTAGAAAGATTCTCAAATCAAGAAATAACACTTCCACTCAGGGGAGATTGGGCAGTTTCCTCAAGGTAAGACATCGCCTGCATTGTCTTTAGAAGTCCGAAGCCAATTTTCCTGTGTATTCCCACGTAAAAGGAAACCAACGTGAGCTGAATTGAATTCCTGAGTTGTCCCGTGGAATATAAGTTTAGAAATTGTATTTGTGTTAAATTTTTAAGAATACATTCGTTGCATCAGCGACTTGGGCTCGCAGATGTTTTGTAGATGTTTTGGATTTCTTACATATTATTTGGCATGACTCGTGACCGAGTCATTTAATCGCCGGGTCTTTGCCTTTTGGGCTACATCAACACCTTGGTACAGTTTAAAGAGTTCGCGGTTGTATCATATCCATTAACCCTCTTTCCTTAAAGCACCAAACGTTCGAAGAAGTACTTTTTTCTGTCTAAAGAGCTCGATATCTGCTCAGCTTTTCTGCTTGTGGTCCAGCTATCTAAAATCTAAGGAGTTTTTACCAAGTTATGAGTTTTCTATGGTCTGGCGTCATTTCTGTAGTCAATACTTGTATATTTCTTTTTATGAGGTTAGCTTAAAGGTGCTATAATAATTTTAAGACCCGCGGAGCAAAATAGCGAGTCTCGCGCTCTGAAATTGTTAGTGACCAACGTCAAAGAAGATGAAGAGCAGAGTTTGTTGCATATTTGTTAGAAATGTTCTTCATTTACGTTGCCTTTAGCAATAATTTAATAAATAAAAAAAAATAAAAAATTGCTTGGAATTGATTGTGTTATATTTCTTAATTCTTTTTTTAAGTGATCTTTTCTTGTAAATGATTAACAATTTACTAAAATTACTAGCAGTCAACGTGAATTGCTATCAACTATTGGAGGCTCTTCAGTACACAAATTTGACATAATTTCAAGTGAACTATGGCTCTTGAATCCACATAATTTTTTTTCTTTTTTTTGTGAAAAAATCGCCATTAACAATAGTAAAAATGTACAAAAACCAATCAAATGCTAATTTGTGACTAAAGTTTATCAATTGGCATCTTTTAAATAACCTGTTCTTCGTTCTCATGGATAGTCTTCGAAGTTACCTCAGAGTGAAGTGATGCAGAGGAAGCATTTTCAGTGGCATGTCCAAGTGCATACGGACCTCAATCAACCTTGGTGTATGCAACTGGAAGCAGCTGGAAAACGTTCGCACTGCCTGAAGGAGCTAGTTGGAGATGCTTTTCTTACAACCCGCTATATAGTTCTTTGAGCAGTAAAATTAACCAATTCATTCCGGGGCTTTACTCTGTATTTCGATTCGGTTGAGGATGATGATCCGAAAATCGGATTGCTATATTCGAGAATCGAAAAACTTTATTACAGGCAATAATTCAAATTTCTTTTTGAAAATTGGCACTAATTCGTTACGTGTTTATAACTTGCAGATTTATACTTTTTTTTAAATGCATTTTTATTTGATAATTCATTAAACTTATTGCTAGGCAAAAAAAGCTTAAAACTAGCTTAACTATCTTATTCTAACTTACTGGTTCAAAAGGCCACCGAAGCTGGAGATGGGACTGACATAGACAAGTTCAATCGACGATTGATCCGTGTCACCAAAGAGCATGCTACCGAGGCGAAGGAGTTGTTGAAACTGGTGGGTGGGGGATATTACGATTTCCGTGGTAACATGTTTTGAAAACGCAGTTTTGTAGATCTCGATGATATAAGAACAAAATATAAAGTACCAAAATTCTCGTTTGTGCCTAGTTTAGGAGATATCGATTTTTAAAAATGTATTTATTCCTATGGGATTTCTCTTAGAATATTAATTTATTTGCACGTGGAAAAGAATTTAGTTTACATAGTTATGGGTATGAAAAATGTTTGCAATAACAAAATGTTGCATAGTTTTAGTAGCATAAAGACACTATTTCTGCGATAAAAGAATGTTGCATAATTTTACGAGTTGTTTCATTTTTATGTAACATGTGCAGCTTTTATGTAAATATGTACATACTGTTTCGCTAAGAAATATCAAAAGTGGGGGATATTACGATTTCCGTGGTAACATGTTTTGAAATCGTAATCGTGACCTAGAATGTATTATACCAAACGACTTTTTGTACCAGGATGACAGGTCCGTCAAAACTTTCCAGAAGGAAATTGGAGGGGATGTAACAAGAATTAAGTTGCTACATGCGGAAAAGAAAACTCAAGTGCATACAAAATTTAATTCAATCAATATTGCAGCGATATATAAAAACAAAATCACAGCCAGATATTGCAACATAAATAAAGGGGCGGGTTTCCAATATAGGAAATTCGTTAAAAAAAATTTTTTTTTAATTAATCTAAAATGGTCTAAAAAGCATAAAACAAACAATTTTTTGAGAGGAAGTTAATAGTATAAAATAAAATTTTTTGCGAGGAAGTTAATACTATAAAAAAAAAGAATTTCTTTTTCTTCGAAATTCTACCTTGAACTATTACTTAATAGCTAAAAACAAGGTCAAATAACTGTAATGTGATAAACAAAAAAAAAAAAAATTAAATTATTCCAAATTAAATTTGGATCCAACAGTGGGTTAGTGGAGCGCTTCGCGCGATTAATTTATTAAATTCCACTTTCCGAAGTGGTTTAGACGCTCACGCGACTTCGCCGCTCTGCTAATTGTATGTCAACAACTGCCAGGCAGGCGCCTGGGGCTAAGTTTATTAGGGAACCGTTTTGTGCCGGTTAACAGTGGATGAGAAATCAAACCTTAAATATATATATCAAAATTCTTAGAAAAATGCTTGCTATCACATATTAAAATTTCATAGAAATCGGAAAATATTTCCATTTTCTAAATAAAAACCATTAAAACTTATAATCTTTTAATTTGAACACCCTGTAAAGAACTAAAATTAAAAAAGTGCTTGGAACGCGGCCAATGACTTACCTTGTCAAAACAAGTCACGTGTGGGCTGTCAAAACATTTGCTGTAAAGGATGGTGAAATCAAGAATTTTGTGGGAAAGATCGTATCTATTACAGCTACTGAAAATTACAACTAAATAAGGAATTTTGTAATGCTAGAGAATGGCATTAAACCAGTTTATGCGTTTGATGGCAAACCACCTAATCTAAGGCCAGGGGGGTTGGCAAAACGTGCCGAACGTCGCGAGGAAGCTCAAAATGCCTTGGAGAAAGCCACCGAAGCTATTTATTGGTTCGTGTCACCAAAGAGCATGCTGCCGAGGCGAAGGAGTTGTTGAAACTGATGGGTGTTCCATATGTAGACGCACAATGTGAAGCAGGAGCACTAGTCAAAGCCGGGAAGGTGTACGCCACAGCTACGGAAAACATGGATGCCCTTACATTTGGCTCAGGTATTTATTTTGTATTTTCTTCATTTTAGTGTGCCTATAAGGTATCCTTTTATTTTATAGATCTATGCATCCTCCTTGGATGTGATTACTGTGACAGCATCAAAGGAGTTGGCCCTAAGCGAGTCATTGATATGATCAACACATTCGAAGACATTGAATCCATTCTACAAAACATTGATAGGACAAATTATGCGATTCTGGAGAATTGGAACTATGAGATTGCAGGTCAGTTGTTTGTTACTCCAGATTGATGTGAAGTTTTATGAAACCGACCAGTGTTTATATTAGTTTATCCTCTTTCAGTTCAAATGGACAGAACCCGATGAGGATGGTTTGGTGAAGTTTCTTTATGGTGGTCGTCAGTTTAGTGAATATCGAATCCGTACGGGTGCTAGAAAGATTCTCAAATCAAGAAATAACACTTCCACTCAGGGGAGATTGGGCAGTTTCCTCAAGGTAAGACATCGCCTGCATTGTCTTTAGAAGTCCGAAGCCAATTTTCCTGTGTATTCCCACGTAAAAGGAAACCAACGTGAGCTGAATTGAATTCCTGAGTTGTCCCGTGGAATATAAGTTTAGAAATTGTATTTGTGTTAAATTTTTAAGAATACATTCGTTGCATCAGCGACTTGGGCTCGCAGATGTTTTGTAGATGTTTTGGATTTCTTACATATTATTTGGCATGACTCGTGACCGAGTCATTTAATCGCCGGGTCTTTGCCTTTTGGGCTACATCAACACCTTGGTACAGTTTAAAGAGTTCGCGGTTGTATCATATCCATTAACCCTCTTTCCTTAAAGCACCAAACGTTCGAAGAAGTACTTTTTTCTGTCTAAAGAGCTCGATATCTGCTCAGCTTTTCTGCTTGTGGTCCAGCTATCTAAAATCTAAGGAGTTTTTACCAAGTTATGAGTTTTCTATGGTCTGGCGTCATTTCTGTAGTCAATACTTGTATATTTCTTTTTATGAGGTTAGCTTAAAGGTGCTATAATAATTTTAAGACCCGCGGAGCAAAATAGCGAGTCTCGCGCTCTGAAATTGTTAGTGACCAACGTCAAAGAAGATGAAGAGCAGAGTTTGTTGCATATTTGTTAGAAATGTTCTTCATTTACGTTGCCTTTAGCAATAATTTAATAAATAAAAAAAAATAAAAAATTGCTTGGAATTGATTGTGTTATATTTCTTAATTCTTTTTTTAAGTGATCTTTTCTTGTAAATGATTAACAATTTACTAAAATTACTAGCAGTCAACGTGAATTGCTATCAACTATTGGAGGCTCTTCAGTACACAAATTTGACATAATTTCAAGTGAACTATGGCTCTTGAATCCACATAATTTTTTTTCTTTTTTTTGTGAAAAAATCGCCATTAACAATAGTAAAAATGTACAAAAACCAATCAAATGCTAATTTGTGACTAAAGTTTATCAATTGGCATCTTTTAAATAACCTGTTCTTCGTTCTCATGGATAGTCTTCGAAGTTACCTCAGAGTGAAGTGATGCAGAGGAAGCATTTTCAGTGGCATGTCCAAGTGCATACGGACCTCAATCAACCTTGGTGTATGCAACTGGAAGCAGCTGGAAAACGTTCGCACTGCCTGAAGGAGCTAGTTGGAGATGCTTTTCTTACAACCCGCTATATAGTTCTTTGAGCAGTAAAATTAACCAATTCATTCCGGGGCTTTACTCTGTATTTCGATTCGGTTGAGGATGATGATCCGAAAATCGGATTGCTATATTCGAGAATCGAAAAACTTTATTACAGGCAATAATTCAAATTTCTTTTTGAAAATTGGCACTAATTCGTTACGTGTTTATAACTTGCAGATTTATACTTTTTTTTAAATGCATTTTTATTTGATAATTCATTAAACTTATTGCTAGGCAAAAAAAGCTTAAAACTAGCTTAACTATCTTATTCTAACTTACTGGTTCAAAAGGCCACCGAAGCTGGAGATGGGACTGACATAGACAAGTTCAATCGACGATTGATCCGTGTCACCAAAGAGCATGCTACCGAGGCGAAGGAGTTGTTGAAACTGGTGGGTGGGGGATATTACGATTTCCGTGGTAACATGTTTTGAAAACGCAGTTTTGTAGATCTCGATGATATAAGAACAAAATATAAAGTACCAAAATTCTCGTTTGTGCCTAGTTTAGGAGATATCGATTTTTAAAAATGTATTTATTCCTATGGGATTTCTCTTAGAATATTAATTTATTTGCACGTGGAAAAGAATTTAGTTTACATAGTTATGGGTATGAAAAATGTTTGCAATAACAAAATGTTGCATAGTTTTAGTAGCATAAAGACACTATTTCTGCGATAAAAGAATGTTGCATAATTTTACGAGTTGTTTCATTTTTATGTAACATGTGCAGCTTTTATGTAAATATGTACATACTGTTTCGCTAAGAAATATCAAAAGTGGGGGATATTACGATTTCCGTGGTAACATGTTTTGAAATCGTAATCGTGACCTAGAATGTATTATACCAAACGACTTTTTGTACCAGGATGACAGGTCCGTCAAAACTTTCCAGAAGGAAATTGGAGGGGATGTAACAAGAATTAAGTTGCTACATGCGGAAAAGAAAACTCAAGTGCATACAAAATTTAATTCAATCAATATTGCAGCGATATATAAAAACAAAATCACAGCCAGATATTGCAACATAAATAAAGGGGCGGGTTTCCAATATAGGAAATTCGTTAAAAAAAATTTTTTTTTAATTAATCTAAAATGGTCTAAAAAGCATAAAACAAACAATTTTTTGAGAGGAAGTTAATAGTATAAAATAAAATTTTTTGCGAGGAAGTTAATACTATAAAAAAAAAGAATTTCTTTTTCTTCGAAATTCTACCTTGAACTATTACTTAATAGCTAAAAACAAGGTCAAATAACTGTAATGTGATAAACAAAAAAAAAAAAAATTAAATTATTCCAAATTAAATTTGGATCCAACAGTGGGTTAGTGGAGCGCTTCGCGCGATTAATTTATTAAATTCCACTTTCCGAAGTGGTTTAGACGCTCACGCGACTTCGCCGCTCTGCTAATTGTATGTCAACAACTGCCAGGCAGGCGCCTGGGGCTAAGTTTATTAGGGAACCGTTTTGTGCCGGTTAACAGTGGATGAGAAATCAAACCTTAAATATATATATCAAAATTCTTAGAAAAATGCTTGCTATCACATATTAAAATTTCATAGAAATCGGAAAATATTTCCATTTTCTAAATAAAAACCATTAAAACTTATAATCTTTTAATTTGAACACCCTGTAAAGAACTAAAATTAAAAAAGTGCTTGGAACGCGGCCAATGACTTACCTTGTCAAAACAAGTCACGTGTGGGCTGTCAAAACATTTGCTGTAAAGGATGGTGAAATCAAGAATTTTGTGGGAAAGATCGTATCTATTACAGCTACTGAAAATTACAACTAAATAAGGAATTTTGTAATGCTAGAGAATGGCATTAAACCAGTTTATGCGTTTGATGGCAAACCACCTAATCTAAGGCCAGGGGGGTTGGCAAAACGTGCCGAACGTCGCGAGGAAGCTCAAAATGCCTTGGAGAAAGCCACCGAAGCTATTTATTGGTTCGTGTCACCAAAGAGCATGCTGCCGAGGCGAAGGAGTTGTTGAAACTGATGGGTGTTCCATATGTAGACGCACAATGTGAAGCAGGAGCACTAGTCAAAGCCGGGAAGGTGTACGCCACAGCTACGGAAAACATGGATGCCCTTACATTTGGCTCAGGTATTTTGTATTTTCTTCATTTTAGTGTGCCTATAAGGTATCCTTTTATTTTATAGATCTATGCATCCTCCTTGGATGTGATTACTGTGACAGCATCAAAGGAGTTGGCCCTAAGCGAGTCATTGATATGATCAACACATTCGAAGACATTGAATCCATTCTACAAAACATTGATAGGACAAATTATGCGATTCTGGAGAATTGGAACTATGAGATTGCAGGTCAGTTGTTTGTTACTCCAGATTGATGTGAAGTTTTATGAAACCGACCAGTGTTTATATTAGTTTATCCTCTTTCAGTTCAAATGGACAGAACCCGATGAGGATGGTTTGGTGAAGTTTCTTTATGGTGGTCGTCAGTTTAGTGAATATCGAATCCGTACGGGTGCTAGAAAGATTCTCAAATCAAGAAATAACACTTCCACTCAGGGGAGATTGGGCAGTTTCCTCAAGGTAAGACATCGCCTGCATTGTCTTTAGAAGTCCGAAGCCAATTTTCCTGTGTATTCCCACGTAAAAGGAAACCAACGTGAGCTGAATTGAATTCCTGAGTTGTCCCGTGGAATATAAGTTTAGAAATTGTATTTGTGTTAAATTTTTAAGAATACATTCGTTGCATCAGCGACTTGGGCTCGCAGATGTTTTGTAGATGTTTTGGATTTCTTACATATTATTTGGCATGACTCGTGACCGAGTCATTTAATCGCCGGGTCTTTGCCTTTTGGGCTACATCAACACCTTGGTACAGTTTAAAGAGTTCGCGGTTGTATCATATCCATTAACCCTCTTTCCTTAAAGCACCAAACGTTCGAAGAAGTACTTTTTTCTGTCTAAAGAGCTCGATATCTGCTCAGCTTTTCTGCTTGTGGTCCAGCTATCTAAAATCTAAGGAGTTTTTACCAAGTTATGAGTTTTCTATGGTCTGGCGTCATTTCTGTAGTCAATACTTGTATATTTCTTTTTATGAGGTTAGCTTAAAGGTGCTATAATAATTTTAAGACCCGCGGAGCAAAATAGCGAGTCTCGCGCTCTGAAATTGTTAGTGACCAACGTCAAAGAAGATGAAGAGCAGAGTTTGTTGCATATTTGTTAGAAATGTTCTTCATTTACGTTGCCTTTAGCAATAATTTAATAAATAAAAAAAAATAAAAAATTGCTTGGAATTGATTGTGTTATATTTCTTAATTCTTTTTTTAAGTGATCTTTTCTTGTAAATGATTAACAATTTACTAAAATTACTAGCAGTCAACGTGAATTGCTATCAACTATTGGAGGCTCTTCAGTACACAAATTTGACATAATTTCAAGTGAACTATGGCTCTTGAATCCACATAATTTTTTTTCTTTTTTTTGTGAAAAAATCGCCATTAACAATAGTAAAAATGTACAAAAACCAATCAAATGCTAATTTGTGACTAAAGTTTATCAATTGGCATCTTTTAAATAACCTGTTCTTCGTTCTCATGGATAGTCTTCGAAGTTACCTCAGAGTGAAGTGATGCAGAGGAAGCATTTTCAGTGGCATGTCCAAGTGCATACGGACCTCAATCAACCTTGGTGTATGCAACTGGAAGCAGCTGGAAAACGTTCGCACTGCCTGAAGGAGCTAGTTGGAGATGCTTTTCTTACAACCCGCTATATAGTTCTTTGAGCAGTAAAATTAACCAATTCATTCCGGGGCTTTACTCTGTATTTCGATTCGGTTGAGGATGATGATCCGAAAATCGGATTGCTATATTCGAGAATCGAAAAACTTTATTACAGGCAATAATTCAAATTTCTTTTTGAAAATTGGCACTAATTCGTTACGTGTTTATAACTTGCAGATTTATACTTTTTTTTAAATGCATTTTTATTTGATAATTCATTAAACTTATTGCTAGGCAAAAAAAGCTTAAAACTAGCTTAACTATCTTATTCTAACTTACTGGTTCAAAAGGCCACCGAAGCTGGAGATGGGACTGACATAGACAAGTTCAATCGACGATTGATCCGTGTCACCAAAGAGCATGCTACCGAGGCGAAGGAGTTGTTGAAACTGGTGGGTGGGGGATATTACGATTTCCGTGGTAACATGTTTTGAAAACGCAGTTTTGTAGATCTCGATGATATAAGAACAAAATATAAAGTACCAAAATTCTCGTTTGTGCCTAGTTTAGGAGATATCGATTTTTAAAAATGTATTTATTCCTATGGGATTTCTCTTAGAATATTAATTTATTTGCACGTGGAAAAGAATTTAGTTTACATAGTTATGGGTATGAAAAATGTTTGCAATAACAAAATGTTGCATAGTTTTAGTAGCATAAAGACACTATTTCTGCGATAAAAGAATGTTGCATAATTTTACGAGTTGTTTCATTTTTATGTAACATGTGCAGCTTTTATGTAAATATGTACATACTGTTTCGCTAAGAAATATCAAAAGTGGGGGATATTACGATTTCCGTGGTAACATGTTTTGAAATCGTAATCGTGACCTAGAATGTATTATACCAAACGACTTTTTGTACCAGGATGACAGGTCCGTCAAAACTTTCCAGAAGGAAATTGGAGGGGATGTAACAAGAATTAAGTTGCTACATGCGGAAAAGAAAACTCAAGTGCATACAAAATTTAATTCAATCAATATTGCAGCGATATATAAAAACAAAATCACAGCCAGATATTGCAACATAAATAAAGGGGCGGGTTTCCAATATAGGAAATTCGTTAAAAAAAATTTTTTTTTAATTAATCTAAAATGGTCTAAAAAGCATAAAACAAACAATTTTTTGAGAGGAAGTTAATAGTATAAAATAAAATTTTTTGCGAGGAAGTTAATACTATAAAAAAAAAGAATTTCTTTTTCTTCGAAATTCTACCTTGAACTATTACTTAATAGCTAAAAACAAGGTCAAATAACTGTAATGTGATAAACAAAAAAAAAAAAAAATTAAATTATTCCAAATTAAATTTGGATCCAACAGTGGGTTAGTGGAGCGCTTCGCGCGATTAATTTATTAAATTCCACTTTCCGAAGTGGTTTAGAC